>CM037012.1:3390000-3402500 GCA_020875875.1 Dioscorea alata
AAACAAGTTGGCTGTTGGTTCTGAAAATAACACAGAACTGTATACTTAATGTCAATACCCAATTGTAAGAGCTGTAATTAAAAGTTATGAACACATACAACTAAACTAACTCCCATGTCTCTTGAGGTTCTAACACAGTAGTTGAACACATCAATTGTAAGATCTGTAGTAAATAACTATGAACACATACACTTATGAAGAACACACACTGTAAATTTATCATGTCACATACTCTTATGAACACATACATTTATCAACACATACAGCTCTTCTGCAAAACAAGTAATGGTAAGCAAATTTTTATACTAACATTATTATTAAGCAAATAACAAGTATCACAAAGGTTTTGACATGTTAACTAGAAAAAAATTTAAATATTGGTTCGTGCATTCCAGGAGGGCTTAGGTATGGAAATTGAGCCCTTTCTATCCTTGAGAAGTAGCTGGACCAGGCCAGGCCTCCCAGAAGAGTAGTGTACTCATGGCCTCCTTATAATAAGCTATAACACATATCTTATAAAACAAGAAATAGATGAGAGAACAGACTACTCAGATGGGTTGTCTATCCAGAAAATATCATATACTTCTTAATTCATATTTATTTGTTAAACTAATAACCATGCAGAAAACTAGAACAAAGCAGTGAGCATTCACTTCTTCATTGACACTTACAATGTTAACAAGAAATAATGTCAGAAGGTTATGAAGCCAATCAAACATTTACCAATACAGCATTCTTATCTGAATTTAGATTATATACAGTGTTAATCTTATTTTATATATAAAAAATGAAGACAAAGGGTATTTATTATAAGCAACCTAAAGACATAATCTACAAAGCTTTGGTTCAAATATGAGATAACTAATATATACACATATGGCACTGATCATTTGATGAAGAAGTAAGTAACAAATCAAGCAAAGTTTGTGGTTATATATATATATACTGGAAAAAAACCATAGCATATACAAGAATTCAAAGTTTTTGTATCTTTTTCAATTTCTGGTCAACTTGGGACCACAGGAAGGACATATTATATTCCATATGAGACCACATTCCACATTCCACATGTTATATGTAACTTGTGTTCTCTTCGCCTGAAACTCCTAATTTAACACTTCAACAACATCACCAACTCAAAAAAGGCCACATCATTCACGGTAAAAGTGAAAACCCCAACCCACCTAAAAACCCTAAAAACCCTAACTCCTAATCTATGGTGGAATGCAATGCTACAAACTCAAATAGGAAATAAACTAGAATCAAATCTGGGTTTTACTTACAGTACTCCGACGGCGCCTCTCCTGCTTGTCGGATCTCCCAATCGATTGACATTGTTTGTTGTTTACTTTCACAGCTAAAAGCGATGTTTTTTCCTCTCGATCACCAGTTCATACACTCAAACTCAGCAGCTTACACTCTCCAGAACAATGGCGCGAAGAAGAAGACGGCAGAAAGAAGAAGAACCAACGAAGAGAAGATGAAGAGAAAGCGAAGAGAAGATGAAGGGGTTAGAAGGGTTGACGTGTCGGTTTTCAAGATTACTCAGCAACTTAACCACACGTGGAAGCCGACTGCGCTGCTGAGGCGGACATAAGTTGGTGAGTCAGCCCTTACGGCAGCCACGTAGGATTATATTTGCCGGAAAATCTCGGGTGACTGCCCGGTGAATGTTTTAAAAACATGAGTGACCACTTTGATACATTTTGAAGTTGGATGACTGAACTGAAAATAAGGCAAAGTTGGGTGACTGTTCAAAAAATTAACCATTGTATATCCAACGATCAGTATCTTATCTTATTTTTTTAAATAATATTTAAAAAATAAAAATAAAAAAAGAAAGAGATGGTGAGCCCTCGAGCACCACCAAAGGCCAACCCGTTATCAAAGATAGCCCTAACTTTTCTCCACCGACTGAACGCAGACGATCGCTGGTGAGCCCTCGAGCTTCATCTGGCGATCTTTTCAGCTTTTCTCATTCGATCTCCTACGGATCAAAGCTAGGGTTTTTGGAACTTGAGTGTAAAAATCTCTTCTGATCCCTGTAATTCATGCTTGATCTTGTAGAGATCTTGGAATCAAATCGTGTTCATTTATTGCTTGCTAGTTGTGGGCCTCGCGCCGGTTATCTCGTCGCTGCTTCTTCATCTCCGACCCGGGCATCCTAGTCCTCTCCAGTGATCTCGGTTCGTTCCCTTCACTTCTCTTGATCTCTGATCTCTGATCTCTTTTATGTTTCTCAAGAATTCTTTTGGTGTTGATGCTCATGAGATTGGTAAAGGTTTTTGTTGATTTTTTCTTTTGTATTGATTGTTGGATGAAAGGATTATTGAGTTGGTGTGATTTCGTGTGGTTTCTAATTATCTGTAATTTTTTGACTATGATCTAATTATCTGAAACTTGTTTCTTCTGAACTTACTGTGTTTCTGGTTGATGTCTAGTTTTTTTGTTTCTTAATATGTTGTTGGTACATGAAGTTTTTTTTTTTTTTTTGTTTGGTTGAAGTGTCATATGTTTTCAATTTGTGATTATTATCTTAATTAAGCTTGCAATGTATCACTTAGAGAATTTTATTTTTAGTGTCTTACCCTAAGTGATGTTTCTAAGTGTTCAATTAGGACCGAGAATTTTATTAGGTTTGATATGGAAGAACTATTTTTGTGCCTCCAGGTCTTTCCCTTGTTCTTCTCATTCTTATTCTATGATGCTTATATTTCTTTGAAATTCATGGCCTGTAGATGAATTGGATTTTATCTTCAGTGCTGATGCTTCTGTCTTTTGGGAAAAACTTGTCGTCTAGTAAGTTATAATTAAAGCAATCACTATTGTTTCTTTATCTATTTATTAAGTTATGATGAAGTTCATGTTGTTGTTCTTGCATGCTTGTGTTAATCATATAAACAAAAAAGATGAAATTTTACTCGTTTATGAAGTTATGATAAAGTTTTAGTCATTTTCCTTGTTCTATGAGGTAACTGGATAAAGAAAATTGTGAAATCTATGGCTTTAAGATCAATTGGAAGCAGAAGCTATTGTGATCATATTCAGTCCAATGTATTACTTATCCTAATTTTGTGGCTATGCCAATGTCCAATTCAGCATTTGAAGTGATATTGGATTATCAACGATCACATTATGATAATTGGATCCATGTCATCTTTCTTTAATTTTATTTCTCTTCTTTCTCTACTCTTTCTTATTCTCATCATCATGTTCCTTATACACACACACACACACACACTTGTGTTTTAATATATATAAATTTGTCATTTTAATTAAACAATATACATAAGAATTAATCAAATTTCTTCTAATGAGCTTGATCTTGTTGAGGATTTTGCTCAGATGTTATGCTGTTGAGTGGAGAAGTCTATTAATCTTTATGGCTGTAGTGAATGTTGTCTAATTTAGATGAGTTAGCCAACTACTAGTTTGTCATCTATCTTTGTTAGTTGTGTTTGTTGTTTTATGGCTTTCACTGTGTGTAATTGATGCTGTGTCTGCATCTAAACAGAATGGCATCTTTGCCTGCTTGTTCTGCCTTTTATGCTAGCTTGATGATGAATTATGAATGATGAGAATTTTCAGTGAGTTAGTGCTCAACTGAACTTGCAAGTGTTTTCTGTTTGCTTTGCACTTCTTCTTGTTCTCTTTTCACAGATCTATCATGCAGCATGAGTTGAGGAAATATATTGGGCATGGTCTTATATATGATTAACCAGCGCAAATGGGTTCTAAAAAACTGTTTTTTAGGCATTAGGAATAAGAAACTTATAAAAAACAATTTACTCATATGATAGCACATTATTTTGTTCTGTAACTTGGTTCTATCTTTACTACCCTTCATTTTTTCCCTAGATGTTTATCTGTGGCTCCTCATTTCTTCAGACTATTTTTGTTTCAAATATGAATAGCTTAGAACTGAAATCTAATCAAATTGCAAAAAAAAAAAAAAAAGTGTTTACAAAGTCATTGTTAATACATGAACCTTATTAATTATGAGCACTGAATAGCGAAATATTGCTTGTTTTCTGTGAGGATGTGCCATCTCTTAGCATGCCATTGGATAATTTAAATCAATCCTTGATGAATGCATGCTGAAATATACTTAATTTTTTGTTCTTTTTCTGTGTGAGATAGATTCTGATAAGACATTTATTTATGTACAAATAAGACATTCATGTTTTAACTTGTGTTAGAATGATTCATTAATAAATGATATTTTGGCTATAAATAATTGAAAACTGTAGCATAACTGTTGCTTGTTATTTTGGGTAGGCTTGTTATTTTCATATGTTTACCTTTGGTGCTTATTATTAGACTTTGTTTATAAGTAGCTATTTTTGTTGCCTGGTGGTATTTCTTGATTTAAGGGCTGACCACCATTGAATGTGTGCTTTCCAGGAATTTAAGTAGCTGTTTATATTTGGAAGCGTGCAATCCTTTCCCGACTGCCGACTCGGTGGCGAAATCCGTTGTCATTCCTCTGCTGCGAACTCAATTCGCGAGTACACGCATCTGAGAGGTCGGATCATCTGGGTATACGTATTTGAATTTGAATTATTTGGTGTTTTTAGTTGGAGGGTTGGATTAATGAATTTATTTGATGTTGGTTTTTTTAATGGTCGTTCTCAGCGTACATTGTGTAAACTATCGACAATGTTTATTTAAGTAAAGATGAAATGATGATTTTACTAATTTTAATATAGTATACGGTGAGCATTTTTTCTAACCATTATATATATATAGATTTCCTGTTTTAAGTAGAAATATAAATACACTGACTGATGTATATTATACAGGAAAAATTTCCATTTTAGTCCCTGTACTTATCAAAATGTGCCCTCTTAGTCCCTCTAGTTTAATTTGTGCCTTTTAAATCCCCCTACTTTGTGATTTGAGCCAATGTAGCCGATTTTAGTCCATGTACTTATCAAAATGTAGCCAATTTTAGTCCCCCAATTTATGATTGAGGGACTACATTGGCTCAAATCACAAAGTAGGGGGATTTAAAAGGCACAAAATAAATTAAAGGGACTAAAAGGACACATTTTGATAAGTACAGGGACTAAATTGGGACTTTTACCATATTATACATCACTAATAGTTACATTAGTTGGAAACTCACTAGCTGCCCCCGCTCTAATTGTACTACCTAAAGTTTATTAATTTATTTAGCTTGCAATTATATATTTGCAATGATGATATTATTTACACCATTTTCAATTGAAAGATAGGTTGACTAAGCATGGTTCACAGGTTGGGTTTAGTGATAGGCAATTGATGGTGTGCATGAGTCCTAAGTAATATATATATAAGTCAGATGAGATTTTTTAACAGCTTATTGATGGGCAATTGATGGTGCGCATGAGTCCTAAGTAATATATATATAGTGATGGGCAATTGATCGTGCGCATGAGAAATCTGAAGTAGTGGGTCATAGGAAGATAGAAGGATTTTTTTTTTTTTTTTTTTTTTTTGTCTTTGCCTTCAATGTTATGTAACTGGTGGGTTGAGGTTACTTGATGTAATGTTATATGGGGTTGTCTGCATTTAACATAGACATCATGTACATTTTTCTAATTCATGATTATTATTGCTATTTTCAGATTATTTTTGCAAAAAAGGTGCAGAGGAAAGATTGCATGCAGTATTAAATTTTGAAGAATTATTGAGTGAGTTGATTCATTGATGCTAATTTTGGTTTCTTTATTATCTTAAACTCATATTGTTCTCTTTCTTAGGAATTGTTTTAATGCTTACATGCTATTAATCTTAGTGATTTAATGCTTACATGCTAATTTTAAAGAATTATCAAATTTTAAATTCTCGAAAAGCTATTATATCTTAGTGATTTAATTTTTTTTTCTGCATGAAATTATTAACATGTGGGTGTTTCATGTATTAACAATAAGTATGTTTGTGCGCATAGACTAAAAATCTTGAAATTACATGCTCATTATTAATCTCTGTTAAATATTTTTAAATATTTTTTATGAATACATATCTTTATTTTACTTTGTAATTAATATCTTTTTGATTGATTATAGGTTAAAGAGACCGGTTCAGAACTAGGCCCAATTGACTGTTTCAAAAAATTCTATACAAAAAAAGATGGAGAGACTTGGCCTACTAAGAGAGCAAAAGACTAATTTGTATGACTATGTTTTATATTATTGTTTAACCTTGGAACTATTAAACTAAATTTTTATAATTATTTTTCATTGTTAGGATCAAATGGAGAATATTAGGTCAACTACAACATTTGAGGGCTCATTGATCAATGAATGGGAAATCTATCGCAATGTTACAAGAGAACCTAGTCATGGTCGTATGCTTGGATTAGGTACAGGTGTAAAAGGAAAAGATGTTTATGGTAGTAGTTCCTCTCGAACTTGCAGCAAGAAATGTGAAGAAAATCAAAAAAAGGAAAGGAGAGGAATGGGAGGGGCGTTTCAAGAAAATGGAATCCATTATTAATGAATTGCAGTAGCAAGTACCTGTCATGGTTCAAACAATATTGCAAAGCTTGGGCTTACCTAATGCACCAATAGCTACTCGGGTATAACTAATATTATTTGATGTTCTTTGACATATGGTTATATCATGTTCAAATTATAGTTAATGTAATTTATGTTTTTATGGCATGCGTATTTGATTTATCATAACATTGTAATAAGACTTATGTATTTTTGTCTATTGATTATTTTGCTTTATGTTATCTTATTTTATTTTGAAGGGTGGCACTAAAGGACTTAGAGATTTGATTATTAATTCTCATGAAAATATAACAAAGGAATCTGGAAATATCAATGAAAATGACAACAATGATAATAGCTTCGAAGAAGATTGCGAAAGAAGTGATGATCCTCATGATGACAATGGCGATAATGATGATGATGGTGATGAAGACGATGACGATGGTGATAGCGATGATGATGAAGAAGATGATGATGATTGAAAATTTTTACTTTTTTGAACATGTTTAGTTTGCATTGAATCAATATCTTAAATTCTTATTGACTTGATGTTTAATTTTTAGACTTTCATAATGCTTTAATTTCTTAGATTTTGGCCTATCATTGATTTTGTTTTCAATAGAGCAAATGTTCAATAGCAATTAGGTTGATGTTGTGTATGTTTATTTTATAAAATTCAGATTCTATTCTAATATAGACGCATAAAAAACAAGGTAAATGCTGCCGAATTTTTCAAAAAAATATTTCAAAAAAATACTTGTAAGAAAATACACTTTTGCGACGGCCAATAATTTGTCGAAAATAATACCCATTTGCAACGGTTATAATCGAGTAGCAAATAATACGCATTTGCAACAGTTACAATCGAGTTGCAAATAATACCCGTTTGCGAGGGCAATAAAATCATTTGGTAGCACATACAACCTTTTGCAACGCCAATCTTGTCGTTGCAAATAAAAGTCATTTGCGACCACCACATTTGGTCGCAAATAATATGCTTTTTGTGATGGCCTAATACTGATGCAAAAGAAACAAGTCATCGCCATTTTCATCGCATTATCAATGTTTTTTGCTATGAAACATCTTATTTGTTGCGACGGCTTTTACCCATCGCAATAAGTATCATTTGCGACGGTGAGTTGCAAAAGGTATCTTTTGAGATGGAAGTGGATACGACGGCGTGCGACGGTAAAATGCCGTCGCAAATGACCTTTTGTGACTGCGGCGTGTGACGGTAAAATGCAGTCGCAAATGACCTTTTGCGACGGCATTTAATAATTTGCGACGGCAATGGGTCATTGCAAAAGGTCAATTTTCTTGTAGCTATGACCAATATTTTGTCAATTCATATTTTGATGCCAGTAAACTAGAAAATATTCTTCCTATTTAATTTTGGTGATGTTATGTTTGTTTGTCTTTAAACTATGTATTTATAATACTTTAATGTCTATTTATACTTTGATTATGTCCGTATACTTTTAACAATTAACTGCCATACCTTGTTTATATGCTAATCAAGTTTTTTTGCTAAATTTGCTTTACTATTATTAGATGATTATTTTCAGGTACTATTTCTTTGTATTCCATTTTTTTAGTAAAGTTCATGTGGTCTAATTTATTTCTATGTGTATGTCATTTGAGTGTATCTTTATCATAGACTTATTTTAATTGTTCATAGCTTCTTCATGGTTTCTCTATAGAACTATCCTGTTATTTCTTGTCGTGATTTGATTTATTGCTCATTTGAAGAATTTTTTTTACTCTACAAAATTTATTTTGAATCTTTACTGGCCAGGCATATTCAATTTGGTAGTAGTTACTTCTTCATGGAGTTCAATTCCTACTGTTACAATTGATTGTGAACTGGGTTAAAAGATGATTTAATTGTTGACTTATTGGGTTTGTTTTGTTTTACTACTAATTACATAGTTATGAAGAATTGATGCCCTCATTGCTTTCATGGGAAGGTTATTGTTGGATTTGTTTGGTAGTGCTTTTATCATCCTAGTGCTTTTACATCCATGTGTACATTTAATAATTTATGAGCATACTTATTTGGCTCTGTTTGGAATTAATTATTATTGGGGAGCTATGAACAATTATTATTATTATTATATACATAAATAAAAGGGTATGGGCTTTTCTGGCAACGGAGAACTCAATGGTTGGCCCATTACCGTTCGCCGCAATAAATCACCTCCAAATTGACTAATTAAGAGCTCGTTTGGCATCGTTTCTGTTTTCTTGTTTATTGTTTTTGTTTCGCTTTTGTTTTGTTTTCACTTTGTTTTCGTTTTATTTTCAATTTTTTGAAAACAAAAACATGTTTGGATACATTGACTATTTTCTATTTTAAAAATCTTTAAACAAAAACATGTTTGGTTAGTATAAAATTATTATAACATTTTTTTTATCTTTTTTTTTTTCAAATTCATATTTTTAATTTTTTAATAAACTTTATTTTTCATATTAATTTACTTGATTATATTATTAAATAAAATTAATAACATAAATTATTAATATATTATATTATATCAAAGTTTATCAAAATCAGGGGTCAAACAATTATTTTCACAAATAATTTCTAAAAATATATTTTTTTTATATTATATAAACTAATTTGTAAAATATCAAGCCAAAATAATAAATTTTTATAAATATTTTAAAAATAAATATATTTTTTTAAATTATTATTATTAATTTTAAAAAATTAATTTTTTACAAAAAAAAAATTAAAAATTAAAATGAGAGAGAGAGAAAGGAGTAGAAGAGAAAGAGAGGAAGAGTTTTGAAAACATTTCCAAAACAGTTGAAAACATAAAATTGTTGTTTTCGGTTTTTTTGGAAACATGAGGATTGTTGCCAAAATTTTTGAAAAAAAAACGAGTTGCCAAACATGTTTTCTCAGTTTTGTTTCCAAAACATAAAATTGAAAACAAAAAACAGGAATTGGCAACAATGCCAAACGAGCCCTAAATTTTTACAATTTAATTAATAAAAACAAAGTCATAAATCCAAATTAGTAGTTGTGTCCTAAACATTGAAATTTAGATAATTTAGACCCCTTTAATATTTATCATGATGATTGTATTTATAAATAATATAGTGAATTTATTTTAAAAGATAAGAGTAATTCATGCATGTCAGTGGTTGTGTGTGATTTTATTAACCCAAAGGTGTAGCACAAAAATTCAAATAATTTAGAGCACTTCCATTAAATTACTAAGGTTTGTTTTTCAAAAAAAATTTTGTCATTTTTATAGCACAAAAGTTTTAAGAATTATAATAATTTCAAGTAAAGAATTAAGTACATAAATTTAACTTCAGTTAGAAAACAATTATTATATTTCATTATAAAACATCAATAATAACATTTTTCTTTTCTTTTCTTTTAAAAATCAACCTCAAATACAACCATTACAACAATATAGTTATAGAGAAATTCACTTTAACCCCTCTAAACTAATTATAATATATCAAATTGTAGTGATTTAGTTGTCATTCTGTCTTTCACATTGCAACCTGCTTGAATATCCATACTTGTTTCTCTAGTGCAAGGATACATCACAATTGTTAACTATTGATTAAGTACTTCACTTGATTGGAACATGTAGGGATTCATCTCATTTCAGGTTAGTTAGTTTTTTGTCTTCTTTAATTTGAACAAATGTTATGTATTCCATATTATTGTAATTTGTGAATGATGCTGTTATAACAGTATCAAATTAATTATTTATATAGTAATGATTCATATAGCATTAAAATTTAAATGTATTTCTCTTTATTCTTATTCTCAATGCATTAAAAATACACCTACCAAATATGTTATAGGATAATCATATGCTAAAAAGTGTTTTTCTTCTTTATGTTACAAATTTTGTAGAAATTACATGTCTATTGACAAGTTTTAGATAAGTCTTTCTACCATATCATGTATAGAATATTATAATGTGGTGAAAAATTTTCTAGATTATGCATTTCATCATGTGAAAGATGAACACATGAAAATTACTTGTCCTTGTGTTGACTGTTGCAATAGATATCGATTGACTAAAAAAGTATACATCCATTTATTATATAGAAGAATCATGCAGAGTTATACTTTATGGTATTTACATGATGAAGAAGATAGTGGAAATGAAAATAGTGATTGAGTGCCTTGTGATGAGGAATTATGTCAAGTCAAAATGGAAAAGTTGATGATATGATTGATATGATACATGATGTCTATCCCCATGTGGCAGATGGAATAGAACAAAGAGCCAAATAAAGATGCAAAAAAAAAAAAAATTCAAATTATTAGATGATACTAAACAACCTTCATTTCCTTGTTGTGATAACTATTCCATCTTGTCTTTTGTGGTGAAATCAATGCATATAAAGTGCATGAATTCTTGGAGCAATAATTCATTTGACATGTTGCTAACCTTGCTTAAGGATGCATTTCCAGTGTGTAAAACAATGCCAAACACAAACTATGACGCAAAGAAAATGGTAGCGTGATCTTGGTCAACATTATGAGAAAATAAATGCATGCTAGAATGATTGTATTATCTACTAAAAGGAACATTCAGATGCAATCCAGTGTCTAGTTTATAGTATTTCAAGATGGAAACTAGATAAAGGTGGAGCGCCCAAATAAAAAAGAATTGCCAAAAAAGTATTAAGGTATTTTCCAATTACATCAAGATTACAAAGAATTTTTATGTCTTCAAAAATGGCTAAAAATATGAGATGGCATAGTAAAAAGCACATAAATGATGGGGTCTTGTTTCATCCAGCAGATGTGGAGTCTTGGAGAAATTTTAATAATATTTATAATGAATTTTCATTGGAGCCTTGAAATGTTAGGCTTGGTTTAGCTAAAGATGGATTTAATCCCTTTAGAGACATGAACATTTGATATAGCATTTTTCCAGTTACTTTGTTTCCATATAATCTTCCACCATGGATGTGAATAAAAGAGTCATTTTCATTTGTAACTTTACTAATACTAGGGCCTAAAGGGCTGGAACATGACATTGATGTTTATATGAGGCCAATAATTGATGAATTGAAGGATTTTTGGGGAGTTTCTTGTAAATACATATGATGCTTCAATGAAAGAAAATTTTCAAATGACAGCGGCAATAATGTGGACTATAAATGACTTTCCTGCACATGGCTATGTTTCTAGTTGAAGTACTAAAGGAAAGCTAGCATGGTAGTCTTTCAATAAAAAAACATGTTATTATCAATTAAGGAATGGTTCCAAAACTTGTTCCATGGGTCATCACCGATTTTTACAGATAAATCATAAAGGGAGTGAACAAACATCACAATTTGATGTTAAAAAAAGAAAAGAGAGCTCCACTAGAATAGTTAAACAATCAACTGATGAGTGTACAATGTTCATGTATTTCATATCTATTCGTACACTCATTTGGTATGTATTAGAACCATAATGTGGAATTCAATGCTAAGTATCATGTGTTTCATATTAACAAGCTTAGGATAGTTCTTAAAGATGAAGGAGAGCTAAAGGAAGCCTTTTAGACCTAAAACGATGAAGTTGGAGCTCTCTCGGTATCATTAGAACAAGGACAAGGCAAGCTGGGTGGCTTACGGGCAACTTACGGCCGTAAGTCTATTCCAGAAGACCTTCCGGGCATACTTATATCAATAAGGAAGATTCAGATTTAATTTAGAGGACCTTATGGGTAAGGCTTATAATTGTAATGATGGCCATAAGGACCATCTAAAGGAGTATATGACCGCAGTGAATGCCCGTAAAGACAGTCACAAGAAGCAGAACAGTGAATCTTGCGGTCCAACGCTTATGGTTGTAAGTCAAACTGTAACAAAATTAGAAGACCTCACGGATGAGGTTTATGACCATAAGTGTTCCTGTAGGGCTCACGACAAACTTTCTTAGCTCCTTTACGGCCTAATCCTTATACTCGTAAGCAGCCCGTAAGTAGTCAAGTATAACTAGAACTTATGGCGATTTCTGGAATTCTTTATTCTATCTTTCGATTCTTT
>CM037012.1:4607500-5007500 GCA_020875875.1 Dioscorea alata
GCACTTTTTAACTAACTGCTCACTACAGTTATTATCGCAAACTAACTCTCAAACAGGGATGATAGAAAAATTAGCGCCTTTGCCTCATACTCAAATGTGATCTCAACAAAACTCAATTGAGTCATAATCACAGTGAATTCATTGATGTGATCTGTAACATACGCTCCTTCCACCATTTTTAAGGTAAATAAACAACACATCAAATAAACCTTGTTCGAGGTAGATGGTTTCTTGTATATATTTGATAGTGTCTTCTTCAGATCCATGATTGTCTTCTCTTTAACAATGTTGAAAGGTACAATTCTCACTAATGTCAGGCGAACCACTTTAAGCACCGGTAATCAAGTAGTTCGCAAATCATCTGCCCTATCTTCTCTAGCTTTTTCCTTGATAGTGGCTCACGCAACTTCTTTTGGTAGAGATAGTCCTCCATCTATATCTTCCAGAATCTAAAGTTCTTGCCATTGAATTTCTCAATTCAAACCTTCCCTTCTTCCGACATTACTCCCACTCTTCTTGTCAATCCTGGCTCTGGTACCAATTGTTAGTAATGGGATTCCCAGCGATGATTGAGAGAGAAAACAAAAGTAGAAAGCAATCACACAATGACAAAATTTACGTGGTTGGGCAAGATTGCCTACATCCACCGCCATAATAGGTTTTTATTTCAATTTCAGAAGCCCAATTACATCTTTCAAGGAACTGACTATATATAGAAGAAATATGAGGCATATTTAGATTAGAAATCTGAGGCATATTTGGAAAAGGGTAAAGCATATTTGGATCCTAACTCTATATAGATCTTAAACTTATCCAGATCCTAAACCTATCCGGATATAATTTACAAGATTATTAAACTTTAAAAGAAAGGATACAATCCTTTCATAGTCAATTTTATGAAACTCTAAATATGTGGTATTTCAAACTTTCTTGTGTGTTCACTTGAATCCTTGATCGAGTTTTCTTGTGTTTACCTCGATAAGGCTTACCAAGGGATTTGAAGTGTGTGAGAGCTGAGTTGGCATGTTTCCAACTCATATGGGCGAAGCCTTGTCCACACACACAAAAGAAAGGTTGTTTTTGCTTGTATTTAAGTAGTATAGTCATTTAGTGGCTTAATTTTCTCTCGCATAGGAGGCTGCACAATATTTCATGGGAGCCATGCGGGCAGTTGTGCCCTTACACAAGGTCTCTAGAATAAGGTACTGGCTACTGTGTGCCCGCACAAGTGGCCACACGTGGTTGGTAGAAGAGTGTGCGGTATGCTATGCACCAGTATGCAAAACTGTAAGCGTGAACAGTAACTTATTACAGTGCCTCATGAATAGTATTTTTACTACAATATTTTGCTACATTGTTGTAAATAGTATTTTATGAAAATCTCGTGCAGGGAATTATGTGTCTGTATGAGTGGTAGCACGGCACAGGCTAGAAGACTATGCTACTGGGCAAGTGCCTGCACGGAAGACCGCACACCCTATTTGTAAGGGTATTTTTTTGTCTTTTTATTCTAAATACTTACATATTCTTTTCATTCCTTTTTACATCATTTATCCTTGGTGTTTTGATGGAGTAGAAGGGGATCTTGGTTGATTTTTTCGTTCTTGGAAGACTGAAGCCTTCCTTCTTTGAATCTAAAGGTAAGCCTTGTGTTCCCTCTTTGTTTATGATACTTGGATGGCATGGTAGATCTAGGATTTGATTTGGAGCTTGATCTTTGTTTCCTTCTTGCTTGTTTAGTGCTTGAATTCTTGAGTGCCCCCATGAGTGTTGTAACATTGAAGATCCATCCTTCTTCTTTGAAATCTTGAGGTGAGTTTTCATTCTTCCCTTACTCCGTTGTTGTTGGATGAATTACAGATCTATGGTTAAGATTGTGAGTTTGATTATTGTTCTTTTTCTTGTTTATGGATAACGGAGCTTGAGAAGAGTTTATGCATTGCCTTGTATCCTTTAATTTTATGAATTGATGAAGCTTCTTCTTTCTTGTTTTTGAGGTTATTATAGCATTACTGTAGCATCTGTTAAACTTAGTTGTTTCTTGGAATTCTTTGGTTTGTAGTGAAGCTCAAACCTATAGGAATTCATTGAGACCCTTGAAACCTAGTTTTGAGCCAACCCTATGTTTAATTTAGGGTTGCTTGGCATGTTTAAATCTAGGGTTTTATTCTTGTGTTTTCTTTGCTTAATTCTTGGTTGTTACTTGTGTGCGTTTGGTTGGCTAGGTGACACACCTCTTGCGTGCGTGTACCGCAAGTGCACGGGTGTCGACGTAATAAAATACCAGGTGAGTAGGGTAGTCAAATCCACAAGGAAAAATGAGGGGATCTCAATCAATAAAGATGAGGTACCCGGGTAATGCCTCCCTAGGATCTAACATGTAATGCAAGACTTACTAGTGCTTCTACACCGAGTTAAATGAATCAACGAAATCCAAGAACAATCGGTCCCGCTGGAGAAATTGCTCAATCTTAACACCTTACACCACATAATCATAATAAACTCTAGAGATTCCTAAGAGTACACCCGATTCCTAAAGATAGATCTAACCCTACTTCTAGATGAAAGATCCCTAACCCCCTACAAGGTCTAGGAGGAGAAATCTCTCAATCTCACCCCTAACACCAAATATGGTTGTATAAAGTCTAGGGATAGTATGCACTAATCAGAGGGGAAATGGGACACTCCACTATCTCATGACTCACCCTCTCAACCCTCTTCGATCTTGGGATTCTAACCCTAATGGAGACCTCTCTCTCACCAAAGCAAACAATCATGCAAACCAATTAACCACAAAGATCAATATGGCAAGCAAGCAATGATAAAATAAGATTGAAACTCAATTAAACTCTAATTTAATAGAAAACACATAGTAAATCAATACATGAATAAAATCCTAGGGTTCACATGCCCAAATACCTACAGGTTTAGCCGTCCATGGGGCAAGTTACAAAACAAATAGAGTAATGTAAAGCAATGAAAACCATGGAATAAAACCCCCCTTGAATTCGTGATGATGGCCTTGATGGTCACTCAACGTCTTGAAGGATTCCTCTCCGAAGCTATGTTGCCGAAGGCTCCCTTGATGCTATGACGGCAAATAAAACTATCAAAGTTGGTGAAAAACTACCCCCAAATTCTCCAAAGACCTTTTCTGCAAACCCTAGCCTCTTTGACTTTGAAATGCTAGCAAAAAGTCTCCAAAGAATAAGGCAAAAGAGTTATTTATAGTAAAAAAATCTGAGTCTGTCACATGCCTCCAAGTGACCGTGTGAGCCTTCACTCGCCCGTGTGGGCTGTAGAAACTGCCACGCAACAGTGTGGAATTTTTGCGCTGTCGTATGGACAATGTCTTTGCTGCATTATGACTACAGTGATTTGTTGCAGTACTTTGGTACAATCTCTTCATAAACACGGCTGACACACTCTTGTCTTGAGGTCACATGGTCAGGCACACATCCATGTGGTAGGATATGAGGCTTTTCGTCGTCGAATCATCATTGGCAAGCTCTTGCATTCTTCACACAAGTAGGGACATGGGAGTATGACTGCATTTGTGCCCTTCCAACTTAAAGTCTAGCTTGGATTCTATTGGAAGTTGGCACACAAACCCATGCATATGAACTTCTCTTATGTCTTAATCTTTATGTTGCACCAAAAACTCCCACACTGTACCTTCATAGCCTATCTTTGCTCTCTTTTCTTCTCTCATGGCCTTCACAACCTATTTGCATAAAAGAACACTAAATACACTTTATGAGATGCAAACCATGATAAAATGATGCTCAATGCATGTAAAAAACATAAATAAATATGTCTACATAAGCACTTATCACTAGGTGGCTAGGGCTCATCGCGAGACAAGGAGCCGAAGGAGAAATAACTTGTTTGTGGTTTTCTCGCCTAAGTTGTTAGGGGGATTCGTGATTGCACAATTCTCTTAGAATATGATTTGTTTATTCATATTGCTTGATTAAATGTTATTCATGGGTTTTATCATATTGAATTGATGTTTTGATCTGTTTAAAAAGGGATTTCTACGTTATTGAACTATCTTTGAACTCTTGATGTTTGATGAAAAGGCTTATGATTACATTGATATATCGTGTTTGAAATGACATTTGAAACTTATATACATGTGATAATTGTGACATTGGTTTGTACAGAACTAATGCTCATTCCCGAGATGTAATTATCATCCTGAACAAGGACCATGTGATACAGTTTATGTTGATTGTATTATTGACACACCCGCGGGTGATTTTGATGCCTATGCAGGCTTCGGCCATGTTCTATGTTTAGCTTCTGATGGTAATGGGGTTGTGACCTGCCTACTGTAATAGGGGGTCCTCACTAGCCAGCCTTTAGAGGTGGCATAGAGGACCTATTTTCTTTTCCTCATTAGGTGGTATAAAGAATCCCTAATTTGGATGATACATCGGTATTTTAGAGTCAGCATATGGAACCAGTGGGTCAACATCAAGGACATGAGTGCCTTGATGGCTCTGAACTTAGCCAAGGCTATGACTATAGTTTAGAGGGGTTTCTAGACCATGGAACCACGAATCGAAATTTTAAATTGGTATTTGAGAACTCTTGTTTCTTATATGGTGCTTTCCTTACATTAATCCCTTGTTGACTCTAGACCATTGAACCAAGGATCGAGTTTTATGGTTTGATGTTTTAAAACGCATATTATTCATGAGGTTGATTTTCGATTGTGAAACTCGTACACATATATATGTTATGCAGTTTGCTATATTATTCAAAGTTATGTGTAATATTTTAAAAGCCTGATTATTTATGATTTTTCCACTCGTTTTTATATTCGATTAGTTTTGTGCTAACCAACTCACTAACTTAGGTTCCTCACTGATGAGTATATTTTATATAATTATTTTATTTACCTATAATTTACATTTTGTTTGTCTTTTAGCATTATGCATATATATTTTTGATGCTATTATGGGTATTCTATTGTTGTTGTGCAGGATGATAGGTTTTAGGACAACAGAAAAGTTTCAATGCAAGAATCGGTAAAAGAATGTTAATTACTAAGTGTTCAAGCTAAGCATGGACTTCACAATAATAGTCATGCTTATTGCTGGTCTTCACTAGAAACTCTCAGCAAAGCAAGTAAAGCCACTGTTCCCAGAGCACAAGCGTGCTTTGGAGAGAGCACGATCGTGCTCTACCCATGCTCTTTCCTGGTGCTTTTCACTGCCTTTTAGAAACTCTAAAGTACGGTTTCTCTACCCAGAGCACAGGCATGATTATGGGAAGCACGAACTGAGCACGACTGTGCTCTACCAGTGCTTTTCAATGTCTGGAGACTTATTTATTTTTTTGTCGAATTCCCGTGAATAGCACGGCCTAAGCACGATCATGCTTAGACCTTGTTCAGCTCAAAAAAACACTTTTTTAAGCCCATATATAGGGTATTTGAGGCAGCTTTTGGCTGGGTTCTTCTCCAGTACTCCTCTTGGTGACAGACTGGGGAGTTTAGGGCAAGCTTCACCACCAATTCTAATGGATTTCAAGCTGAGTTTGAAGGCACATTTAGAAGTAGAGCTTAGCAATTGAAGAAGTTCTTTGGAGCACACTTGAGAAGATCTTGATTAAAAGGGGGAGTCATGGAATCTTATTGTTTTGTATCCCTTTTATTTTCTCATTTGTGTGAACCTTTGAGGGGCTAACCATTCTACGGTACCCCCGGGTTTATGAACCATGTTGCTTAGTGTACTTTGATTTACTTGTTTTCAATCACTATAGAGTTTTATGTGTTCTTTTGTTAAATCTTCTATGATATAACTTGATGTGCTTGATTTGTGTAGTTGTAGTTGTAAAACTCGACGTGTGTCGATTGCCATAGTTGTGATTGCTTTATGTAATTGCAAAACTCGATGTATTTTAGAACCATAGATATGACATTGCTTGTGAGCATACATAAGAACCTTAAAATATACTTGATAGTCATTAGAAGCAAGTCAATACACTAGTGCACTTGAAAATTAATCCGGGGCATTACTTCTCATTGTTGCAACAACTCAACTTTGATTCACCTACTCTTTTCATTTTCTTTCTTACTTTGCTTTAGTTCAATTAATCTCCTACCCATTATTGTCTGGCTAGGGATTAGAAGATCAATTAGTACTAAGAGTCCAAATCCTTGTGGTTCGATAACCCTACCCCTCGCGGGGTACCACTTTTTTTCATTGCTACGATCCGTGCACTTGTGGAAGTGTAAATCACTCACTCGTGCACTTGTGGAAGTGCACTTGCTATGATATGTGCATGTATTGTATTGCTTGTCTTTCTTCATCTGTAGTCTTGTATGTGTGTATTTTTGGGCATGTTTGCATTGTATAAATTTCAAGGATCCGCAAGCATTTTGTTGGGTTATGAAACTAGTATCGTCACTGCTTGTTCTACTTTATTAGAAAACTTGGTTGTATAATATCTTATTTAACTCTTGAATTACTATTACCCTGTTGTTGAGTGTGTATCTTCCTCTGTGTTCAATTGTATTCCATAGCCTTGGATATTCTTCTATGTGATTTTTGTTCAGGATTGTGAAAAATCCCGAGTTTTGTGAGGCTTGTGGTGACTCGAGGGTTTTGAGTGGTATCCCTCTTCGGGTAGCAGTTGTCACGTCTTGGGGCCCATGAGTCGAGCGTGACAAAGCAAGAGAGTATACAATTAAAATATCCACATTGATTTAAAGCTAGCCTTCGGTTCTCAAAAATAAAAATAAAAATAAAAAGAATATATGGAGAAATTCAAGTTTCAGCCTACAAGTTCATAGCTCAACGGCACTGCCCCACTAGCATAACATCAAAGTATGAGATTTTTATTGTCCCAAGTTTAAGTCCTCTCAAATGTAAAGTGGTGATAATGTATCCCCGGCGTGGGCTCGGTCTACATTCCTAGGTGCATAGGGCTGAATGATCAATTCTCATCCCTACACATTTCCTTGACACATAGCTTGTCTACTTTCATAAAAAAAAAAATATTCAAGTTTCGATGTTATGATCTAATTAGCGATACATGATATATGCAATCATAGAAATAGAATTAATCACCTAAAGTATTCTCTTGCTTTCACGACAAACTCTAATGTTTGCTTCATAGTTTGCAACACTCTATATAAAAAATAAATAAGTAAAAAGTACTATTATATACTAGATATATAAATACAGATTAATGGTTCATCATATTGTTAAAGATATTCATCATAATAGTTTAATGATTGATTACTGGTAGATTGCACACGGCACCAAGGAACATAAATCATATTATAAATAATATTTGATCACTTTTAATGATAGGCTAATGCGGTTATATACTAATCTAAGTCAATAAAATTCATCTCTATGAAAACTTTTAGTGTACTTTTGTGATCATAGCAAACCTCTCTGAAAATTAAGAATATAAATTTTAAGGCCGATACTCTTTGTTATGAAGAAAGCTCTAATTTTCATCAACAGAATTAGACAAACTAAATTGAGGTTAGTATATTTAAGTGAGGATATGAAAAAAAATACATTAAATAACTAAAAGAGACAATAGAAAACATTTGTCACACGAGAAATTTTATCAATTCAAACATGAAGGGCAGATTATAGATGAATTTGAGTATCATATTTAGAAATTTAATTACAAACAAGAAAACCACTATTATTGCAAACAAATATTAAATTTCACACTAGCATGTTACATATATCTCTATATTTACCTTTCCATATGCCTTCTTACATTTAAAATTGTAGCATTTATATAACATTATTAACTATATATATATATATATATATTACTAATAAAAATATTTGACAAAATGATATTTTCAACTAATTGATCAAGTAAATATAATGTATAAAGCTAGTGAATATTTGATCGAGTAAAACATTAAAAACTAATAATTATTTACACCCACTCATGTGTTCTATAACTAAACCTTTCACCATGTAATGAATTTTTACATTATTGACAATATAATTGCAATTATAATTAATTTTTTATAAAATAACTAGAGAAATTTTTAGTTGGCACGGAATTTGGCACGTTCAGTCTATAGCCATGCCAAAAATAGTGACAAATAATTTTATTTGTCACGGTTTTGGATATATGTTGTTTAATTCATTGCTAAATTTTTTATTTTTTTCATAAAAATTATATTTTTCTCATATACATGCACAAATATTATGATTAACTCAATAACTACTATAAATAAATAAAAAAATATATAAAATTAACATGAATGCATATGAACATCTCAATCTACTTAGAGTGAACATAATGTATAAAGCTAGTGAATATTTGATTGAGTAAAACATTAAAAACTAATAATTATTTACACCCACTCATGTGTTCTATATTAAAACTTTTCACCATGCAATGAAGTTTTACATTATTGACAATATAATTGCAATTATAATTAATTTTTTATAAAATAGCTAGGGAAATTTTTAGTTGGCACGGAATTTGGCACGGTTTTTAGAAAACGGTGCCAAATACCGTGCCAAAAAAAAAAAAATTGGCACGGTATTTGGCACGTTCAGCCTATAGCCGTGCCAAAAACAGTGACAAATAATTTTATTTGTCACGGTTTTGGATATATGTTATCTAATTCATTGCTAAATTTTTTTTTTTCATAAAAATTATATTTTCTCATATACATGCACAAATATTATGATTAACTCAATAACTACTAAAAAAAAATATAAAAAAAATATAAAATTAACATGGATGCATATGAATATCTCAATCTACTTAGAGTGAACATAATGTATAAAGCTAGTGAATGTTTGATTGAGTAAAACATTAAAAACTAATAATTATTTACACCCACTCATGTGTTCTATATTAAAACCTTTCACCATGCAATGAATTTTTACATTATTGACAATATAATTGCAATTATAATTAATTTTTAAAAAAATAAATAGGGAAATTTTTAGTTGGCACGGAATTTCGCACGGTTTTTAGAAAACGGTGCCAAATACCGTGCCAAACAAAAAAATTTGGCACGGTATTTGGCACGTTCAGCCTTTAGCCGTGCCAAAAACAGTGACAAATAATTTTATTTGTCACGGTTTTTGGCACGGTTTTGGATATATGTTATCTAATTCATTGCTAAATTTTTTATTTTTTTCATAAAATTATATTTTCTCATATACATGCACAAATATTATGATTAGCTCAATAACTACTAAAAATAATTTATTTGTTATTTTATATAACAAATTATAGATCAGGTGCATAGATCATGTGAGACCTTTTTTTATTTTTTTATAAATGTTTGTTAGATTTATTTATTTTTTATTTTTTTTATAAATGATGATAAATTACATACTCTCAAATATTGAGTTGGGCAGAAATTGAACCTATACCTTTTGAGAGGGAAATAAAGTATGGGGTTGTAGTGCTTGTCAGACTTGATGAAAAGCTTCTTTATCCCCTCCCTCATTCTTCTTTGCATCTGCATCCTTATAGAAGCACTGCATTCTCCCCAGTTCTCATTCCAACCACTCCACTTGATCACTCACTCCATACAAATTGAGAGGGAAATAAAGTATGGGGTTTCCGGACTACAAAAGCCACTGCAGCCTGAGCCATTGATTTGTCCCTGTCCTTCTTCTCCTCCATCAAAAGGCCTTCAGATAAGAATTCCATCAAAGCCCTAATAAATTCTCTCTCTCCCTCTCTCTCTCTCTCTCTCTCTCTCTCTCTCTCTCTCTCTCTCTCTCTCTCTCTCTCTCTTTCTCGCTATCTTCAACTGGGAGGAGAACGACGAGCTCATTCCTCGCGCTTCCCAATCCTAGGGCTGGAATCTTCCCTTCATCCCCCTCGACGGTAAAGGATCTATCCCTTTTTGCCTTGATTTGCTTTTGAATCGATCGTTTTGTCAGAAATCCTATGTTTTGCCCTTGATTTACTTTATTTGATTGGGGATTTGATGTAATTTGTGCTGGTTCTTGTTATTAATTCATACCATCTTTTACAGTTTTCCTGGCGAAATTGAGGGTATTTTACGGCAAGCATCGGCAATCTGAAACAGCTTCAGAGTTTGTAAGTTTATCTATAGAAAAAGTTGAGGATATTTTACCAGACAATAATAGCTCATCTGGTATCCGCCTTGAACATTGCAGGAGTCTCCAAAATTGCAGCTTCACTGGCAGCATTCCGGGGGAATTAGGCAGTTTATCAAACCTCATGTTCTTATAAGAATTATGCGAACATGCTTGAATTAACTCTGTATTTCTGCTGAAACTTAAATTGACTGCAATGAAATCTACAAGGGCTTTGAACTCGAACCAGTTCAGTGGAACAATTCCTTATAAGGGAACGCAAGGATTTTAATGAAGTAGGAAGCCCAGATCTTCAAAGCTTAAAGAAAAAGCCGATTTCGATTACTTATAGAGAGGATGACAAGCTAGGGTTCTTGAAGAAGCTTGCTTTGAGGTTTAAGGACCCTGCCAATACCACATTGTTTGTTCTTGACAAGTGAGTTTATAGTCATTGATTTGGAGCTGTTTTTTTTTTTTTTATGCTGAATTGCTTGTTTGAATTATATGTGAACCTGTGAATCGTGATTTGTGAAATGAAAAGAGTAAGCTCATAAGCATTGATTTACGACTCTGTTATGCTGAAATGGTTGTGTGAATTATATATGAAATTGTGAATGAAGAACATGTAAAATTTCAGGTTTGATGGGAATTCTAAATTGGTTGCGGAGTTAGTGACGGCGAATGGATTTAAAGCTGCTTATGCTATAAAAGATGGCGTAGAGGGACCTCGAGGATGGCTGGTTCTTGTTTTTTGCTTATATGAATTTAGTTTGTGGCTTTGTCTTGTATTAATGAACATAATCTTATCGTTGGTAATTCTGTTATGCAGAAAAGTGGGCTTCCTTGGTCACCTCCTAAGAAAGGAATTAATATTGATTTTAGTAATTTGACAGACGCCATCAGCAGTGCAGTTGGAGTATGTTGCTCAATTGCATATTGAAACATTATAGATGTGTGTGCACTTTGTTTGTTCACTTAATTTCTATATGGGTTTAAAATTTACAAGAAGATATTGATGGCCTTCTTGTTGCTCTTGGGTTAGCAGCTGCAAGTGGCTTAAGTCTTTTGGCATTTTCAGAGGCAGTCTCTCCAATGTCTATTGGCTGGACCTTTCTGATAATCAGTTAAGTGGGCAACTCCCAATCTCGTCGGGCACTTCTCCGGGATTGGACCTACTTGTTAAAACACAGCATTTGTGAGTATTCTCATTCCCATCTTTCTACTCCTATGTTGCAATGTTAGATAGAATGATGTACTTTATTTAACCGTTATCTTTCTTTGAGAATGAACAAAAGGTGAACATGCCTTTTGATGTAGCTTCCTCCAAACTATTCCTTCTACTGTGTTGTTCAGGGATGTATTTGTTAGGTAAAAATTTAGAGATGGGAGCCATTCTTTTGTCTTTTTTTATTCACATAGATGTATTTGTGTTTAACTACGATAATTTAATTCGACGTGATGATGAACAGTGGTAGCTTGGATCAATAATTCAATGTCACGTGAATAGAATATGCGTTTTAAACTACAAATAGAATATGCGTATATATATATATATATATATATATATATATATATATATATATATATATATATATATATATATCGTGTCACGTGAAGTTTGATATCGGTCGTTGCTTCCATATATTTTTCTTGTTCGTTTCTTTGAGGCATGGGACCTCTTGGACTCTCCTGGTTATTTGTTTCATTTTCAATTATATTCTTTTATAAGTTTATGTTTTTTTTTTAAATTGTATTCAAGAAAGTTCTCATGAGTTTTTGCATTATAAGTTATTGGTTTAAATTTATATTTTTCCTTACATTTGCTTTTGATGATATTGACATTTTATGCTGGGTTGTTTCTTTTATATATGTTTGCTTTTCAATAACGACATGGTACAGTTAGCATGCAAGTGAACCATTGTGATGATGACAAACATTCTTTTCCAAAATCTGGAACCTTTTTATTTCTTTCTTTTTATTTATTAATGCTGTGAAATATGCGTATATGTACATTAGCATTTTTTTATAATATTTGTAATATTATACAATTAAGATTCCACAATTTTAGGAATTGGATTCGCTAACATCCTACATTTATGGTGATATAATATTACAATATTTGTAATATTATAACACCACTGCATTATAAAAACCCAGTTTATGGTGATATACACCCTGACTACAAGAAATTTCATGCATAAATAAATAAGAATGGAGAAAAGGTAAATTTAGAAGATAAAGCAATTAATCCTAAAAATTAATTATTAAAAAAACAAAAAGACAAAAGAAACAGAAGAAGGGCAACTACTATATATTATTATAGCAATTAATTAAATAGAAAAGAAGAGGTAGGTACTAGGTAGTGTTGTAGCTAGCTAGAAATTGGAACAATTAACAGGAGCTACGGAAATGACGTTAGTGCGAAGATCATGTGAGTATAAATTTAAAAGTTATCTGGGTTAAATGTGAGAATTGACTATTTGAGAGTAGAGCTTAAACAGGATCCCATGTGGGTTAACATAAACTTGCACCATTTATTAACATACTATTTCATTCACTTCTTGTTGCAATTAATGATCATGTGAGTTGTTATATTTAATTAACACTGGTCATCATGTGAGTTGTTATAAACAGAATATTTAATTATCACCAAACATTTAATGGCTAACATGTATGAGATAACTTATTGAGCTCATATGATTGACTAAAGAGCCTCTTAATTATGAGAATGACCTTGTCCAAACTTTGACCCGCCTTTTATGTACGTTTATCAAGGGCAAATTAATTACAGCTTAATTTCCTGTATGTAAATTGTACTTAAACTATATGTTCCTGCCCGCCTTTTTTGAGGATGATATATGGATACTGTTAAATTATACTGTTTTTGCATATTTTGTTCACAGTTTGAATTTCATTAATTTGAAACATTGAGCATATCTCTAGGTTCATTGATCATTGAATTGATTATATCAAAGTTAATGCTACACTTTTATTGGGGGGAAAAAAAGGCTACTGACCCATGAACATGTAGACAATGCACATCTGCCAAGTCCTATATATTAACAATCAGACATCATGTCTAGAACCAAATAAAAGTATAAAACAAGTTTCGTACTATCTTAGCTAGATTGCATGTGTCAATATATTTTTTGTAGTTTAGTTGGTTCTGGAGAATAACTTCTACTAGTGACTCACATGCAACACCACAAAGACAGTTTTGTAGATCATAGATGCACTAAGGAAAATTATTTCTAGTCATAATACAGCCAAGCAGGCCAGGATTAATATTCCTTAATTATAAAACAATATTGTTGTTTCTATTTCAATTTTCTGATGAATAATCATTTTCTTACATCATAGCCATACGTTGCAAACTACATTAATCGTGTATATGCTCTTTATTTGAATGGTTGCAGCTTCCACGAATCCTAATTACTGATCCAGTTGCTAGATTATTACATGATAAAATTATTTGTGCACATATGTATTAATATACATAGTATGGGAATTAACTATCAATGGTGCATAATACTTAATTAAAAATATTGGTTGTAGGACAAAAATGTTGTCAAGACAGTGGATGTACAATCGAAATCTACCAGGGCGAAAAGGATTGACTGATGAATTTATTGCTGGGGTGGATGAATTTATCCAGTTTGCAATTAATCAAGATGACTCATATAAGAATGGAGAAAATATTAGGTGTCCTTGTTTTAAGTGCAAAAATACACGGTTTGTTCACCCGAATGATGTTGTTATGCATTTATATCGTCGTGGTTTTAAACAATGTTATTGGAATTGGACTTGTCATGGCGAAGAATTGTTCCCAACTAGTGAGGAGCAACATGATGTTCAGGATCGTGTAGTGGAACAAGTGACACATTGGGGTGATTATGGGTAGATGACTTGGGATCAAAGGATGGTATATGATTGTTTTCATTCTCATGTTCCACCACGGGATCCATCTCATTGTAATAATGAAGCAGGTCCAAGCGTACAACCACATCTGGATGAGCCAGCTTCCAGTTTTCATGGTGTTGAAAGATGTCAATTATCTGATAGATTTTTTGATGTGTTAAAAGATGCTGATAAACCTTTGTACGAAGGTTGTGAGAATCACTCTCAATTGTCTTTTGTTGCCAGAATGTTATCTATCAAATCTGATGCCAATATGTCTGAGGCTGATTTTAATAACATGATTACTGCAATTAGAGAGGTTCTTCCTTCAGATAATACAATGCAAGCAGATTATTACCATCACAGAAAAACCAAAAATGAATTGGGGCTACCTGTTGTTAAAATTGATGCTTACAAAAATGGTTGTATGTTATATTGGAAACACGATGACATGCACATTTCATGCAAGTTCTGTAATGAGACGAGGTATAAACAAATAAAGGGTCAACGCAGACTACTAGATAATGGGAGACATAAAAAGATTGCGCAAGCAATATTAAGATATTTACCACTAACTCCAAGATTGCAGAGGTTATACGCTTCTAGTGCTACAGCAACGCACATGACTTGGCATGCTACTCATGAAAGAAACGAGGGAGTAATGCAGCATCCATCTGATGGTGAAGCATGGAAACATTTTGACGGAATTTATCCCAATTTCGCCAAAGAACCTCGTAATGTTCATTTGGGTTTGTGTGCTGATGGCTTTGCACCACATGGGCAGTTTGGGAAAACATATTCATGTTGGCCAGTAGTTGTGACCACTTACAACCTTCCACCAGGAATGTGCATGAAAAGACCTTATATGTTCTTATCACTAATTTGTCCAGGGCCTAAGAATCCGAAGAAGAACATAGATGTATTTTTGCAAACTTTAATAGAAGAGTTGAATAATTTGTGGGAATTTGGTGAAATGACTTATGATGTTTCAAGAAATGAATATTTTCTTATGAAAGCTGCACTTTTGTGGACAATCAATGATTTTCCTGCATATGGGATGCTATTTGGTTGGAGTACTGCCGGGGTTTTGGGATGTCCAATTTGTAAGGAGAACTCGAATGCTTTCCATCTGCAACATGGTAGGAAGACAAGTTATTTTGATTGTCATTGGATGTTCTTACCACGAAATCATGCATACCGCAAGGACAAGAAATCTTTTATACGTGGTCGATTGGAGAAAAATACTTCACCACAGAGATTGTCAGGTGGGGAAATTTTTAAACAGGTTATGTTATTTCCAACAGCAATAGAAGACCTGGTTAACAAACCGCCAGGGTATGGAGCAACACATAAGTGGACAAAAAAAAGTATTTTTTGGGATCTACCCTACTGGAAAAATAATTTGATCCGGCATAATCTTGATGTGATGCATATGGAAAAAAATGTCTTCGACAATGTGTTTTTCACAGTTATGAATGTGAAAGGAAAGAGTAAGGATAATATTAATGCAAGAAAAGATGTTGGTATTCTTTATGACCTTAAGGAAATAGCGGTTCCTTCAAACTTTTCAAGTTGTACTATTCCTAAAGCAGTTTATACCTTAACAAAAGAACAGAAGAGGGTCATCTGTTGATGGATTCAAGAGTTAAGGTTTCCAGATGGTTATGCTTCTAATATTGGAAGGTGTGTTGACATGAATGATTTGAAAATGACTGGCATGAAAAGTCATGACTGCCATGTCTTTATGCAAAGGCTCATTCCAATTGCCTTTCGAGAATTGTTGCCATCATTTGTTTGGAATCCGTTGACAGAATTAAGTTTGTTATTTCGCACGATATGTTCTGCTGTAGTTGATATTGACAAAATTATTGAGTTGGAGGAAAATGTTGCAGTGATTTTATGTAACTTGGAAAAAAATATTTCCACCAGTTTTTTTTTATTCCATGGAACATCTCATTGTTCATTTGCCCTATGAAGTTAGAATTGGAGGTCATGTTCAATATAGATGGATGTACCCCTTCGAGAGGTAATACACGCCATTACCTAATTTTGTTGACTTCAATTCCTTCTTTACTTAATTTATATAGAGTTCTATTATTTTTATACATGTAGGTTTCTCAAAGAATTAAAGAAAACTTACTTGAGAATGCCTAATACTGTGACGGATTTGGGAATGCCTCCTTGTATACATCCAAACATTCAACCAACAACAGCAATGACTCCCTTACCACCAATAACACAACCTTCACCAGCTATACCACTAGCACAGTCTCCCCCAGTTCCACATGGAGAGACTTCTGCCCATGCCTCTGATGACTACTCCCCGGCAATGGAAGTGCCATCCAATGAGTTTGAGAGCATTGGACCCCCATGGATGATAACCCCGGACAGTTTAATTGTGTAAGTAGCATTTTATGTTATAACAATTTTATAATTTTGTATATAATTTTTCAGAAGTTTTAAGTAAATTTGTTTTACATCATGCTTTTATTTAGAGATTATGAAGTTAAGAGAGCAATACATGAATTGGTCAAAGGTCATTATAAAGAGCCATGGACTGGATGGGGAAAAGTGCCTAAAGATGTGAGGCAAAGGATATTCACTGCATTTAGAGTAAGTAGCATTTAATTAATTAAATTCTTAAATATCTTTTAGTTGTGCATATTAATTATAATAAAATATTACCTTAGTTAATATTTTTTTAAGGCCATTTATACATGGGAGCCACAACATGAGTCGTTAGTGTTACGACATTTCAGCCATGAAGCTAGTGAATGGTTGAAAAAAAATTTATATCTTGCACATAAATTGTACAAGGCTCCATTTCCATGGATGGCTCCTGTAGTTTGGGAGGGTTTGCAGAGGTACTAGGAGACAGATGAGTTTAAGAGAAAAAGTGAGAAGAACAAACAAAATAGGGCAGAAATTGGAAGCTCCTCCACCGTTATTTATCGTGGTGGATCTGTTAGTACTGCGGTGCACCGCCTTAGGCTGGTAATGTCCCTTATCCATTTAAATATCATTATAATTGTTGCATCTGAGTATTAATATATTTATTTACTTTGTTGTTTTTTAGGCGGAGGAATTGGGTAGGGATCCGACACCTAAAGAATGTTTTATTCGCACTCATGGAAGGAAAGATGGCACACTTGAGGCTGGGCGTGCTACAGAAATTATTGTACGTATAATATATTTTTTTAAAACAAAACAATATTAGAGCCAAAAGATGAAAATTTTAGAATTTACATTTAAATGTGCCATGGTTCATTGAAATATATGTTCATTAAATCAATTAAGCCAATGATTGTTGACATGTCATACCACTTTAGGACATTTACAAGTGAAAAAATGTTATGTTTTTGCTATTAAGATCCATGCAAAGTAATCATTAAGAGTAATAAACATACATTACGAAATTATACATGCATTAATTTTTTAAAATCCAATGCAAGTTATATATGGAAGGTATAAATGTATTAGCAAATCTCATATGGGAAAAGACATAGTATTAATTTTCCACAATCCAATGGAATTCATACATGCATTACGAATTATCACATGCGTAGTTAGGCTTTACAAGTGTAAAAATGTTGTCATTCATTTAATATTAAATGAAGGACATTTACAAGTGAAAAATGTTGTGTTTTTGCTATTAACAACCATGCAATGTAGTCATCAAGGGTAATAAATATACATTTATACATGCATTAATTTTTTAAATTCCAATGGAAGTTATAAATACATTTGAAAATCTCATATGGGAAAAGATGTAGTATAAGGAATATAGTATTAATTCTACAAAATTCAATGCAAATACATTCATTAGGAATTGTCACATACTTAGCTTTTACAAGTGGAAAAATGTTGTGTGCTTGCTATTAAGAACCATGCAAAGGAATCATCAAGAGTAATAAACATTCATTAGGAAATTATACATGCATTAATTTTCCAAAATCCAATGGGAGTTATACATAGAAGTTATAAATGCATTTGAAAATCTTATATGGGAAAATATGTAGTATAAGGAATATAGTATTAATTTTCCAAACTACAATGTAAGTTATACATGCATTAGGAATTCTCACATGCTCAGTTAGGCTTTTGAATAAACAAAACATTAATGTGAATATTTTGAGTTTAAATTTTGTTTGAATATTTATATAATCATTTTGAAAGGAAGCTTACTTGAGATGCAGGAACAATTTGATAAAGCTATTGTAGACAAATGCAGTCAAGGCGTAGATGAGGGCTCTATTAATCAAGATGAATTATGGGATGAGATAGCTATTGGAAGTCGTAACAGAGTTGTGGGAAAAGGTAACATTGTTAGGCAAATGTCCTCATCCAATTACAAGCCACGTGCGGGGCCTTCTGAATCAACTGAACAACTCCGGAACAAAGTTAAAGAGTTACAGGAGGAGCTTGCTAGATCTCGAGCTGATGCTGATGCTGAGTTGGCTCGACGTGAGTTATTTGAATCATCATTGCTTGCTGTGCTTCGGGTGCAAGGTATTGACCTATCTAGCATGCCTATTATTGCTCGTACACCACATGCCCCTCGAGCACCAACAGGAGAGTCCCAAACACATGCCGACGAGCACTCTCCAATGTTAAAGAGAGTTCGGGTTTCCCCGTCTACGGATAATTCTCTTGATGACTTTGAGGATGATGTAGGTTGGGACTAAGATGATGTAGAGTGTTAGAAATTTTGTGGTATTTTGTTGGATGATGTATGTCGGGACTAAGATGATTGTAATAACATTTATGTCTATTTTACTAATGCTACATGACATTTTGGTAATTAATGTAGGTTATGATATCAAATGAATATACCATTATTTAGGAAAAAAAATTTAATTTTTCATGAAATAAATTAAATTATGCAAAATTTTGTGGCAAATTCCGTGCCAAAATTCATGACAAAAAAATATGCTAACAATCATGTAAATTCTAAAACCGTGACAAAATTTGTGACAAAAACAGTGCAAAATATCATTAAACCATGCCAAAAAACCGTGCCAAACTCCGTGACACACAAAACCGTGACAAACACCGTGACAACTCAAACCGTGACAAATAAAACCGTGCCAACACCGTGACAAAAACCGTGTCAAATCTAACCGTGCCAAAATCCGTGACAAATCAAACCGTCCCGAAATCCGTGACAAATCTCACCGTGCCAAAAATCGTGACAAATCTATTCATGCCAAAAACCGTGACAAACACCGTGACAATATAAACCATAACAAAAACCGTGCCAAAATATACCTCGTGACAAAAACCGTGACAAACATTGTCACGGTCTATAAAACCGTGACAAAGTTTGTCACAGTTTTGCTATACCGTGACAAATTATATTTGTCACGCATGCTATAGGCACACTTACGATTCCGTGCCAAAAACCGTGCCAAAATCAATTTGTCACCGTTTTTAGACCCAAATCCGTGCCAAATTTACCGTGCCAAATTACTGTTTTTCTTGTAGTGATTATCTGGTCTACTTCAAAAGTAAAATAGTATAACAAAATACTATTCTTTGGCTTATCTTGTACACATCAAATATATGATAGGATATGAGTTAATCATACCCATATTCTTTCATACTTATGTCATATTCACTCATCCTATTATGTCTGCCAAACGGACCCTAAAGTTTAACTACGGTGGTGGGATATTTGAGTTTTCAATCGAACTTTTCAAATAATATGAAAAATTTGTCTTTTATTCATATTCAACATAAAGAAAAATTAAATTTTAATTATCTAATATTTCTTTCAAAATTACTTGCACTTCACTTAGAATTAGTTATCTTTGTATTACGTGTCATTTCATTGATAACACTTAAAATTTACAAAAATAAGTTTTAAGTTATATTAAATTTGAACACCAACATACCATAGGTTAAATTCCGGGCTAAATTATGCATACCATTAATGAGTATAAAATTTTAAATATTATATTTTCAATTAATTTGTATGATACTTCCCTAAATGTTAGTGTGGTTGACATTTTAAAAATGCAAGTCTATGTTTTCTAAAAATCAATATTATATTTGTTGTGCATGAGATATTTTAAATTTATGTTTCAAAATGGTTAAAAAATAATTAATCTTCGTCTACAAACAAAAATTAGATTGTACTTTATTTTTATGAAATTCTACAAAAAAAAAAAAGAATTCTAGAATTTAAAAAGTTCTATATTAAAAAAGGTACAAGTTTTCTAAATATTTGTTATTGATATTGAGAATAGGTGGAGTTCAACTTATGCAATACTAGATTGCTCCTATAATTATAGAGATGTTATTTTAATATATTTCAACCAACATTTTCTGAAGTTCAATTAATAGTTATGATTAGGAAGTTAGTAACACGATCAAAGAGTTTTTGAAAATTTCCTTAATGTAACTAACTTTTCGAGTGTTTATTTGCCCACTTTTATTATGAAAATTAATTAAATATATTATATTAGAGCAATTGTTGCAAAGCATAAACGTCATCCTAATTTTGCTCCTATTGTTACTCCAATAGAATTGAAACTTAAAAAAATATTTTGGAAAAATTGAAACCCTTCCATTGTTGATTTTTGACCCATATTTCAAAATTGATAGCACTTTTTATTTAATTGATTTGTATGCGAAAACATGGGACTTGATCTTTCTTGTTCTAAAGATAATTATCATTAATTGTTTTACGAAAGATATAATTAACATAGTAGTGTGCATGGTAATAAACAAGTATCTAAGTTTGAAAAAAAAAATATTGGAGTACTTCTCCATTCACAAAATTTTAAGTCTTTCCACGGCTAATTGATTTAAATATTGTATTCTTTTTAATTAATTCCCAAAATGCGCATTTCCCTAATTATTTACGGAAATGCGCATTTTGTTATTTTTTATTATTTTTTTAAATTAATGGCCCCACTATATTTTTTTAATATTTAAATTTTATTTTTTTAATTAATCAGAGGGCCCCATTATTTTTTTAATATTAAGTTTTTATTTTTTTAAAAATTGCGGTCCTAGTAGTTTTTTAAATTAAAAAAATTTTATATCCAAACCCTTATAATTTTCATTAATTTTTTTATAATTTATTTTTTCTCACTTCTACTATAATTTTAACATATGACCACCTTCAGGACGTCCAAAATCCAGTAGAATTCGTAATGAAATGAACATAAAGAAAGACGGTCAACCAAAACGTTGTAGTTTGTGTCGCAATGAAGGTCATAATCGTCAAAATTGTTCAAATGCCGCTGGTCCAAGTCGTATGCCATAATGTAACCTAAATATTGTATTTGTTGAATTATTTTATAATATTTGTAATTATTTTAGTGCATTCAAAATATCAAGTGAGTTTGGTTTAGTTGTGGGAGTAATTTTGACATGTGAATTTTTTAAATATTTAATATTTTATTATTATAAAAAAATATCAAAATTATTTATTTAAATTATTAACAGTCAATTAAAATTAATGAAGATAGAAATAACATAGGAGAAGTAAGAAAAAATAATGAAAATTATAAGGGTTTGGATATAAAATTTTTTTAATTTAAAAAACTACTGGGACCCGCAATTTTAAAAAAAAAACTTAATATTAAAAAAATAATGGGGTCCTCTGATTAATTAAAAAAATAAAATTTAAATATTAAAAAAATATAGTGGGGCCATTAGTTTAAAAAAAATAATAAAAAATAACAAAATGCGCATTTCCGTAAATAATTAGGGAAATGCGCATTTTGGGAATTAATTAAAAAAAATACAATATTTAAATCAATTAGCCTCTTTCCACCCATGTTGTAAATATGAATAAAAGAAAATTTGACTTCGTCTTCTTTTGCTTTACTAGTACAATTATAGTTTTTTACATGAATTAAATCTTTATTTAAGTAATAATTTGAATGATTTTCTTATTTGGGAGAAAATTAATACTTTTAATTATCCGATGCTAGCTTTCCTGACACGTGATGTACTAGCTTTACTGATATCTACAGTAGCATGGAGTTGGTGTAAGAAATACCTAGGGTGATGGATGATGAAACGAGCTGAACAATCTACAGAATAACTCAAATAACCATATGCTTTGAAGGATGGGCTAGATACAGAAGATAGAATATAATAATACTAAAGAGGATATAATACTAGTAGTGACATTGGAAAGGATGGTGCATCAACTAAAAATTCATTCATTAATATAGAATGGTTTTATACTTAAGCAAGCTTCAAAGAGGATTCAAAACTTCAAAACTCAAAGATCAAAGCCTCATATTCCAGGGTCCAAATTCAAGACCCAAATTCAACGCTTCAAGCTTTTCATTATTGAATACTTCAAGATTGAAAATTTTTAAAAAAATTTATAAGATAGAAATATATTTTTTGTGCTTTTCAACTAAATCACAACTTTTTTGAAGTTTTTCTACATCGATTTATTATAATATTTTTTTTTTCAATTTGGTTGTTGTTATTTATTTGTTCAAGCATTGTTCCATATTAAATTTTAATCATATTTTCATATTTTTCATTTAAATTATTTTCTATATGGTGACTTTTAAAAAAAAAATTTCTTACATTCTTTTGCAATGTTTGTGTACATTGGTAATTTTTTTTTTCTTTTAAAGGGACATTAATTTTTTTATGCTTTTCAAATAAATCACAAAGCATTTGGGTAATTTTTTTTTTTACTTCATATAATTATGACTTATGCAGTAATTTAAAAAAAATTACTCCTTTGATTTTTGTTACTTGAATTTTTCATATAGAATCTAAATAGAATATTTTACTTCTTCCAATCAAATAAAATTTTTTTTATCTGGTATTTATGTTTTTATTTTATTTATTTTACTTTTTTTTATAAATTTTGAGTTATTTTGGGATCGATTTTTGAACTGTTGGTGTTTAAAAAAAACAAAAAAGCTTGCTTGGGACAACACAAGCACAACTAGGCTGGGTCTTGTCATATACTAAGCGAACCCCTTGTGGTTGATAAGATGTGCTAGCCAGGCATTACAATAAGGAGGCCTCGCTAACTTAGCCGGGCATTTTGCCCAGCCTACCCGATCTTGTTCTTTGCCTGCTTAGCAAAGCTCATTTGATTCTTTGAGTAGCACCAAGGAAATCCTTGACTACTGTGCAGGTGGCCCAAACTCTATATGAATTGACTTTCATAAAGAAACCAATTAAAACATTGGTGAGAACGTATTAAGAGGTCCTAGTTGTGCTTTTTTGAAGAGGTGTTCATGAAGCTTCAAGAGAGTGAAAAACATTCATACATTTAGATTTTTGGTTCTAGTCACTGAGCAATTCATTTCCATATGCCAAGTAGAATTTTTGAAGCGATATATAATTCTAAGAAAAGAAAGCAAGAGAAAGGTAGCAAATGTACATTCATTGTAAGAGTTCAAGCAGGTTTTTTCTTGGTTGATCTTTAGGGTTAGACTAAGAAGCTCGCTTCCTCGTTCCACCATGGAGAGCGCTTCTTAGATTGCCTACTATAACGAATAGCAAATTTTTATTTTTAAAAAAAAGTGGGTAAACCACATGCATTAAGTAAAAAAGCAGAACACATAATATAAATAAGGTATAAATATCAAAATGTTCCCTCAATTTTGCGATTTCCGCCCTTTTAGTCCCTCTAATATAAAATCAGCCCTTTTGGTCCTTGTAATTGCACATTTTCGTCCTTAAGCTGTAAAATCCGCCCTTTTGGTCCTTGTATTTGCACATTTTCATCCTTTTTAGTCCCTCTAATTTATTAGCTGAAAGGACCAAAAGCGCTGATCCGTCAATTAGAGGGACTAAAAGGACAGAAATGTGCAAATACAAGGACAAAAAAGGCGGATTTTATATTAGAGGGACTAAAAGGGCGGAAATCACAAAATAGAGGGACTATTTTGATATTTTGACCTATAAATAACCACTAGATGTGGTACATAACAACAAAAACTCAAAAAGATACAACACACCCACATCGGACGACGGAGTCGTCCACAAATGCAACTTCAGAAGAGCCCTACACCACGTTCGGATTTGCTGTCACCTCCGGCGGAGGCCTCTCCTCAGGATTCTCCACCCTGCAACTATAGAAATTCAGGCTTTGGCGAACAAGCTCCATAGTCCCCTCCAACAAAACCTTGGACCCATCTGAGACACAAGAGAACCAGGACAAAAGCATTCAGTCAATCTTGAGAATAGTAACTAACACAGGTGAAGAAATAGCATTAAAAACACAATCATTTCTGATAAGCCACACATTCAAAACGATCACTTTAACAACTAGATCACCCAAAAAACGTAACTCCTGATCAAGCCGGCGACGCCACGTAGTCCAAAGATCTCTCATAGAAGTAGGGGGAGGGGGAATACGAACAAGAGCGAAGAAATAATCCCAAATTACCTTGACAAATTTGCAATCAATGAAAAGGTGATCCACCGACTCAAGCCTCTCATTGCACAACACACATGTGGCTGTAGGTAGAATATTGCATTTTCTTACAGCTAGGTTAACCAGTGACAGAATTTTATTATGCCAAACCAGTCAATTGAACAACTGGATTTCCCTCGGGCCTGGGCACCGCTAGAAAAACTTTGTCATCAGGCACCTCAAACCTCCATCATTGAGGAAGTTGTAGAAAGATTTCACCGAGAAGGCACCAGAACTAGATAGAGCCCACCGTTTCACATCCACTGCATCACCATTTTGTGCCAATAGTTTATACAAAATCTCTAGTTTGAAGTTTGTGGAGTAAAGCCTCTAGTTTATACAAAATCTCTTCTTCATGAGCCACAGTCCTCCTTGCTCATGAAGCCTGTGTTATTCTCTCCCTCGTATTACTTCACTGTTGTGAGGTTAGTAATTTGGAGAATAACCACCTCAGTAGTGCCTGCCTCAATGGAGGTGGGTAGAACTAATTACATCACACTCTTTAAAAATTAGAAAATTTGACCAAACTTCTATTCTGCATGTTGTTTTCCTGCATGCCTTTTCTTTTGAAATAAAAATTCTATGAAGAATTTTGTTAAAATTATGTTTATAATTAGCTTATTTGCTAATACAATATTAATAAAATATTTACAAGAAATGATGTTTTTAGGTGGCAAGTACAAAGCAATATTTTGTTAAAATAAAGTTTATAATTGCATCTATTTTAATAAATGGGAATGTTTACAATCTCGCTCACTAAAATAAAATTAATCATTAAAATTTTAGGTATTTTTTTTTCTTGGTAAAGAGAAGAATTGCTATCAAACAAACAACAAGGAACGAAGGTACACTGGTTACGGTTACTTAATGAGCCCTCACGAGTTTGTCATATGACACAGGCTAGCATGTGGGGGTAATAAGGGGTGCTCAAATCATCCCTTTGCCCATGAATATATATATATATATATATATAATTACAATTTATATATCAAAACTGATACTCTTTATTTATTTATTAAAAATTCTACCCAAACAGTTTAAAATAAATTAAATAAAAACAATAAAATTATTATATTAAATTAAATTGATGTTTAGTGATAATAATAAGTAATATGCCTAGCCAGATTTAGATCTTCAAATGTTTTTAATTTTATATTTAGATATATTTTTTATTGAATTTATCATTAGATAATTATCAAAATTTTAAGTTATTAATGTAGAAAATACTAATAAATAATAAACATAAAAACATAAACCTACAAAAAAAAAAAAATTCAATTCCTCTCTCAAAATCTCTAGAAAAAATTATTGCCGGTTGCGTTGATTGGTGAGTTTTCTCTCTTTGCTCAATCTCTTCCAAATTTATGTTTGTCTTTCATTAGAATTTATCTTCTTTTTTTTGTGTTTGTTTCATATATAATTTAATTTGTTTAATTTTTTGTGTGATTATTTGATGTGTAAAAATATTTGATATTTGTTGAATAATTGTTGCATTTAATAATTGAGTTAGCTTGTGAATTTGTGTTAAATTATTTTTTAATTATTTGTTAATTTAGTGCTTAACTGTTAGTTGAGTTAATTGCTAATTATGTAGATACGATAGGTTTTCACTCCTAAACCAAAATTTTTAGATGGATGTATATTTTATATTTTTGAAATATTAATTATTATTATAATCTCAAGTTTGAACTAATAAAATTGTTTAATATTTATAATTTTTCCAAAATCTGAATTCAACACTGACTTAAATTTTGTTTCTAACTCCGCTACTGTACGCTATGGTAAAGTGTTGAAAATATGGCACTTCATGAGTGAATAATAATATTTTATACTATTTCTACATTATTATATAGTGTTTGGACAATATTGCACGGTACCAAAGGGCGAGGGTTTTCGATCTCTTGGGGCCACCGACTCACCATTCTAATGAGATGTCACTAGACTATCAGTGGCTCTAAGTAATTTTTTAAAAATTATTATAAAGATGAAATATTTATCTAAATATATTATACCTTACAAAATTATATTTGTTCGAGTTCACAGATTGAGCCTTATCGAACAAGTTAAATCTTCTTAAGCTTGTTTATTAGCCAAATGAACTTGTGGGAGTCGAAGACCAATTGAGCACAAAGGGCTCAACAACCTTAAATGCTTATCTATAACATATTTATTTAATAATAAGATCTTACTAAAATCTTCTCATAAATTAAAAAGAGAATAAAAAATAATTGTGAAGCAGTGAAAATTTGCAATTACCCTATTGGGCATATTTTTTCAAAAATAATTGTGAAGCAGTGAGAATTTGCAATTACTCTATTGGGCATTTTTTTATTCAAAAATAATTGCGAAGCAGTGAAGCAGTGAAAATTTGCAAAGTAACTTATTTTTCCTTAGCTATACTGTATTTCAAATTATTTGTGAAATTTAGCATTTGCTATATGCACCAGTTGAAGCTCATTGGATTGGAGTAAAGAGCAAGCCATATTGATGTTTCAGAAAATGATTTTTTTAAGAAATCACAGCTAGATTACCGTGATACATGCATAACTAAGTTGACTAGAGATTGTCTAGCAACATAGATACAACTAGATTAACATTTAATATAACTGATATAAAATTTAGTGGACCTTAACCAAAGATGAAATCAACTATTCCAATAATTTAGCTCTCGATAGCAAGCAATAATAGCTAAAACTTTAAACATAATGAACATGAAATATCTATAAAATTTATTCAAAAAAAAAAAAATGAAATATCTATAAAAAATGGCGTCATTGATTTCGACAGCTCATCTTGGGGAGAAAAAAGAATAATATTGGAACATCAAGTGAAAACTTATAATTCTTGAAAAGAAAACTAGTAATTCGAAAACCATGAAAGAAAATTAACTAGAGGAGTAAGAAAAAGATTCAATCAAATATTTAGGTATTTCAAATGACATTAATAAATTCCCAATCAATTATGAAATATAAAAACCAGAGGATAATAGAATAATTTGTTTTCAAAACTCAAGAATTAAACTAAGATCATAACACAATTTAGAAATGAGCATTGATCAAACAACGTAACATAACAAACTAATAGCACACTTTGCTTATAAGTAAAACCATTCAAACTTAATCTGCATCTGAAGGTGTTTAAAATTTTAATATATTAAGGCCTAATACTAGCATCAACGAATTAATTGAAACAATAATATCAAGAGTCAAAATGAAACAAGACCTTCAACAAATACTATATTTGACATGTTCATGCCTTCATGCATGGGGGCTGAATTGGCCTTTCAGATCCCCTTTATAAACTCTATTAAAGAGAATTAATCTGCAAGGCCACATTATTTGTACATAAATATACAACAATAAGTCACAAACACTCCAACATTCATTAAATAACATCGTAATAGAACAAGCCCAACAACATTCAAATCAAAGACAATTAATAATATGAGTTAAACTAAAGACACCATTCTTCCCAAGCTTGATACTTAAGCTTTCCAATCTGAGATTAAAAATAGAAAAGGATGAGCTACAACCATACAAGTAAAATAACAAACAACATATGCAACAGTATCAAGTCTTTCAAATCAGATCATTCTAGCAAAGTTAAGGGCTTGTTTTTAATGGCAATTTAATTTGAAGCATTCCATTTGTCACACGTGCATTCAGTATGATTTAATTTAAAACTGTACATATCTAGAAACATAAACACACTTGACAAGCATGGTAAAAATCGATAAAATTCAATGATATTATGACCTCAATTATGCTAAATTGATACTGTACGCCAATGGTTTGGCATCTAATATATCAACGTACACCCAGCTAAATTATACATCAATTCCAAAGTTTACACCATTTGAAGAATGTTAAAAACCAATGTATACCCTGTTGGTGGGGGTAATATATTGATATTGAATGTTAATTCACATTTCAGTCCTGAACATTTAAGTTCAAATTCAGTAGAAGATATAGATATTTCTTGAAATGACATTTTACTTTTGAAAAATACCAAACACAAACCGCATACCTTAGATATCAGCTAAATAACTTTTCTAAAAGGATTTGTAATGCTAAAGATCTCACCTTCCAATCATATTTTGATAGTCTCTAAAATCCTCTGGAAAAGACTTCATGCCTTATTAATATTTTTCATCAAACTTTACAATTTTCAAATTATTTATTTAACATCATATGATTTATCAGATCTTCATATTTTCCATATTCATAATTAAATTTTCTGATTTTTATAAATTCAAGAAAATCATCGGTTTAAACTTTTTTCACATGCTTTGAGAAAATTCAATATTTTCTATATTTCCATTAAATAAATATCACATTTTTCATGATAAAAAGAACTCAAAAAATTCAAAAACTGGGATTGTTTTTTAAAATTTTTCAATTTAAGACTTCATATTTTGAATCTCATGAATTCAAATATTCAAATATTTGTACATTCTTAGAACGTTTACATTTCAGAATTTCTGATATTATACAGTTAAAAGAATTTCAAAAATTCATTGTTTTCATTAAATTTTTGCACCCATTATCCATCTCTTAAATATTTCATTCAATTTAAATAAAAGTTTATTTTTGAGAAAGTGAACAAACAAGTGGCTATAGCACATGCATTAAGACAAAGAAAAGGTAAAACACACCCGCCAGACAGAGGCCGACCAACTATAACAAAAATAAACCAACTACAAACAACAACCCACTAGAGGTGGGAGCGATACAACAACACAGAACAAGACCAAAAGACACCACTAAAGCGCCCGGGACCAACAGGCCAAGACCACACCTAGAGCCGAAGCAGCTACCCCATGTCCTGTCCAGAAGCGTCATCACCAGGAGCAACTCCACCAATGGGCGCCACAACTTAGTCAGGGAAAGCCAAACTATGACGAATAGAGGAAGCATGCTCTTCAAATCTCACCTACTGAGCGCAGGGGCTGTAGAAAACCACAGAATCAGTGCATGTGCAATCTTCATAATAATAGCAGAAGAAGAAGTCGGAACAACATTTTTTTTTTTCTGCCAAGATGAGCGGCCTAACCGCTAAGACAGGGGCGTGCACAAGCCTCGGCGGAGCAAGTGGGAGCGGGGCCCGCGCACACATGGGCGCAGGGACCACCCGCACACAACCACTACTCACACTCCCAGAAATATGCCCTCACCCAAGATTCGAACTCTCACCACTTGTGAAGGGTTCAATTGGGGACCCGATTACCAATAGACCACATGGTCGTTGGTAAGTCGGAACAACATTAAACACACAATCATTCCTAGCAAGCCACACATGCCACACAATCGATTTCACAACACAACCCAGGCTACACAATCATTCCTAGAGAAAGATTTAGGACTCACCATGATCATTTTTTTCTTCAATAAACCTAAGATATTCACTTCGGCTCGGTCCCTATTGAAAGTTAGCATACAATTGCAATTAGAAAAACATTATAAAAAAGTAAATAACAAACAAGCCTCTATTTAATAATACTTAGACAAATTACTGAAAAATGAGTACCATGTACCATGGACGTTTAATAACCCACTCAAAGCAGAGGGACAAACTATGAATTGCAAAAAGAAAAAAAATAGAACTAATCAATTAGTTTCAAAGTTTACATATGAGATGTTTTGTTGGTGGGTTACATTGTCCTGCCAAACATCCCAAACTTATCTCACGAACCAATTTTTATAAAATTTACTTATTTGAATAAATATATTTATTAATTATTTTTTAAAAAAATAATATTAATATTTTGATTAATTACAGAGTAAATTTTTTAATTTTAAAATATTTAATTGTATTTATCAATATTAATTGAGTAAAAGCGTGATCAACTCATTTAAAAGCTTTTAATTTCAAACCAATTTTTTTAAAATAACATTTAACACACGTTTACTCAATCAAACATAACCATAGGATAATTATCTTTGTCAAAATAAATAAATAAATAACTAAATAAATTAAGAGGATAATTACCAAAACATGCCACTAGAAAAGTACAGCTCGTCACTCTCAAAGAAAGTTTAAAGAAGTTTTCCAACTGTGAATCTTCCCGTTCTGATGTTTTCCACCATTTTTCGCTCCCCAAGATCCTCATGCCAGTAGGCGACACATTGTTTATCGAGAATGGTAGTTTTGTCAATTTGGGACAATCTATTATTTGGATATCACAAAGTGAATCACAAGCCAATTTTCCTGGGCAAATGTTTGTTAACTCCGGCAAGTTCCATAACATAAATTTCTTTAAATTTGAAAGTATAGTTATAGCTGCACTAGCTTCCCCTGAGGTTATATCCTCCATCTCATAGCAATCATCTATTGGTATATCTTCAACATTCTCAAGGTTGTTCTCTAGCAAATCAATTGATATCAGATTTTTGAACTTTAGACATTTAACAATGCACAACTTTCTCAAGTTTTTGAGGTTTCCTCATGGGCTTTTTCTTTGCACAAACCCTTAAAAGTCGGTCCCGATCATTTTAAGTTCAAGCCATTGAAATTTGTTATCATTCTTTCTGGTGCCCATTAAAAAACTCGCAACTTCCAATTTTCATTAGCAACTAACTAATTGTATACATAAATCAAATAAATATTTTTTTTGTTAAAATAATTTGGGTTGTCCATCAAACTTATTTTTTTTTGATAAAAAGTGGATAAACCACTAGTTTATTAAAAAAGAGAAAGTGCAGACAGAAAAACAAACCTGACAACCAAACAGCAAAGAAAGAAAAAAAGATCCTCACCAGAAGTGAGGAACACTACAAGAAGACAGAAAGCAGGAAAACAACAGCAAAGAAAGATAACAAGTCTGAACTAACGAAGACGTCCAGCAGGAGTCACAGGTCAGTCCAGGCTGGAGGAGAAAGCAACTACTCTCGATCCAGAGGGAGGTCTGGGTCTCCAGAGTGATCAGCAATTCTGGAGGTTAGGAAACTGAGAGATCTCTTGATCCTGCTAGATGCATCGGTGTTCTCTTGCGGGTTAGTTTCAGAATCTGCAGAAAGCCAGGATAGAAGCATGTTAGCAATCTTATAGAGAACTGAATGAACATGAGAGCAATTAAGATTAAAAATTCGATTGTTTCTCTCAAGCCAGATATTCCAAAAGAAAGCGCGGATGCTAAGATCCAGCAGTGTCCGATGGGAAGCATTTATAGAAGGGATCCAAGAAGTCCAAATGGTTGCAGCTGAGGTCGGTAGCCGTTCAAGATCAAGGGAATGTCGGAGGAAGGACCAAATTCGATCGAAGAAATCACAGTCAAGAAAGAGGTGATCCACTGATTCAGAATTTTTGTGACATAATACGCAAGTATCAGTAGCAAGAAGATTACAACCTTTTTTGAATAAGTTGTCGAGAGTGAGAATTTTGTAATCACTAGCAAGCCAGCAGAATAAAGTGATTTTACTAGGGGAATGAATTTTTCCAAAAATGTGAATACGGCTGGGTACGGATACCTCCATCCATAAGGAATTTGTAGTATGATTTGACAGAGAAGATTCCATTTTTTTCTAGTGACCAAGTATAAGAATCATCTTGATCATTTGAACAGTTTGGATAAGTGTCAAGTAAACTGAGAAAATCATCTAGGGAAGCGTTATGAACGAGATTTCCATGAGAGGTAATAATCTGGACAAATTGTTTTAAAGATAAGCAAGGATAAAAACAGTCCGTGAAGTACTTTGCCCAAAGATCTTTGGGGGAATGACCATTATACCATCTGTCAAACCAAAAGGAGGTGCGATCACCGTTCCCAATGACTTTAGACACACAAGCGTGAAAAGATGGCAAGATTGTGTTGATCCCAGCCCAGAAGAAGGATTTGTTTCTCGGTGGATTCTGAAATAAGATTCCAGGAGGTTTTTTTAGTGAGTAGTTTGCGTCAATAATTTTGTGCCAGCAGCTGTTCGAAGTTGTGATTAGCTTCCACCACCATTTCCCAAGTAATGCTTTATTAAATTCCAGCAAGTTGAGAATTCCCCAACCCCCCATATGGCGAGGCCGACAGATCCTATGCCAAGCAACTAACTGGAAACCTTTAGGACCGAGATCAGGACCTTTCCATAGAAAGTCTCTACTTATCCTGTCAATGTCATGAATGACCCAGGATGGAAGTTTGAAGACAGACATCCAATAGACTGGGACGGTGGATAACACTGAGTTAATCAGAGTTAATCTACCTCCCAGGGATAAGTAAATGGCCTTCCAAGAGGATAGCCTGGAGCGGATAGATTCGATGAGTTTGGTCCAGTCTTGGCGTCTAGGGCATCTTCCAGAAAGGGGAACACCAAGGTAAGTAAGAGGTAGACAATTTCTATTGCAGTTGAGAATCGAGGCAGAGGTAGATCGTGGCTGAAACCCATAATTTGTAGAATATAAGCAGCTCTTAGTGAAATTGATAGAAAGACCTGAAGAGCCTTCAAAAAGGTAGAGAATTAATTTTATGATTTTGAGATCTTCGTGTCCTCCCGCAGAGAAAATGATAAGGTCATCAGCATATTGAAGGTGACAAATGCTATTAACTTGATCAAGCTGAACACCGATCAAGACCTTGGAATTTAAGGCATGATAGAACATTGCACTAAGTGCGTCAGCTGCAATCGCAAAAAGAATAAAGGATCGCCTTGTCGTAATCCTCTTTTGCAACGGATATATCCTTGTGTTGTACCGTTAATGAGAAATTGCGCTTTCGCTGTAGTAAGAATAGCGCGTATCCAAGAGATCCAGCGGTTGCCAAAGCCTTTAACAACTAGTATGTCTAAAAGGAAGTTCCAGTCTAGAGAGTCAAAGGCTTTTGCGAAATCTACTTTAAAGGCAAAGCCAAGAAGTTTCCTTTTTTGAAGATTGAAAATCACTTCTTGAGCAGCAATGATGTTATCAGCGATGCATCTACCCTTTATGAAACCAGATTGGGAGTCATCGACAAGATCATTAATTACCAAACCAAGTCTGTTGGCAAGAATTTTGGAAATGATTTTACAGGTGGAGTTGATCAAACTGATAGGTCTGAAATCAGATACATCTGTAGAAGCAGATTTTTTGAGGATAAGAGCAATATGGACCCAGTTAAGTCGTTCAAGATTAGCAGTACCATCATAGAAGTCATTGCAGAGATTGATGAGATCTGCCTGTAAAAGATCCCAATGTTTCTGGAAAAAAAAATAATGGGAATCCATCAGGACCGGGAGCCTTATCCGCATTGAGACCAAAAACAGCAAGCTTGATTTCCTCAGTGGTAAAGGGAAGTTCCAGAGAGGAGAGATCAACTCTAGCTTTGTGTTCAAATAAAAAAGCCCAATCCAAGAGGAATCTATTGACAATTGGGGTTCCAAAAAGAGAATGGAAATGATCACGGAAGATAGATCCAATTTCTTGATTTCCTTCAACCCATTGACCATTATGATTTAAGCGGTGGATGCAATTATTATTTCTTCTACCATTAGCCACCGAATGAAAGAATTTCGTATTTGAATCACCCTCTTTAAGCCAAGTATTTCTGGAGCGTTGCTTCCAGTAAATTTCTTCTTGTTTGAAGAAAGTGGAAAGCTCGTAGCGTAAGTGAGAGGCACGAATGTTTTCATCCTTAGTGAGAGATCTGCTTTTGCTAATAGAATCAAGCGAATTTAATTCAAAAAGCAGGCTATTTTTAAGGACATTTGAATTACCAAAATTGTCCTTAGCCCAGGTACGGATTTTGGCTTTCAGGTAAGGTAATTTTTTGGAGAGAATGAAGGCACCACAGCCAATCAGATTCTGATCAATCCACCAGCCTTGGATTAAGTTCTCTAGTTGGTCATTGGTATACCAGGATTTCTCAAGCCTGAAGGTTCGGGGATGAGGGAAATGATTGCCAAAATTGAGACAGATTGGTGAGTGGTCTGAACCGTATCTGGGGAGGGCAAACTGAGTTGATCTGGGATTGAGCTGAATCCAATCATGAGAGTAGAGAAATCTATCTAATCTGACCCAAATTGGCTCAGTTTGCCCGTTGGACCAAGTGTAGCAACGTCCATGCAAAGGAGGATCAATAAGATTGAGATCTTCTAAAAAATTTTGAGAAGTTGAGATGTCTCTAGAATTAAGATCACCAGAATTTTTGTCATCAATAGAAAAGATCGTGTTGAAATCTCCACAAATAATCCAAGGTAGAGCATGAAGGCTTCTAATATTGCGGAGCTCATTCCAAAAATCAACCTTAAGGGATCTAGTGACCGGATCGTAAACACTAGTGCAGATCCAGGTGGAATTATTGGAAGTATTGGAGAATTCAATAGAAATTGAGTAGGTTCCTTTATGAATAAGGGTGCCAATTGCTTGAGAGCGATCCCAAGCAACAATGATGCCACCAGCAGTACCTTGAGCATGAAGAAATTCAAAAGAGTTCAAACGAACACCACTGATTGATCTCCAGATAGATTTATGAATATCATGCATTTTAGTTTCTTGAAAACAAATGATGTCCGAGCGAGAAGATAAAATGACATCTTTAACTAAATGGCGTTTAGAGGGTCTGCCAAGACCACGAACATTCCAACATAAGATTTTCATAATGAATAAATGGAAGTCTAATTATCTGATCTCGAATGAGATCCAGAAGAGGAAGAGGAAATTCCCCCTCTTTTAGATTCTAGCAAACGAATGTTATCTAGGCATTTGTTCTTGTGATTTGGTGAGCCAAGAAATTTAACACCACATGCATTACTGTAATTAAAGAATTGAGAGTCTGACCAAGAAGAAAAAACGGTATTTAAAAGGGAAGAATTACCGTCTCTCGGGTCTTCCGGAATTTTCTTCTTCGAAGACCTTGGTGGGTGTGGTAGGAAGCCGGCATCTTCATTCCAGCGTCCAGAAGGCTTCTTGGGTCTGTCACTCCGTCTGACCTATTTCTGGGCTGAGGGATGTGATGAGGAGATCAGGGGTTGTACAGACGGTGGGGGAACAGTGGAAGCCTTTTCTAATGTGGATTCCGCCAGGGAGGTCTTACTAATTAAGGGAATAGAGTCAGTAACAGGAGCGGGATCTGCTAACAGATCATCAGTCGGCTGATCAACATGTAAGTGGGAGGCAATCTCATCACTAAGAATATGGTCATCTTCAGCAATTTCCTCAATAGGAAAATCATCATCTTCACCCCAGTCGACAAGTTCTTCATCAGAAGGAATATCCAAGGGGGTGGAAGGGGGCGTTGGATCTTGTGAAAAAAATTTATCTGTATTTATGCTTGGAACTAGTATCCAACCCCCATGAATGAAAATCCATTTATACCCCTCAGGGATTGGAATTGCCAGAGGCAACAGTCTAAGATGAGTAGGTAAATCATCTTTCTCCAGAGAGTTAGACTGAGAAGAGAGAGAATTTCCAGTGTCTTTGGATCCCAATTTAATTCCTGAAATGGTAAGAGAATTATTAGATGCCAATAAATTATCCTTAGGAATTTAAGGATTTAATTGAGGAAAATTGGCATGGGTTGGGTCCGAAATAGATAAACCAGTTTGTGAAGAAATTGGTTGAGTGGGATCGGTTGGAGCATTGATGGTAGAGTGCTCATCTCGAGACAAAATCATTTTAATAGATGTATTGATGGAGGAATCAGGTTTAACCATATCTCGAGGCTGAGATAGATCGTTGGATAAATGGATTAACTGTTGATTCGGAATAATCTCATCGCAAGGCAAAGTCTCCAGATTATCAGCCTTAGTTTGAGAAGAGATCAAGTTTGAATAATTGAGAGAATCAGAGTACGAATCTCGAGGCACATTGGACAAATGCATGGTGCCAATCGGGTTAATCGAGAGCTGATCTCGAGGCAAATCAACGAGTGTTGTGCGCTCAGCACTCACGTCGATACTATGCATGAATAGTACATCTCCTTCCCCGGTTTTCACGCTGGAGATGGGGGGAATCCGGGAGAGCACTGCACTTTGATCGTCGGAACTCCGACCAACCTCCGGTAAGGGTTGGTCGTTTGATTTCGAGATCACTGTGGTTTTGACAGAGCCGATCTCTGAAAGAGGATGAGCGGTAGCGCTAGAGGCGCTAGCAGAACGAGAGTGAGAAAGAGGGAATTTGCCTTTCTCTTCCCTGGAGAGTCTGTGAGGAATGCCGGCAGAAAAGGTCTGGGGTTGGGTGGGGATCACCGACGGGGAATCAAAGGTATTTGAGGTTCGCTGAGGGTTGGTAGCAGCCGCTGCACCATGAATGATCTTAGATCGAATGATGGGAGCACCATCATCCTCTAGACAGACCAAGAAACTCCGGACACCAACGTCAACAGTCAAGATCAAGGGGAAGGCTATGGGCGATTTGAGTCTGACCAAGGCTTTCATGTGTTCGAGGGAAACGTTTTCACACTTGCGAACAAAAATCAGATCGCCAAGAGGTTTTAAGACAGCGACGATGGAGTCCCAATTCCAGCAGTGAAGGGGGAGATTCGAGAGACGAATCCAGTTGTAGTTGCCGGCGGCGACCGCATGAGAACCAAACTCCGGTGTCCAGTGAGAGAACGTGATAGAACACGGGCCATGGTTTGTCTCCAACGAAAGTGAGTTGAGTTTGACGATAGCCGAGGCAGCTTTGGCAGAGAAAAGAGTGAGAATGAAATCATCTCCGAAAGGAGTGATGTTCTCACATTGATCGGTTTTCAGACGCTTCGGCAGAGCTACATGTAGGGAGCGAACACTCGCGTTTCCAGCAGTAACTTTGATGATCACCCTGAGTCTAAGGTCTTCCTTAGATTGAATGATTGCTTCGGTGATTGGGAGCGAAACACGAAGGGAGTGAGTCTCAGAGGAATTAGTTCGAGTGACAGGAACATGGAGAAGTGTTTTTGGGTTGGAAGGTGGCGATTTGGAATTACGAGAACCAGGCTTCTCAGAGGAATTAGGCTTAGGAGCTTTGAGGGGGCATCTCGCAGCGTAATGACCAACCCCAGAGCAGCGATGACAGGTAAGCTGATGACGACAGTCCTCCACAGCATGTCCAGGACGAAGACAAAGCTTGCACACAACTTCAATCTCCTACGAGCGACAACGCTTCAAAGAAGTGGAACCAGAGTTGGAACGAGCAGCATCTAAGGGTGGAGAGGTCCGAACAACTTCAGCAAAAGAGATACCCTCCTTCACGGGAGAATTTTTGTTCGGAATCGGGATGTTCTCCGGTGGAGTAGGAGGGTTGCCGAGATGAGGTTCAGTGAGAGGTCGAGGATGAGCAGAGAAAGGACGGGGTTCGTGTCGGGATCCAAACCTACGTCCGCCTCTACCCCCTCCGTAGGATCGCAGAGGACCGCCGTGAGACTCACGATCGCCGCCCAGGAACCTCATCACCTTTTCATAATTTTTCTTTTTCCCTCATTTTCTTTCTTCATGTTCCTAATAATATTGTAAGTGAGCAATTTTTCTGCTTTTATCTATTCTTTCGATTCTTTCATATGGTTGAATAATGAAGATCCATTGATCAATCACTCCATCAAACTTATTCAATAGAAGATATAGACATTTTCTTCATGTGATATTTTACTTTTGGAAAAATACCATACAAAAGCCACATACCTTAGATGTGCTTAAATAATCTTTCTTAGAGGATTGGTCAGTCTAAAGATCTCACCTTCATATCATATTTTGATAGTCTCTAACATTCTCTAGAAAAGACTTCATGTCTTATTCCTATTTTTCATCAAACTTAAAATTTTTAAATTATTTATTAAACATCATATGATTTATGAGATTTTCATATTTGCCATATTCACAATTAAATTCCCTGATTTTATAAATATAAAAAAAATCGTCAGTTTGAACTTTTTTCACATGCTTTGAGAAAATTCACTATTTTGTATATTTTCATAAAATAAAATATGATATTTTTCATGATAAAAAGAACTCAAAAATTCAAAAACTGGGCCTTTTTTTTTTTTTCAATTTAAGACTTCATATTTCCAATCTCATGAATTCAAATATTTGTACATTCTTAGAACATTTAGATTTCAGAATTTCTGATATTATACTTTTATAAGAATTTCAAATATTTATTGTTTTTCATTAAAATTTTGCATTCATTTTTTTTTTTTGTTTTTTTTTTTTTTGAAAAGGTGGATAAACCACGTTGATTAAAACAAAAAAAGAACCACTAGGTGTGGTTTAGTACATAACGCGGCCGAAGCCAAACTAAAACAACGGAAACATAAAGAGGAACAAGACCCTCCTCAAGGCCAAGAACAAAAAACCTGCCCTAGCCCGTGCCGGGAGTGCGTCGGTCCTCTGGTGGTGGTGGATCCTGAACATTGCCTTTCTGAGAGCTGAGAAACACCAAGCTTCTCTTGACCGCACTGATGGCCTCATCAATCTTCTCGCGAGGTCCAGTACTGACTGAGGATAACCAAGATAGCAGCAGTCGGTCAGTTTTCTGAATGAGAACATTATCAATTATGATATTGGCATTAAAAATACAATCATTTCGGGCTAGCTAAATATTCCAAAATAGTGCTTTCACAACAAGGTCCCCCACAGGTTTAACTGCCAGTGGCAGACCCCGCCTCCATGTCCCCCAAAGGCTATCTAAAGTATTTGGAAGTCTAAGGAGATCAAGCAAAAGGGAGTAGTGGTCCCAGATCTTTCTGGTAAAGTGGCAGGATAAAAAGAGATGGTCCGTAGTTTCTGTTCCGGAATGACAGAGCACGCATGTGTCAGTTGGTAGTGAATTGCACCGCCGGCGCGCAAGGTTCTCCGGTGTAAGGACTTTGTTTTTCATTATCTCTCTTAAATATTTGATCCAATTTAAATATAAATTTGTTTTTGACTTAGTGAACAAACCACATATTATATATATATATATATATATTCTAATAGCATGCTTTATGCTCATGTCTACTTAGGCAAAATAAATTTAAACTAGTTAAACAATAGGAAAGATTTAGGACTCATCTAGATCATTTTTTTCCTTCAATAAGTCTAACCCATTCATTTCAGCTTGCTCCCTGTTCATAGAAATTAAAGTAGCATGCAGTTGCATTTAGGAAATATATATATATATATATATATATATATAAACAGTAAATTACAAACAAGCCTCTATTTAACAATACTTAGAAAAATTACTAAAAAAAAATGAGTCTCATGGATCTTTAAAGACCAACTCAAAACAAGAGAGACAAATTAAGAACTTCAAAAAACTGAAACTAATCAATTACTTTTGAAGTTTACATATGGAATGTTTTGTCGTGGGTTACATTTACCTACCAAACATCCCATACTTATCCCACAAACAAATTTTTATAAAATTTAATTATTTAAATAGATGTATTTATTGATTATTTTAAAAAATAATATTAATGTATTGATTAATTAAAAAATAAAATTTTGATTTAAAAATATTTAATTGTAATTATTAATATTAATTGAGTAAAAACATGATCAACTCATTTAAAAGCTTCTAATTTCAAGCCAATTATTTTAAAAAATAAAACAAAATTGCATTCAACACACTTCCACTCAATCAAACATAGCCATAGGATAATTACCTGAACATGGCACTAAAAATATATAGCTCATCACTCTCAACAAAAGGTTGAAGAAGTTCTTTCAACTATGGATCTTCCCATTCTGATGTTTCCAACTATTCTTCGCTCCCTATGATCCTTATGCCGTTAGACGATATGTTGTTTATCGAGAATGGCAGCTTCGTCAATTTGGGACAATCTATTATTTGGATGCAAAGTTTGTAACTTTGCAAGGAAAGTAATTGCAGGGAAAGACTTTGCATGCAATTACTTTCCCTGTAAAATAACATTACAACGTTTGGTTATCTCAATCAAATTGTAATTAATTTACATGCAAACTTAACTTCCTCGTTTGATATGAACTTGTTTTCCAATGTAAAGTTCAGTTTATTCTCATTTTTGCCCTTAGTCGTTGGAGTTATTAAATTTAGGTTTTATTCAACTCTAATAATATTACTAACTTAGTCCAAATAATTATTAACCTATTCTTCATAAATTTAAAAAAAAAATCAAATGGGGTTTTTATCCAATTAGAAGCAAATAAAATATATGTCTCATGTTCTCATCTTATCATGTTGGATTATTATATCAACATAGATTTGATTAAATCAAAACAGAGATTCTCACATAAAAATATTATCCAAACAAATATAAAATTTATTTGTCTTCGTCCTATTAAAACATTAATTTTACACCAAGAAAAACATAACCAAAATTTAACATAAAGATAGAGAAAAAAATTACTAGACGATTCAGAAGAAGCGGCAACTCTCTGCCGAATTGGGGAATATGCTCGCGTTAGGGTTTTTCCAAAGACAAAATAAACAACGAAGAGTTTTATATCATAAAGTGTAATTTGGTAATTTGACAATTACCAAACTTTCCCACTCAAGGGTGTAATCACTTTAACACCACCCCCTAGTCAAATGGAAAGTGTTTACGAGGAGACCACCCATTTTTTAAAAACCAAATGGTTGAAATAGATTGAAAGTAACGACTTTACATCATACCAAACGGGCCCTAAGTGAATCACAAGCCAATTTTCTTGGGCAAATGCTTGTTAACTTTGGCAAGTTCCATAACTTCAATTTCTTCAAATTTGGAAGGATATCCATAGCAATCCTCTATTGATATTTCTTCGAGATATTGAAGGTTGTTCTCTAGCAAATCAATTGGTATCAGATATTTTATCTTTTGGCATTTAACAATGAAAAGCTTTCTCAAGTTTTTGAGGGTTTCCTTATGGGCTTGTTCTTTGCACAAACCCTTAAAACTGTTAAGTTCATATAAACAAAGCTTTTCATTACAACTTTGGATTCGACACACTTTCAACTGTCTTAAATCATCCCTGTGAAAAATATCTAACAATTGGATGAAATTGCAACCATCAATTCCCAAATAGTTTGCAGTACCCAGCAATATAACTTTCTCCATGCTCTCATTTTCTGCATTATGTCCATCATATTTATGAGTTATGACTTACTCCAAATACAAAAAAAAATCAAAATGTTTCAAGAGTTCAGATTCATCAGCCTCGTTGATATATATAGCTATTGAAGATTAACACATCATTGAAATGAACGAAAAGTTGGTCAAAATTTTTAAATCCTATGATTTCCCCAAATGTTGAATTGTCTTCAGCTTCTCTGTTACTTTCATATGACAATCTCCATTGGCTGCTTTGCATGAAAAGAATTTCAAGACAAGACTTTTTTAAAAGTGCTCCAGATGGAAAACTTCCCCATCCTCCTCTGGAAATATCCAGATATCTAAGTTTTACTAAGTTTTCAAGCCATTTCGTAATTCTTTTAGGGATGAGAGCCCTGACAGTTTTAATTGTCTCAGTTTTTGAAGTTTAGCTAAAGAAGGTATATACTGAAGGAAATGGCAATTCATCAAGATTAGTGCATGTAGGTTCATCAAATCAGAAAGGGAACCTGGAAGTCATTCGATCCCAGTCTGACAGAGTTGAGGAATAGAGGTTGTGCATATGCTTGAAGAATGTGTCAAAGGAGCTGACCGAACAATAATTATGATTTAGCAACAAAGCTGATAGCTGGGGACAATGTAGTTGACCTTGAAATGTTCCGATATTATTCCTTATGAATGAGAGTCTCTAGATTTTCAACCCATTCTTACTCCTTAGGTGACTCATTCAGCCATAATCCAGCTTTTACTATGAAGAGTGGCTGTTCCCTTATGATGTTAATAGCTAGATCTCGGATCAAGTCATGCATCCTCACATATCCATTTTAATCTTTGATACTCTCTATCATGCATGCACCTTTGAGTTCCGTGAGATAAGCTTGCCCTCTGTCTTTCTTTGTCTCTATACTCTCCATTTTCATCGATCAATCCTTTTGCTATCCAGTACTCAATCTAAGTGATCAACAAATATGCAAACACTCTCTTGATATAGAACACAATACAAGAAACATGCACAAATCTTGTCGTTACACAACAGTTTGTAACTGAATTTGAGACTCACAAATACATCTTTACCAATGCCATCAATTTGATCAATGCTTGATGTCATGAGTTCCTGCAGTGCATTCCTCCAGACTTCCAATTGAAATTCTTTCCTTAAAACACGCCCAAAAGTGATCAAGGCCAGTGGCAGTCCTCCACATTCGTAGGCTACCTTCCTTGCAATTGGCTCAATTTCAGGCGACATAATAACATCCTCACCGCCAACTTTCTCCTTGAAAAAAGCCCAAGATTCTTCACCAGCAAGGCACTCTACTTTAATTTCTCTTTGGCTCTCCATGCGATGATAAACATTGACGAAACAGGTAGTCCACATAATTTTGGAACCATTACTTCCATCAGCCTCAGGAATGCCCACATCTTCTAGGGAAACTTTTTCCCACACATCATCTAAGAAAGACTACAAAGTCCCTCCTCCTTTTAAACCCTTTATGTAACTCCATTGCTCTGCTTGTTTCGTCTGTAGATGAAGGGAGGTCACTGCCCAACTTTTCTGTAATTTTATCTTGTATATTCTCCAAGTTGAAATTGTTAGAAGAAGAAGAGAGAGAGAGAGTGGAACAAGTCCCTTGAACACTGAACCAGTATTATTGATGATCTATGTGTTTATATAGGAACAAATAGATACCATACATATATACAAGTATACATATACATATACATCTAACAGAAAGAACCGGAAACATCCACCCACATGACAATATTAAAAACCTTCATGTCGTCAGTTGTTTGTAAATGTGCCTCATGATGGTCGTCTTGCCAACACCCCCCATGCCAAATATTCCAATAATCTTACTCACCTCAGGATTCATGATGCATTGCAAAATCTCTCCTTTTTTTCCTTTCACCTGAACTACCATGTAAGGCTGTTGCTGGCAAACTGGATGAAGTTTCAGGTAGCGAATCAATAAATATTGTGGGCCCCACACTAGTCATTATCTTTTTTTAAAAAAATTTTGGTTTGCTAGCATTTATGTTAATTATTAAAAAAAGAAACCTTTTATATTTTTTCTTTTTAGTTTCCAAACCCTAGCCGACTCCTCATCTCTTCGGTTTTAGATCCCTAATTGGATTAAGGAAGAAGGAGAGATCTAGCCTCTTTCCTCTTCTCTGTTGTTTTTGGTGTGTGGTGCCGGCGGCGAGGACGGGGATAGGCTTCTTCGTCTCGGGTTTTGTGTTGTTTTCGTGGTAAGGTAAGCCACCTCCTTCTTAGATATTTGGCCAAGTAGTAGAAATTGCATTCTTGTTCTCTAGATCTTGTTCTATTGATGTTGATTGTTTGGATTGATGGTTTGACTTCTTATTTCTTTATAGGGATTAATTTTAGTTATTTATTTATTTTGGTTGATGTATTATTGAAGTTTAGATTCCATTATTTTTATTTCTTTCTTTTGATTCCGAACCTTGACTCAATGTTTAGGATTTGTGTTAGGTGGTATACATGGTGGTTGCTTGCTTTTACTATTCTTTGTTAGCTTTGAAGAATTGGAAAAAAAAAAAAAAAAAATTTGATTGTTTCCTGTTGACCATGTTAATGCACATTGTCTTATATGCTTTGATTTCATAGGTTTTAGAAAAAGTTTTGAGTTTAATTGATCAAGATATATATTCCACAGGTTTTAGAAAAAAGTTTTGGGTTTAATTGATTAAAATATATAGTCCACGGGTTTAAAAAAAAAAAAAAAGGTTTGGGTTTAATTGATTAAGATGTATATATATATATATATATATATATATATATATATATACTGCAGTGGTGAAGTGTGCTGGCGTCCACCCTCTATATGTATATATATTTATATATATATATTAAATTCATTTGTCATAATGGTTTCTGCAGCCACTTATATATATATATATATATATATATCTGTGTGTGTGTGTATTATAGTTGATTTAATTGTTAGTTGTTTTAGTTGTCTGTGCATATATATATATATATATACACACACATAGGAGTTCTGGCGCCCATAATTAGTATAAGTTTTATTTGTTTATTTATTTATTTGATTTGGGTGTGTATATATATGTTTGGATGTATATGGAAATTAATTTTCAGTGCTGGTGGTTATTAGTGTAGGAAATTGATTCCCTGTATATTTCTGTGTGATGTTGTTAATTATTTGTGGAATCTTAAATCTATTAAATTGGTATTAAAGATTTTAATACTCATCCCAAAGCTTCCTAGTTTAATCTTGTTATAATTATCTACAGGAATTAGTTTAGAGAAAGTTGTCTTTTAATGTGTGAGGTTAGTCTGGTATAATTTTTAGGCTTGTGTGGTCATTGTTATTGATATCCTTGAAATGCGTTCTCACATATAGGATATTTCGTGGAAGCTTAATTTCGGGGTACAGTTAGTTTTTGGCGTTAGACAGGTAAGTAAACCACATATAAATACCTGTATATGTATATACATTTTGACTATTGATAAATTGTCATTTTTATTTTGTTCACATATTTATCTAGTAATGACATTTTTTTTATTGCTATTCTTGAGATAGTCTTATTTAATATTTATTAAATTTCTTTTTGTTTGCATCTATATTAGTTATTTAATTATTTAGTTTTTAATTTCCGGTTATTTATATATTTAGACTGAATTATTAAAGGAATCAAAGTTCTGACAAATGTATTTTATCTGTATTATTTTAAAATTTAATAATTTAGTTTTTGCAAACTTCTATGTTTTTTTTTGTTTCTGATTCCCTTTTGAATATCAAGTTATATATATATATATATATATATATATATATATATATATATATATATATATATATATATATATAACTCTTTTTCTTCTACAATACTGTTGGGCATTTAATTAATTAAGTATTGTGTAAATCACCTTGAAAATAACTGGCTTATTTTTGCTTGAAAACGGGATCACTGAATTTCAGTGTTATTGTATTGATGATAATTTTAGATCTGACATATTTTTGCTATAAAAATTCGTAGTCCCCAATTAACTGTGCAATAACCCTGTCAATGGGGGTTAAACATTGACCGTGTCACGCCCCGAACCCGGCTCGCCGGACCCGGCGCGCGGACAAACGGCCGCAGACCCACAGGGCGTGAACCCCATAAGCCTGCAAGGCCTCAGAACTTGATACAGAGTAGACAAAACTAAAACAAACCAACTGAGTTACAGGACTACAGACTCTACAGAGTATACAAAGCAGGGGTACAAAAAGTACAAATTACCAAATACATAAATACAGGATTAGACAATGACAAGAGCTTAAATTATACATTGGAACAAGACAACACCTACAAATAGCCTTTCAAAGTCCACACTGGTCTACCGTCCTTGATCTGAAAAGGGTTTAAAACAAATCCATGAGCTCACTAGCCCAGTAAGTTATCCAGAAATTGTTTAGAAAAACAACCGTGTTTATAAATCTCAAATTCAAATACCGAGGGCAATTAAGCTTTCAAACTTAGACTAAATAGAGCTTAACAAATACAAAATAAATAGTCCGTCAGAGATATAGTTCTCAAGTAATACCGCATTTTTAGAATAATGCAAGTCTTTTAAATCATAATTTAAACAAAATACGGAGTATAATATTCTAATAAAAGAATATTTCCAAATATGTCATTCATCAAAATTGGAAACCCAGAAATGCGATCTCAAAAATGCCGAAATTAAACTTCAAGGTAGGATAAAAAGTGCCTGTGATATACCCGAAAATCAATAACACAAATAGTGAAATCGAAGAACATCAAAATCAAAAGTCAAAGCAAAGTGTAACAGATTTCAATATACGTCTCCAAATTCACTATGGATGCCAGAGGTCATTTATTTACCCTCGGTGACCCGAGCCAAAATAACAGAGGTCATTTGTTTACCCTCGGTGACCCGAGACTGAATATCAGGTGGCCGTTGATTATTTCACCGAACGGACACGGTGCGAAACTGCAGTCTCATTTTTCCAGAATTTCTTGTCGACAAGGTCAGGGTTTAACCCCCCACTGACAGGGTTGCATATTGCTCATTTGGAGACCAAAATCATTCAGATACAAAAATATTTGCAGAGTATGAGTTTAAAAATTTCTCAAATTACTCAAGTTCACAAATATCCAGGAATACTGATAAAATATAATATCCCACTTTAGGGAAAATAAGTAGATAAGCAAAAATTCAATTACATAAATAATTAAGCAAATAATACATTATATCATTCAAACAAAACTCATAATCGAAGTACATAGTATTCATAAATTTTTCTCAAATATTCAAATGAGCAGAGATTCAAAATTTCAGGATCCCATTTTAAGGATAAACAGAAAATACGGGAATTAAAGATTAAGCAAACAAAACATTTAAAATTATTCAAAATATTAATTTCTCCAAACTAAAGCAAAACAAAACATTTAATATAATCAACTAAATGAAATCCCAATACTAGCTTAAATAATAAATCAATAACCAAAGCGAAGTGGAAAGTAATCACTTAATTAAGACAATTAAATAAAATATCTGAAAATACGTATTAAAAAATAAATAATTTAAATATTAACCAAAAATACATGTATTCAAAATAAAATGCCATAACAAAATAATAGGCAATTATCTTGCCAATAATTATCAAATACTGAAAATACGAGGTTAACGGTGGATTACTTACCTCGAAATTACTCTACTCCAAGACACCAGACGAAGGCCCAAAGTCAGTTCTCAAATGGCCCTATAACCCAGGGAAAAACAACTAACACGAAAATAAGAATACTAGACATTCTACAACAAGGTAAGACCTTTCCAACCACAAACACTTCTATAGCTTCAAAGGAAGCAACACAAGCAAAACATCAATAGTTTGGGTTCCAAACATTTAGTGGGGTGGTAGATCAACATATGCAATCATAAACACATGTACATAATATAGATATATTACTATACCTTAAGGGTTTGTAAAAATCAGGGTTAATACATATATATATTATAATACACTCCAAAAGCTTCTAGAAATCAGGCATATATATATATATATATTCCAAATGTTTCTATCATCAGGACATATATGTATTATATATTATAATACATTTCAATGTTTTTAGCACTGCATGCCACATGTATATAAATTAGGTTGCATAAATGTTTTCAAAATCGGGATCAGGATGTATGCCTGTTTAGGATGCATGGATGTGCATGTATATAGAAATCAATATGCATGCATGTGCGTGTGTGTATATATATATATATACCATACTACACAGGTTAAATATATATATTTATATTTAAATCAGTATATATATGTATATATATATATTTCAAAAGTGTTCAGGATGCATACATGTGTCTGGATATATATATATATATATATATATAGCATATGTTTCAAAGGATATATATATAAGGATATGTATATATCTCACTATAATACCAAGGTTTGCCAAAAAAGTGCATGCATGCAAAACATATTCAGACCAAGAATGCAGGCATACATATATTCAAAAGCTTGGCAAAATCAAGATTCAAGCAGGTACGTATATATATTCATATATATATAATCAATAGACTGCCCAAGCATGCATAACCACACTCACACACACACACATATATATATGCTACTAAAACAACAAAGTGCAAATATGCATGAATATATACATATATGTATATGCAACTACACATACAATGGCTACACTAACACGTATACAAAAAAACAAAACCATGGGAAAGCTAACAAACAACCCAACATAATAAACAAAATATTCCTGCAGATCATCATCAATTCCGGTCTTCAATCACACAAAATATACATTGCTTTTAGCTTTGCATAATCATTTCACCAACTTAACAAATGATGCACAACTAGACCTACACAAAATGGGCACATATACATCTACTAATATATATCCAACACATGAAAATAAAAACTCAAATGAAGGATGAGGGATGCAGTCAACTTAGATTTTCTTATACTATAAACACTAATGTGCACAAGCTGAAATCTAAATAAGCTTAGAAGAATACATGCACATCAATAGATCATGAAACTTTCACACTAATCCTTCTATGGAGCTATACACATTTAAGAGTTCTCAACATCTCATGGCAAGCTAAACAAAGATAGAAGTCCAACAACCATAAGAAAAACCATGCACTAAAGGCATACCAAAACTTATCCAAGCATGGTTAGGGACTTACTTCGGTGGCCGGAAAAGAGAGAGGTGAAAAGAGAAACCATATGAATCCCAAGCTCAAAAACCTCCTAGAGCTAGCAACCACCCTCACAAGTAATAGAAGGAAGAAGAAGCAAATGGAAAAGAAGAAGACAATGAGGTTAAGAGGCTCTCTTATCAAAGGTATAGATGTGATGGAAACCCAGGAATTCATCCGGAAATTCCTCATTAACTAGCTTTTAAGAGCAACCTGACAAGAAGAAGAGGGATTTAGGGACAAAATCAAAAGCTTTTTGTATTCTAAACAAGTTTAGTGTTGGGCGGGGTCCACAATCCTCTCCCCCTTAAAAGAGTTTAGTCCTCTAAACTCACACCTGATCATCAAAAGAAAGGTTACCCTCCGGATTGAGGCAATTAAACATAATCCCAGCTTATTGTCAAGCTACAAGGGCAACCGATGACCACCAAGACAAGAAAACATATTTAGAGATTGCCTCTTACAATACTGACACTAAACATAACATAGAAATATGTCTCCTTGCATTCGTCATTAATCACCAATCGTAGATTAAATAATAATACAGTTGCTATGTTTAAGCTTTCCTTCATAGAAGTTGTCATCAACTGTCAGATTTAAACCTCAAGCATACTATCACCTTTATATATCATCATCATCATCTTAAAAAGCAAAGACCCAATTCTGTAACTGTCAAGCATTTTAAGATAAAATCATCAAAATGATGACCTGAAGAATAAAACCAGTCAACTAAGTGGTATGGCCGATCACATCATGTGAACATAATAAAAATCATCAAAATTATTAGCATGGATCCAAAACCAAATAGGCCCAAAAATATCAAACAATTTCAAATTCTTCCTCACTTGAAAACCATATTTCTGATAAAATTAACTAGTCAAAATCATTACTCAGTTACATCACTAAAATCAATGGAGAACAATTCTTTGAATTAAACAAGTTATAATATCAGCTATACATCGAGCTCAAACCTTAACAAAACAATTATCCTTGTCTTAAAAGCACCATTATTGCAATAGTATAATAAACACCTTGACTATCACCCAGTATCCACCAAAAATTAAATTTCCTTGAACTTTTCACGCGCAAATATTCTAAATCTACACATCAATGACTGCATAAGATCATTTAAATCCCCTTGAACAATAAGACATGAATCCTTTCATAATCAAGATGAAACACTATAGTAATAAGGCTCCTTCTTACCTTCCCAAGATGACTCTCAAATGATTATCACTTGTTAACTGAAGTCATTGCAACTTAACACACTAAAACAACATGCCACTCAGAATTATTCTCAGTTTCAAGGAGGATTAGAACATGATCAAACAGTAAAAATGTTGTTCCTCAAATTTCTAAAGCATATCTTGCCACCCAAAGCTCATATCAATACTCCAACAATTTAAACAAGGGCCAAAGACAAGCAAAATTAACTTCACAAACTATTTGAGATCCAGAGATGTCAATGGGCACACTTGACAAAAAGTAGTGTACTAGAGGCAACCCTTTAGAATTTAGAACATTGAAAAAAGAAAAAGGGCCTAATGCACAAATGATGTTCATAAGAGGATAACATTTCAATACAACTCAACATGATATTGGTAATTAGCAAATGGATAAATGAAAAGGATGGCAATGAACCAATAGCATAGCATAAAAGCCATGTCAAGTACAAGAAGCAAAATGACAAGCTAAGGGAGTTTCTAAAAGAGAGACATCACTCAAATCATTTGACTTGGCACCAAACTTACTTTAGGAAAGAAAGGAAGTATCTCCATCTGAAGAATCAAATAATCCATAAGATTCTCTTTTACAGTCAGAAAATTTGTTTACAGACAAGTAATCAAAACTCATGCTATTCAATACGGATAATGCAGATGATCAAAAGGTTTTCCACTACATAGAATGGTACAAGGGATTACGTACTCTTAAAAATCCAAAGCCAAAGTAATCATTGATAACAGAAGGTGAATTAAAGCTAGATGATTTGGCATGAAAATCAAAGCTATAAAAGGCATGGAAACTAGTTTGAGACTCAATATACTATGTTCAAAACAAAGTCAGAAAATTAGACCAGAATATAGAATCAACAAGTGACCAAAAGCAATTTCTAATGTCATTAACTCGATTTGGGTTCAAATTCTCAATAACAATTTGGGTTTAACACTTCTATCTAATAACATTTCAGGTTTAACCCTTCTATCAATGTACTAAGATCACTAAGTCAAAAAAATTGATCGAATTGCTCTGATACCACTTTATTTGTCACGCCCCGAACCCGGCTCGCCGGACCCGGCGCGCGGACAAACGGCCGCAGACCCACAGGGCGTGAACCCCATAAGCCTGCAAGGCCTCAGAACTTGATACAGAGTAGACAAAACTAAAACAAACCAACTGAGTTACAGGACTACAGACTCTACAGAGTATACAAAGCAGGGGTACAAAAAGTACAAATTACCAAATACATAAATACAGGATTAGACAATGACAAGAGCTTAAATTATACATTGGAACAAGACAACACCTACAAATAGCCTTTCAAAGTCCACACTGGTCTACCGTCCTTGATCTGAAAAGGGTTTAAAACAAATCCATGAGCTCACTAGCCCAGTAAGTTATCCAGAAATTGTTTAGAAAAACAACCGTGTTTATAAATCTCAAATTCAAATACCGAGGGCAATTAAGCTTTCAAACTTAGACTAAATAGAGCTTAACAAATACAAAATAAATAGTCCGTCAGAGATATAGTTCTCAAGTAATACCGCATTTTTAGAATAATGCAAGTCTTTTAAATCATAATTTAAACAAAATACGGAGTATAATATTCTAATAAAAGAATATTTCCAAATATGTCATTCATCAAAATTGGAAACCCAGAAATGCGATCTCAAAAATGCCGAAATTAAACTTCAAGGTAGGATAAAAAGTGCCTGTGATATACCCGAAAATCAATAACACAAATAGTGAAATCGAAGAACATCAAAATCAAAAGTCAAAGCAAAGTGTAACAGATTTCAATATACGTCTCCAAATTCACTATGGATGCCAGAGGTCATTTATTTACCCTTGGTGACCCGAGCCAAAATAACAGAGGTCATTTGTTTACCCTCGGTGACCCGAGACTGAATATCAGGTGGCCGTTGATTATTTCACCGAACGGACACGGTGCGAAACTGCAGTCTCATTTTTCCAGAATTTCTTGTCGACAAGGTCAGGGTTTAACCCCCCACTGACAGGGTTGCATATTGCTCATTTGGAGACCAAAATCATTCAGATACAAAAATATTTGCAGAGTATGAGTTTAAAAATTTCTCAAATTACTCAAGTTCACAAATATCCAGGAATACTGATAAAATATAATATCCCACTTTAGGGAAAATAAGTAGATAAGCAAAAATTCAATTACATAAATAATTAAGCAAATAATACATTATATCATTCAAACAAAACTCATAATCGAAGTACATAGTATTCATAAATTTTTCTCAAATATTCAAATGAGCAGAGATTCAAAATTTCAGGATCCCATTTTAAGGATAAACAGAAAATACGGGAATTAAAGATTAAGCAAACAAAACATTTAAAATTATTCAAAATATTAATTTCTCCAAATTAAAGCAAAACAAAACATTTAATATAATCAACTAAATAAAATCCCAATACTAGCTTAAATAATAAATCAATAACCAAAGCGAAGTGGAAAGTAATCACTTAATTAAGACAATTAAATAAAATATCTGAAAATATGTATTCAAAAATAAATAATTTAAATATTAACCAAAAATACATGTATTCAAAATAAAATGCCATAACAAAATAATAGGCAATTATCTTGCCAATAATTATCAAATACTGAAAATACGAGATTAACGGTGGATTACTTACCTCGAAATTACTCTACTCCAAGACACCAGACGAAGGCCCAAAGTCAGTTCTCAAATGGCCCTATAACCCAGGGAAAAACAACCAACACGAAAATAAGAATACTAGACATTCTACAACAAGGTAAGACCTTTCCAACCACAAACACTTCTATAGCTTCAAAGGAAGCAACACAAGCAAAACATCAATAGTTTGGGTTCCAAACATTTAGTGGGGTGGTAGATCAACATATGCAATCATAAACACATGTACATAATATAGATATATTACTATACCTTAAGGGTTTGTAAAAATCAGGGTTAATACATATATATATTATAATACACTCCAAAAGCTTCTAGAAATCAGGCATATATATATATATTCCAAATGTTTCTATCATCAGGACATATATGTATTATATATTATAATACATTTCAATGTTTTTAGCACTGCATGCCACATGTATATAAATTAGGTTGCATAAATGTTTTCAAAATCGGATCAGGATGTATGCCTGTTTCGGATGCATGGATGTGCATGTATATAGAAATCAATATGCATGCATGTGCGTGTGTGTATATATATATATACCATACTACACAGGTTAAATATATATATTTATATTTAAATCAGTATATATATGTATATATATATATTTCAAAAGTGTTCAGGATGCATACATGTGTCCGGATATATATATATATATATATAGCATATGTTTCAAAGGATATATATATAAGGATATGTATATATCTCACTATAATACCAAGGTTTGCCAAAAAAGTGCATGCATGCAAAACATATTCAGACCAAGAATGCAGGCATACATATATTCAAAAGCTTGGTAAAATCAAGATTCAAGCAGGTACGTATATATATTCATATATATATAATCAATAGACTGCCCAAGCATGCATAACCATTCTCACACACACACACATATATATATGCTACTAAAACAACAAAGTGCAAATATGCATGAATATATACATATATGTATATGCAACTACACATACAATGGCTACACTAACACGTATACAAAAAAACAAAACCATGGGAAAGCTAACAAACAACCCAACATAATAAACAAAATATTCCTGCAGATCATCATCAATTCCGGTCTTCAATCACCAAAAATATACATTGCTTTTAGCTTTGCATAATCATTTCACCAACTTAACAAATGACGCACAACTAGACCTACACAAAATGGGCACATATACATCTACTAATATATATCCAACACATGAAAATAAAAACTCAAATGAAGGATGAGGGATGCAGTCAACTTAGATTTTCTTATACTATAAACACTAATGTGCACAAGCTGAAATCTAAATAAGCTTAGAAGAATACATGCACATCAATAGATCATGAAACTTTCACACTAATCCTTCTATGGAGCTATACACATTTAAGAGTTCTCAACATCTCATGGCAAGCTAAACAAAGATAGAAGTCCAACAACCATAAGAAAAACCATGCACTAAAGGCATACCAAAACTTATCCAAGCATGGTTAGGGACTTACTTCGGTGGCCGGAAAAGAGAGAGGTGAAAGGAGAAACCATATGAATCCCAAGCTCAAAAACCTCCTAGAGCTAGCAACCACCCTCACAAGTAATAGAAGGAAGAAGAAGCAAATGGAAAAGAAGAAGACAATGAGGTTAAGAGGCTCTCTTATCAAAGGTATAGATGTGATGGAAACCCAGGAATTCATCCGGAAATTCCTCATTAACTAGCTTTTAAGAGCAACCTGACAAGAAGAAGAGGGATTAAGGGACAAAATCAAAAGCTTTTTGTATTCTAAACAAGTTTAGTGTTGGGCGGGGTCCACAGACCGTGTCGACACGTACTTCTGACATAGAAACTGCAGTTTCCCACCGTTCCGTCGGTGAAGAATAACGGCTTCTGATATTCTGGCTCGGGTCACCGAGGGTAAACATATGAACTCTGAAATCTGACTCGGGCCACCGAGTTTAAATAAATGGATTCTGATGTTTTGTTTTGGCATTAGTTATTGGGGGACTTATAGTATTTTGGCAAATTAAATCTATTTTGGTTTATTTCTGATTTTTGGGATTTATTTTGGTATTTATTTCTTTATGCTACATTTTGTATGTTTATTAAAATTATTGATTTTTTTGTGATCCCGATATTTTTAGTGGTTGCTTACTGGGCTCTCAAGCTCATTAAGTTGTTCAATTTCCTTTTCAGATCAGGAATAAGGTTGGGTGGTGAACAGCTTAGCGGCGTCATTGAGCAAGTCACCGTCTAGCTATTATCGAGTTAATAAACCTCTTTTGTTGTGAACTTAGTTCTCTTGTCTTTGTTTAAGAGTTATGTCAAACTTGTTATGTGTTTCTTTGTGTTACAAACTTTGTGGTTTTTTTGTTTTGGAATCAATACTCTTGTTAGGTATTATTCATATTTGTGAGACAGGTTTGAGGCCTTGCGTGCCTACTTGGTTACGGCCTTGTTGGTAGGCGGCCGTTTGTCAATGCTTCGGGTTCGGGGCGTGACAAATATACTTTCACTTTGAGCAATTGACTTTCCTGTCTCTTGAAGAGTTTTGACTCTATGAAGTATCTTTAATGTCTTCTTGCTTCTCTTCTAACGTGAGCAGTAATTTGTACAAGATCCTTTGAAGCACATATGATGTGCATCAAAAGAGCCTAAGCTGCTCACATCATTTTCTATCTCCTCCAAGTTCTTCAACCAATTTGTTACCTCTTCTTTCGGTCTTTTTCGATGCTTCACCTCGCTTGTGTTCAATTTGGCACTAATGTCTCTTTTTCGGCTCCTTAATGAATCCAACTCTCTCCCCATAGTTTGTTCATTTTCTTTAACTTTTCTGATATAGTTCAATTGTCGGCAAATTGGTTAGCATGTTTGGCAAAAACATGATAACAGCCCAGAGATAATGGTTCCACAAAGAGCTTGTACTGCTTTAATTAGCTGGGACAACAATGAATCATTTACCATATAAAAAAATTGCTACCAGGCAAAAAGGAGGAGGAAAAAGGAAATAACACAAATAAATAGTGTCACCAATATTTACCAAATTAGAAATATACCTAAAACATAACATGAATGGAGGTATATATTTGTTCCTTTCAACATTATCAATCTTACACAAGAAAATCATTATGACATTTAAGAAACAACTTAAAAACATATTACTTTTGAGCTATGTAACTAAAAATTAATGAGACAAGGTGCTTTGAAGAAAAACTTAAGATAGATTTCTGCTATATATATATAATAGCTGCCTTAAATCCAGTGTTTCAAATGGGATTTCACATGGTCTTGAAACGCATATTTTTTAATACATGCTGTTCTAACTTTATTTCCTTCAAAGTTGTTAAGTTTTTCCATTGTGAAGGAAGCATGTTACAAGTAAGCAGAGAAGCTACAGATAATGAAGTGATTCAACAATCAAACTTGTTAAATTAATTTTGCAGTGCACTCATGAAAAATGACTAATTATGAAATCATCTGATAATCAAAATAAAACCACTAGATCTAGAGACAATTTCAAGTATATGTGAAATTGGACAACACATGTAGTGTAAATAAATGATGTTAAATCTTTCCAAAAAGAAGAAAAAGAAAAAGAAAACAAAAAAAAGACATTTAGACAACTCTTCTTACCATCTACTAGATTTGGCCTTGAAAGCTCATATATATATGAACATCACATCTGATCTCAGCCTTGAAAAGCAATTCACAGGTTCCACTATTAGAGAAGAGCTTGTCTAAAACTAAACACACTAAAATAGTATTGTTTAAAATCTCCAAACATGCATCATCAGAAGAAACACACAAAGTGGCTATTGTTAACTGTTCTTACCCTCTACCAAGTTTTGCCTGAGAAGCTTACATAAGCAGGTCATATGATTTTTAGCCTTGAAAAGAGTTCATGAACTCATTTGTTTCAGCCTCGTTCTAAAGAATCTTTCGGTTGTTAAACATTATTTTTTTTTGGGGGGAAAGGAGCTCGAAGAGCTAATTTTATTAAAAATAAAAAGAAAGAGTTATAAACACAAAACTAAATTCAACAAAAACAGAGACAACCCAAAAACTAACAAGAGAAATAAAAACACTATGGGATGAGGACGACTAGCAAAGAAAACCATGGATTCTGATACATTTCATCAGCCAACTAGGTAGTTCTTTGCCATGGTGGAAGAGAGTGACTTCATGCAGATTAAGACCGTGAACAGCAATAGCGGGTGCTAATCTATTCCAATTCTTGGGAGCACTGATCACACAAGGATTCGCCATGCTATGTAGAAGCTGACAAATAGTTTATAATTGATTGTTTAATCTCCAGGCATCCAATCTGGTACCATGCTTGACAGCATTAATAAGATCACCAATGGAAGAAAGAACAGTTCTGATGCGCAAGTCCCAGTCAAGCCAAGATCTCAAAGCAACTATCAAAGCAATGGCTTCAGCTTCCATCTCAGACCCAGCTGATACACAGCAGCAACCAGCACCAATAAAGTTTGATAAGTGAACAACAACAAAGCCAACTCCAGCAGTAGAGGACTCAGTGTTTAAGACTGCAGCAGTGTACATAATTGGGCTGTCAGACTAAGAAAAATTGTTCATCAGTATACTTCTACATATATGATTAGATTTAGAGAAGAAATACTCCCTGACGTGGCCAATTGCCAGAGTAGACATAGCCCTACTATCCAGCGGTACTTCTTTAAAGACTTTGTTGCACCTAGCTTTCTAGATGAACCAGATTGTAGATGCAATCAGAGATTGACAGAATAAATCATTACCAATGTTATTATCATCCAACCAACTTCCGGATGAAATCCCATTAGCAAAGTTGAAAGGTTTCCTTATCTCAAATCGGATCAAGTTCCAAATAGTTTGCACTTTCGAACAAGAAAGAAACAGGTGATCAACAGTTTCATCATCCAGATTACAGAAGCTACATAAAAAGTAAGGACCCAAATTCATTCTATAGAGATGATCATGAGTATTAACACCATTATGCAACAAAGTCCACAAGAAATGTTTAACCCTAGGAGCGGTTTTGAGCTGCCACAATCTTTTCCAGCCAATCCAATGATCCACCAAATCATCCTTCCGATTAAGGTGAGAGTAAACCATAGTGGAAATTTTGACACCTCTGGACTTAGGGAGCCAGACCCAAAGATTGTTCTGGTTGATCTTAATTTGACTATCTTTTAACATATTATCATTCAGCTGGTTGCCAAATATCTCTTTTAGCCTATTAATATTCCAATGAGAATCTAACAGCAAATCAGAAATAAGAAAAGACTCAGCATCAACATCCATACTAATAAAAGTGGGTTTAAAAGCTATAGGTAACTCAAAATACCAGGGATCATACAAGAAGGAGGTCTTTGATGGATTAATGATGTTCAACCAGAGGTAGGGTTTAAGAATATTAGCAGTTCTACACAGACCCATGTAGAACCAAGAGCAGCGAGCAGGAATAAAATCTGTCCAGAGCTTAAAGGCACCATACTTTTGCTCCAAAATTTGAACCCACCAGGCATTATGCTTATTGAGTATACTGAAAGCATTCTTAGCCATTAAAGAGATTTTGGATAATCTAAGATTGCGAATGGAGAGCCCCCCTCAGAACGATTAAGAGTCATTTCATTCCAACTCACTGAGTTCATACCATTTCTATTGCCATCTTTAGACCAAAAAAAGACCCTAGCAACTTTGGATATTCAATCAAGGATGCAATTAGGAACTAGATAAACAGATAGATAGTACAAAGGTATGGACATTATGGAAGAATTTATAAGAATGGTTTTCCCAGCTGGGAGATTCGAGATTTTCGCCAAAAAGAGATTGACTTCTCAATCTTATCTATCATGAAAGAAAAATAAGAGAGTGCCAATCTCTTCGAGGATATCAGAATTCCCAAATAGCTAAAGGGAAAAGTTCCAACCTTATAACCTAGAATACTGGAAATACTTTTGGAAAGATGACTGTTAAAACGACTAGGGAAGAAAACTTCAGATTTGGAATTATTGACTCTCTGACCTGTTAACTTCTCATAAAAGGATAAGCACATTTTGACATTACGAGAAACTTTTCTAGATGCTTGAGTGATGAGAATGAGGTCATCGGCACACATAAGATGATTAAAATTGCAATTTAAGCTAGAGTTAAAACCAGGAATCAAATTGTTTCTCAAAGCAAAATTCAACATAGATATGAGGTTTTGGGCAACAAGAATAAAGAGATAAGGGGAGATTGGATCACCTTGTCTAATCCCCCTTTCAAAGAAGAACCAGGAAGTAGGTTTTTTATTCACCAAAATAGCATACGAAGCAGATCTAATGCATGAATTGATCCAATTAATCCATCTGCCAGGAAAACTTATTTTAGACAAAGTTGCAAGAATTGCATCCTACTTAGCGTGTCGTATGCCTTTTCAATATCCAGCTTAATCAACATCCTAGGGGGGAAGTCATGTCATTATCAATGGTATGAGCTACTTCTTGAAGGGCTACCATTGACAAACCCATATTTCTCCTTACCAACCAAACTAGGTATAATCAAACTCAATCTATTGGCCAAGATTTTCAAAATAATTTTGTAACAGACATTGCAAAGAGAAATAGGCCGATAATCAGAAGCAAACTTAGGATTAGCTTTTTTTGGAATCAAGGCAATAAAAGTCCTACCTCAAGAATTCGGTAAAATAGAATGATAAAAAAAAAAAATACCTGATCGCAGAAGTAAGAGAATCGCCTATCTCATTCCAATAAAACCGAAAGAATTCAGCATTGAAACCGTCTAGTCCAGGGCTCTTACCCGATGGGTGAGAAAGGAGGGCTTGATGAATATCTGTTTTGGAAACTTCCCAAATAAGCATTTCCCCATCACAAGCAAAAACTTGAAGAAGATCATCAGGGAGAGCGGCGAGAATTGCTTGCATATTGTGATTAACTGGATCCTTCCAGACATCTAAGAAATAATTGCAGAAAGTCTTGCTAATATTATAGTGGTCAGTAAAATTAAATACTACCATCTGAATCCGAAATATGAGTAATAGAGTTATAATGGCTAAGGAATCGGACAATATTATGAAAAAAGGAGGAATTATTATCACCACACTGAACCCATAAAAGTCTAGCCCTTTGCGCCCACCTGATACTATTCTGTCTATGAAGAGCAGACAATTTGTTATATAAGACAGAGAGAGATGAAGGGGATAAATAAGATATCTCAGTCAAACCGTCATTTGTTTCAGTTTCAATAATAGAAGATTCTAGGTTGTTAATTTCAGTGTCGAGATGATGCAATCCTTTAGATTTCCAATCTAACAGCCTAGACCTGGTACAGAATAAAAGATGCATGAAGGCATTCAAAGGATTGGAATGAGGAATAAAATTTAGTGCTTCCCTAACCATAGAGTAACAACCCAAAATCTCCAGCCAAGAGTTATCAAAGTGGAAGATTCTCTTTTTTTTTTTTTAAATCACGAGGGACAACCTGAAGAAGAAGAGGGGAATGATCAGATAAGAACCGCGGAAGGTTCTTAACCAAACAAGATTCAACCAGATTAGCCAGGACTGTATTGATTAGACACCGATCCAAATGAGCCCATCGTCTGGCCAACTCTTGCTGGTTATTACACCAGGTGAAAGTTGAACCTGTGAAGTGAACATCATGTAAATTATTAGAACCAATAAAGTTGGAGAATTCTAGTGCCTTACGTCAGTAATGGTTATGAGAGCCTCCTCTACGTTCTTCCTAAGAAATAATAGCATTAAAATCTCCCATGATAATCCAATGTAAGTTTAAAGAAGCCAAACCTGAAAGCTCATTCCAAAGAAGGCATTGTATTTGAAGAAAGTTAGAGTTATAAATTGTTGAGATTATCCAGGTATCATTCATACCTGTAGTGATGACCAGATGAAGGGCATATCTAGATTTCACAAGCGGAGTAACATACCTGATATTTTTATTACAAATAGTAATAATACCACCTGAGTATCCTTCGGCCATAATGGCTACCCAGCTCCAGAGAGATCCCAGGTTGGAACAAAATTTCTCAAGTCGGGCATCATCTGCCTTTGTTTACACTAAGCAAAGGACAACAGGTTTGAATTTTTTTCAACAGGTAACGAATGCTAGAAGTCGTGTCCCGGCCTGAGACACCCCTGCAGTTCCAACACATAAATTTAGTCATATCTTTCATCATAATCAATATTAAATCAAAGTGGTTTAACATGATAATAGTAAGAAAAGAAACAAAAAAAGATCAGACTAGGAGAATGAGAGGATCAGAGATCCCCTCCGTCAGATTCCATCCTGCCCTTCTTGTGAGGAGTTGGTATCATTTCTGGGACCTTGCGTCCCAGGTTTTCTTTTCTAAAGCTATTTTGATATTGGTCCAACGTCATTAGATCTTCCAGTTCCGAAAACCCATCCTCATCGAGGACATCTTCATCTTCCTCCTTTGATTCACTCATTTTTGAGTCGGAATCCTCAGGGGAGGGAGATAGGGAGGTAAGGGTATTTAAGACTTTTTCCACTATCATTTGATGAAGACCCGAAGGACCCTCAGAGTCATGATCAACAAGAAGGCCATTAGAAATTCTCAGGTTGGGATTTGTACCATAGGATTTTGAATTAACTTTAGAAACAAGCTTTTTCCCTTTAGAATCACGAGGATTCTTGGGAAATGAGTCAGGGACAAAGGAGACTATTTTCTCGAGGTTTTGGGAAGGAAGTTGAATAATAGCTTCCTCAGGATTCAAGGGCGCACTATCCAAGTTCACTTTCCCAGACCACTCATTAAAAAACAAGTGGGAGTCAGTAGGTTTCTCAGAGCCTAGGCCAGTATGTGACAAATTTGCCTTTAAGAATTGAGCCGTTTCATCAGTAATGTGACTCGAGAAATGAGCTTTAGATATAACGTGACCTCCCTTACCTCTAGCCGAACTCCCTCCACGTGGCGAGCGAGCCGAGCTGTTTGAAACAAAAGAGTTGTTGGTCTGTTAGATGACTCTGTCACGTGAGGAAACATGCATCTCACATGAGGCCGAGCTACCAGGACGGCCAGCACCACCGTGACCACCACCCCGGCCTCGCCGTCGGGTAACCAACATCCAAGGTCCAAAGTTAGTGTCAAACTGATCTTTGAAACCTTCTTTATACACTGGAATTTTCGACGATCGCTGGTCAATCCCTGCATCCATGCCTTCGCACATGAGGTCTGTGTCATCCCTGACCTCCTGCCCCTGCCGGCACACGGACCCTGGCAGGGTGGTTGAGAGGGATTGTTCAGACTCCCTCTGTTCTGGCGGTTACAGGCATTCGAACCATGACCAACAAGTCCACAATGATAGCAGAAAGTAGGAAGACGTTCATATAGAACCATAACAAAAACCTTATGCTCATCATCTCCGATCCAGAATCCCTGCTTTAGAGGTTTGGCTAAGTCAATCTCTACGCATAAGTGAGCATATTTCGACCTGACCAAAGACAAAGTAAATTCATCAATTTTGAGTAATCGACCAAACAAAGAGGAAATAGTTTCTAGTGATTCCCCCTCCCAAAATTCAACAGGGAGGTTGTGTAGCTGCACCCATATGGCAGCAGTGGACATCTTAGTGAACGCCGGTTCGAAGTAAGGTTGCCATGGAGCCAGCTGGAGGACGATGCCGTTAACAGCCCAAGGACCGTCGAACAGGAACCGACCGCTGCATGGCCTGGTTTGTTCCGCATCTAATCATCAAATAGCCATTTGGTAAATCAGAAATTTGGAAGGCACCCAACTCATTCCATTTAAACATTATTTTAAGGCAAAGTATGTTTTCAATTGTTTAAATTCAGAGGATTCTGTTTAGGTGGACATTTTGCAGCATAACTTCTGGAGGGTTCCGATCCCTTTAAAATGTTCCTGATTCTTTTAAGGGTTGAGCAAGACCACTTCCATTCTAAAACTGCATTGTTGGATTAAAACGATTAATCCTTCTTGCACTTCTTTGCTTTACGATTTGTGGTGTGGTGAAATCCCTCTTGCATATAAACCAACTTATATTAATATGAATATTGACTTGGATATTCTTAATTGCTCAAATTTTTATTTGGATAACAGATGGGATCTTCATATTCTGATTTGTTTGGTTCTTTTGTGGGTGAGATCATTCCTAGACTAGGTCAAGTGAATTCTAATTCTTCAAATGAGTCTGGGCTCCCAAGTCTTTTAAGCATAAGGTTGCCTCTTTTGTTTATTATTTTTTGAATAATAGGTTTTCTGCTCCTGATCCTTGGAAGGGTTGGAAGAAACTTTGGTCTCTCAAAGTCATCCCCCAAGTCAAAGTACTTCCTTTGGTTAACCTTTAATGGGAGATTAACCACCACCGATTTCCTTCATTCTATAAATTTGGGCCCGAGAAGCATGTGTGTTTTCTATAACCTCTATTCTGAATCTCCAGAATATTTATTTCATAATTGGTGTAAATCTAAGGGTGTTTGGAATTTGATTTCGGCTTTAACTGGTATGAATATTCAATTTTTAGAGGGGTTTGTAATAGGCAATTGGCTCTCTCAATTGTTTTACCCTATGAGAATAAAAGTTCTTATCGCTTTAGTAGCCTGGTACCTTTGGAAAGCCCGATGTGACGCAATCTTCCTCAATGTCATCCCAAAATTTTCCATCATCACTCAAAAGGCCATTAATTATGCTAAAGACAACAACTGTGCTAACAAGCATCCCATGTGAAGGAGAATGCTTAATGGTCTTTTTTCTTCTCTCCTTCTTTGGGGGTGACTGCAACCAGGTATCTAGTGGGGTTTTTTTTTTCATCCTTTAACTATAATATTTCCATCGCAGGCTACAAGTGAATTATTGCTGAAGCCCAAATTGAGGCGGACCTCCAAACTCTTGTAACTGCGTTGCAAATTGTTAACAACCTGTCTCTGTTGATTCATAATATCTTTGTTTGTGATCCGAGCATTCCCTACTCTACTCCATTCCATTATTACTTTCTGCTCTTGGCATCTTAATCCTTGGATTAATAGCCTTAACCATCTTCTTTTAGATGCTAATACTCCTCGCATTCACACTATTCCTTGCGATAGGCTGAAAGTTGCTTCCAAGCTTGCTATTTTTGGGCATAATCTTCATGAGTTGAATCTTTTCCATTCAGGGTGGGATCTTTCTCAGTGGCTCATGCATTGTTTATCTAAGTCTGGTTTTGTCTTTTAATTAATTTGTTTGTTTTTTGGTGGCTAGCTTTTTCTTTGTGATTTTCTTTGTATTTTTAAACTCTTGGTGTTTTCTTTCCTTTGTGTTTAATAAAATTAGCCTCATGGCTTCTTTCTTCAAAAAGATAAATTTTCCTGAGTATCTTTTTCTTGTGGGTTAAACTAAAAATTATGAATGCTCACAGAAACAAAAATGAAGAAAAATCTAAACTTAAAACTTCTGTAGCACATACCTAAGATTTTGAATGCTGTTGTCCGGAATGAATTTTGGTAAAAATAAAAAATAAAAATAAAAAACAGAGACTCCGATAATACTTGATAATTGACTACCATTCTCTTATCTTCAAGTAAAGCATAGCTTTCTTGGATGCCATAACAATGAAGAATATCCTTTTTAGGAGATAATGCTAAGTTTACTATCAGAGCATAACTTTTCTTAACCTATAAGCTTCATGAATTTCGAAAGCAGAGTCCACCATAAAATAGCACTTAGGATCTCACTGCTTTTTGGAAAAAAGGCATGTGTTGGTTTTTGACTACATCATGTGATAATCTTTACATTTGAGATCATTTTAGATTGCAAGCATTTGAAAATAATGAAGCAGCACAGGTTATGAAAATCCAAGAGCTTCTAAGATTGAGCACATTTTCTTTTTGATAGATGGAAAATAAGAACTATTTCTGAAACAGAAATTTAAAGAAGAACATGACAAGTTTCCAAATAGATAAACTCAATGTTTAAGAAAAAGTTGGCTCCTATGCAATATTAAAATGACTAGCTTACCATTTTGTGTAGGTTGACTTTATATCATTGAAAGTGAAGCTTTTATAGTTGCAATAATGAACTTCTTGAAGCAATCTGTTACCACTTTTTTCAGTCTTAATCCATTGAAAAGAAAATCACAGATACACTGTTTGAAAAGAGCCAGCCAGACACTAAGAGGGTGTTTGGTTGACATGCTTGGAATGGGAATGGGAATGGGAATGAAATAAACGCAAACCTTTGTTTGGATGGCCATGAATGGGAATGAGAGAGGAGTGGGTGAGGGAGTGAGTTGGGAGTGAGCAATCTTTCAAAAAATGAGAGGATTGCTCATCCCCCCTCCTTCTCAGGGGAAATCACCAATTTACTCTTTTATTTATAATTAAAATAATAATTTGATTTAAATAATAAATAAATAATTATTAATTAATACTAATAATTTAATTAAATATAATAATTAAGTAAATAATTTTAATAATAATTAATAATTAAAATGAAATAATAATAACTAATAACTAAAGTTAAATATTTATTTACAATGATTAATTAGTTATATTTCTTCTAATTAGTTATTTATTATAGTTAATTAATTATTAATTAAAAATATTAAGAAAATATCTTTAAATATTTATTTAAAATATCTTTAAATCTGAAAATAGTAATTTATTATAGTTAATTAATTGCTAATTAATGATACTAAAAAAAATCTTGAGATTTGGTGAGCTATTAAAGTTAAATATTTATTTATAACAATTAATTTACTTTTTACACTTTAGATAATATTCATTTTCATAAAGGGCATAATAGTTATTTATCACTTTTTTTTTTTTTACTTTTCCCATTCTCATAAACTACCTCTCCAATCATTCCAACCAAATATAGTTTTCATTTACATTCCTTTTCTAATCCCCTCATTCTCATTACTCTTCCACTTCTCTCCATTCCACTTATTACAAACAAACACCCCATAAACATGAAGAGGAATATAAATAAATAATATATAAATTAGAAGAAAAAAAATGAACTTGATGGATTCAAAGTAGAAAAGATCTTTTCTTGCTCAGAGAAAGAGAACCAAGAGAATCAAAGACGAAAAATGCCCAAATATGGGAGGTCTTTTCCAAGAACCAGAACATAAAAACCTTGGGAAGTTCCTTTTCCTTTTCACCTTGAAACTTCAACTTTTTTAGGTTATAATTAAACTTTATTCTTTGGTAGGCTAGTAAGAAAATGTGCAGGGGAGACAAAAAAAAAAATAAGGAAGAAAAAGGAAGAAATGGTTGCCTTTGGAGCACACTATATAAAAAAGGAAAAGCAATTCATTACTCTATGGTAATATATCTTACACTTGTTTTCTTAATATAAAAGTTAGGAAAGTAATTAATGTATCATTACAATACTGCAATGGTAAATATTTTTAATAAATGAGTTAAACACAATTTGATCAAAATGAAGTAGCTAGTTCAGGAGAATATATATGCCACAAGCAAATTTGCAGTATGTTTGCTTGCTTTGATGTCAAAAGTTGCTTTTTCTCCAAATAATTTTCTTGTGAGAATCATGCATCAAATCATCCTCATCATTAATGGGTTAGAGTAGATCCCATCTAATGAGTGTATTTCATATTGATATTTTGCTTATCTTCTAGTACTTAATTCATATATTGCGATGCTACTTTGAGTATATTTGTATATTGCTGCAAGTTAACATGCCTTGGGACATTAGAACAAAATTTGGAGTAAATATAGCATCAAAAGATTTCATTTACACTTTTTTAGAAGAAGCACAGGCGTGCTTTTGACCAGTGCAAATCTCAAGTTTTGAAGAAATTATCATCAGAAGAGAAACACAAGTACAGAACCTAGAGCATGACCGTCTAGATGGAAGCACGGCCCAAAGCATGAATATGCTTCCTGGCCGTGTAAATTTGAGAAGTTTTTAGGAAAAAGAAGCATAGGTGACTATAGCAAAGTATTGTAGCCTAGATACTGTAGCAAGCACAGTTGCAGAGCCCAGAGCATGGCCATGAAGATAGATGGAAACATAACCCAAGCATAGGTGTTCTTTTCGGCCGTGCATTTCTTTGTCTAAAAAATTCTGAATTGCTAAAAGCCAGAGATGATCTATGAAGTACACGAGCATTAACTAGGCCCAAGCATGCCCGTGCTTATGTTAAAAATCACTTTTTAAGCCCCAAAGTTAGGGTTTCACGGGTGGTTCAACTTGGTTTTCTTGGAGTATCTTTTGGACGATCTTCACCACCATTCATTGAGCGATTAGAGCTAAGATTTGTTAGCATGTTTTGGAGTGGAGCTAAGTTAGAGGGAAGGTCCTTGGAGCACAATCGGAGAGATTTGAGAAGGAAAAGGGAGTCCATGGATTTTTACTTCTTTGTTTTTTTTATCTTTTCCATGTTCTTTGTACCCATGAGGGGCTAACCACTCTCTGATACCCCTACCTACTGAACCATGTTGACAATGTGTATTTGATTTACTTTTCTTCAATTGCCATGGAGTCTTTTTAGTTTTCCTATGTTAAATCTTGTGTTACAGAACTTGATGTGCATGCCTAGCATAGTTGTGATTGTAAAATTTGACGTATGTTAATTACCATAGTTGTAGTTGTCATAATGTGATTGTAAAACTTGATGTGTATGATACCCGTAGTTGCGATTACAAAACTCGATGTATTTGATTAGCATAGATGTGGCATTACTTTTAGAGCACACATAATAGCCATAGGATGTACTTGATAGTCATTGGAGAAGAGTCAACGCACTTTGCACTTGGGGACTAGTTCGGGGTACTACTTCTCATTGTTGTTACAACTCAGTCTATCTTCCCACTCCTTTTTATCCTCTTTCCAACCTTCCACTTATTCCTTTAGACTCTTAGGTAAGATATTTCCCAAACATCTTTGATCAAGCTAGATATTAGAAGAACAACTAGTGTAGAAAGATTCCCAGTCCTTGTGGATTTGACTACCCATCCTTGTTGGTTATTGTGTATTACTTCCTACGATCTGCACACTTGTATTAAGTAGGGGGTGTATCACCATCCAATTCATGTTTGCAGGTATTGTCCAGTAACATTTTTTTCCATTATTGTGTTAATATAAAGCATCTATTTTTAAAAAAAAATTAGAGCAGATTTTCTTTCTGATTTTTACAATTCAATTAGTTAATGGAATCTAGAATAATAACATTTATCCATTCTATGCCAACTTAATTAATTAGAATAGCTTTCTTAATCTTCAGGGCTTTTGTTTTTCTTAAAATTAAGCACATTTTGATGCCTTCTTAAATTAGTTCTTTGGAAGGTCTCTTACCCTTGTAAAATTATTAATTTTAAATAGTTTACTAAGAATAATAAAATCCTTACACCATATAATCTTGTTAGGTAGGCTATAACAGTCTAACTACTGCAACATATGTATTTCCACACTGCTGTAGAAATGATAGACTACTTGTTCTCGCAATTGCCATTCATATACCAAATTTGGAACATTTTTTGGCCACATATTTAGTCTAAGTGTTGACAATGGGTGTGTAAGGCTCATTATGCTCACAATCGCCTCACCACGGGTGTTGTAAGGTTGTGCCATACTGTAAAAAATTCTAGAGAATTAGCACGCTCTGAAGAATGATCGTTACAGGTTTCCACAGCCATGACCACGGACATGGTGAGCCCATGGCAAACTCACTGAATTTCCCAAAAGAACACAACTCTCTTCTTGTACATCACAATAGGTGTAGAACGGGTGTACCACGCCAGTTGTGATGCAAACATAGATAACTATGGATTCCTCCTATACAAAACGTCATGAAAACAATTCTTAATAATGAAACTAGACTCCGCAAACAAATTTCGCTCATAAAAACCAATAAGGGAAAATTGCTTATAAACCCTTCAAAAGTTCTATAATTACATATTTACCCCCAGAAAAATCATAATTGTATATATACCCCTGAAAAATATAGGTAATTACGGATATGCCCCTACTGTTTGATTTCGTTAACAGAAGTTAATCAAGATTTATTAACTATAGTTATAACTTGGATTAAAATATACAAAAAGTCCAAAATAACCCTTGTAAATGGTCATTTTACAATAAAAAAAACTTTTCAAGGGTATATATGCAAAGGGTATAATGGTCATTTTATATATTTTCTATATGTTAACAGATGGTTTTTCAGCCAATTTGAACCCAAGGGGTATATATGAAATTATATGTATTATTCGGGGGTATGTACGCAATTATCTTTTATTCAAGGGCAAATATGCAATTTCAAAATTATTCAGAGGTACACTTGCAAAAACCCCAAACCAATAAATACAAGTCAACTTCACACCATTAAATCAAGAATCATTCTTTATTCAACCACTAAGTGATAACTATTGGGATCTTATCACTCTAACAAGGGAATTATCACGTGAAAATATATGCCAATACGCAGCGGATAACAAAATTTTAATGGCAAGTAAACATGATAAAACCCTAATGCATGGCATAACTAGGATTAAATTCTAAATAAATAGATAATTAAATTTTATAACTTTCTTTTGATGACGATTCTTAACGTGCCCTTATTTCACCAAAATCAAAAGGGACTGCGAATCGCGACTCCCCTCTACAATCACGTACACACGAACGCCTCTGGGAATCAAGCAGGTATGCTAGTACCTCAAGAAACAACACTTGTTTCTTGGTTCGAATAGCAAGCACTCGAGATTCAAGAGAAAAGAGGCTGTAGGTGCCGTGGCGGCATGTTCTGGCGGCGGGCATGGGAGAAGAGTGGTTGTATGCTAGTGTTTCTTGAGAGACAGTCTCTCAATCACTCTATTTTTCTCTTTATCATATTAGGGTTAGACCATCTATTTATATTGGAAACCCAAAACCCTAATTTACGAAAAAACCCTTCACTTCTAATCAAATTAGGAATCTCTTCTTTACTTGATTAATTAAAACATTTTAATTAACCAAATTGATTAGATTTGATTAACACTTAACAAGACCCAACCCAAATAAGCTATTCACCCCACCTAATTTAGTTTTTTTTCACCAAAGCCCTAAATAGGTGGTCCAATAAGTAATATATACTGAACCTTGATCCCCGCATTCTTAGTGTACGATCATGTAGGTCCATTTAACATTGGCAATGAGCTTAAACAATTTTAACGCTCATAAATCATAATTATTTTCTAGCAAGATAATACGATTACCCAATATTACATGAAGGTCAATTTCGAGAATTAACGCAACCTATCGCAACCTCATGTAATCCTTTGCCACTGAATATCTTAATTAGCGTAAGGAATGGAGCAAGTCACCCTTATTTTAATGCTAATTAATTTCTTGATCTCTTAGTGAACTGACTTGGTCAAGTAAATGATAACTCTTATCATTTCCCTTGGGCGTGGACGCACACTACTCAGTCTCACTAGTCAAGTGGCCGGTGATATTCACTCACTTTACAGAGAGGGACAATCCTTTCACTTCATTCATGTCTCTCAGCATGAACTGCGACATGCCCAAACATACCCGTACTTGCCACTCAATTACGAATGATGTTAGTTGTAAGTCAAAACATGTAAGGATTCATCCGAGATCCATAGTGATTTCAGGTCGAAGGATTCTAATACAAGAATTGCTTTAGAAAAACACTTATGACTTTACAACCATGTAGTGTTCTCAACAGCGGATCGATCCAGGTACACTGTTCCCTAACATGTATCTATGTCCTTTGATTGATATCTCATATCCTATAACCCGTAAAATAAGGCCATCTCACAAAAGACATACTAGTCTTAATTTATTTTCATTCCCATGAAAATAATTGACTAGGGACATTTATAATATTGTTCTAGTTTATGCTTCAAGGTTTTATTATCCAAATCACGCATTTGATAACTTGAGCAGAACCAATATTCAAGGATATTTTATCTTATTAACTATGCACAGAAATAATAATAGATAAAACGATGCCTCATAATAATTATCCAAATAATAAGAGTTCATACAATGTATTGGGGCTAGGACTTACACTAACAATCTCCCACTAGCACTAAACCCAATTAGGCATAACTCTAACACCAAAAGACCTAACATGACGATCATGTTTTGGCCTAGCCAACTGCTTGGTCAAAGGATCAACTACATTGTCTTCTCTAGCAATCTTGCAAACTTTCACATCTCCTTTATCGACAATCTCCTGAATGAGAGGGAATCTCCTAAGTATGTGTTTGGACTTTTGGTGTGACCGGGGTTCCTTGGCCTGTGCTATGGCCCCGTTGTTGTCACAAAAGAGGTTTACTGGATCTAGGATGCTTGGGACAACTCCTAATCTAGTAAAGAACCTCTTATGCCAAACAGCCTTCTTAGCAGCATCCGATGAAGCTATATACTCAGACTCTGTGGTAGAATCATCGACGGTGTCCTTTTTTGAGCTCTTCCAGCTTACAACACCTCTATTCAAACAAAACACATAACCAGATTGCGATTTACTATCGTCGACATTGGTTTGAAATATAGCATCAATGTAACCTGTTACAATGAGCTCATTCTTACCACCATACACTAAGAAGTAATCTTTAGTCCTTCGCAAGTACTTAAAAATACTCTTGATAGCAGACCAATGGTGTTCCCTTGGATCCTTTTAGAATCTGCTAGTTATGCTTAGTGTATGTGCGACATCCAGCCTAGTACATAGCATGGCATACATGATAGATCCTATAGCAGACGCGTAAGGGATCTTACTCATGTGTGCCATTTATTCTTCAATCTAAGGACAATCCCTTTTACTTAGAACAACTCCTTGAGACATGGGTAAAAATCCTTTCTTGGAGTTAGACATACTGAACCGCTTTAGTATCGTATCTATGTACTTTTCTTGACTTAGTCCCAAAAGCCGTTGTGATCTATCCCTATAGATCTTTATACCTAGTATAATCTCAGCTTCACCTATGTCCTTCATTGAGAAACACTTCCCTAACCATTGCTTAAAATTTAACAATGTCGGGATGTCGTTTCCAATAAGCAAGATGTCATCAACATATAACACAAGGAAAACGACTACGCTCCCACTAACTTTCTTGTACACATAAGGCTCATCCTTGTTTTTGAGAAAGACAAACCTTTTGAATTACTCATCAAAACGGAGGTTCCAACTTCAAGATGCTTGCTTGAGTCCATAAATGGACCTTAGCAACTTGCACACCTTGTTAGGGTCCTTCTGATCGAAAAAACCTTCAGGTTGTGTCATGTACACATCCTTAAGGAGGTTTCCATTAAGGAAAGCTATTTTGACATCCATTTGCCATATCTCATAGTCATAATATGCTGCTATTGCAAGAAGAATCCTAATGGATTTGAGCATGAATACTGGTGAAAAGGTTTCGTCATAGTTAATACCATGAGTCTGTCTGAAACCTTTCGCCACTAGTCTATCTTTGAAGGTGTTATTAGACTTACATTTGAAAATCCATTTGCACTCAATGATCTTAGCATCTTACGGTGGATCAACCAAAGTCCATACTTGGTTATCATACATCGATTGCATTTTGGATTTCATAGCTCCAAGCCATTTATCCAAATTAGAACTCTCAATTGCCTCTCGGTAGGTGATGGGATCATCCTGATCCAATAGCTCTAAGCTTTGATTGTCAGGAATGAGAAAACCATATTTCTCATGCTCGTGATGATTCCTACCAGACCTTCTTTGGTTCTTGTGTAATGGGTTCGTGTTCCACAACTCTTTGTGAATCCGTTTCCATTTCCAAACTATCCTCTATAGGAATTTGTGGTACTTGAACCTCCTCAACTTGTAATCCACTTCCACTGTTCTTCTTGAGAAGAAACTCCTTCTCTAAGAAAACAATATTTCGAGCAACAAACACTTTGTTCTGGTTAGGGTTGTAGAAATAGTATCCCTTAGTTTCCTTGGGATGCCCCACAAATAGGCATTTGTCACTCTTGGATGCGAGCTTGTCCGATGTTAACCTTTAACATGTGACTCACAACCCCAAATCTATGAAAAGGTCATATTAGGCTTTCGCCCAGTCCATATCTCATATGGTGTCTTTTCAACTGCCTTAGTTGGAGTTCTATTTAGCAGGAATGCAGCAGTCTCAAGGGCATATCCCCAAAAGGATATTGGAAGACCAGCTTGAATCATCATTGATAGAACCATATCCAATAAAGTCTGATTCCTCATTTCCGACACATCATTCCACTGAGGTGTTCAAGGAGGAGTGAGTTGTGAAACTATTCCACACTCTCTCAAATAATGATCAAACTCTTGGCTTAAGTATTCACCACCTCGATCTGATCGAATGACTTTAATACTTTTGCCAAGTTGGTTTTGCACTTCATTCTTAAACTCCTTGAATTTCGCAAAAGTCTCGGACTTGTGCTTCATAAGATAGATGTAGCCATATCTACTGAAGTCATCTGTGAAAATAACGAAGTACTCAAAACCACCTCTAGCATGTGTGCTTAATGGTCCACATACATCAGAATGTATTAGTCCCAATAAATCACCTGCCCTTTCACCTTGTTTGTTAAAAGGCCTTTTAGTCATTTTGCCATGGAGACATGATTCGCATGTCTCAAATGATTAAAAATCAAATGAGCCAAGAACTCCATCCCTATGAAGTTTTGAGATGCGTTTCTCATTTACGTGACCCAAATGACTTACCAGAAGTATGATGGGTTCGACTCGTTCAACTTAACCCTTTTAGTATCTATGTTAGATTGGCTTGTGGTTTATAAAGTCTAGAACATAAAGCCCATTACTAAGTATAGCATTGCCATATAGAATGTCCTCACAAAAAATGGAAATATCATTATTCTTAACAATGAAGTTATAACCATCATTATCCAGACAAGAAGCTGAAATAATGTTTCTGCCCATAGCAGGCACATAATAACAATTTATTAAATTCAAAACAAGTCCAAAAGGCAAAGTTAATGGATAGTCTTCTATCTTTATTGCAGTAACCTTTGCTCCGTTCCCTACTCTTTAGTCAACTTCACCTTTAGTCAAGCGTCTCCTATTTCTGAGTCCCTGCACATTTGAACAAATGTGAGAACCACATCCGGTATCCAATACCCACGATATAGAAATAGAGAGATTGACTTCTATCATATAGATACCTAAAGTAAGGACTTGCCTCCCTTCTTTAACTCTTCCAAGTAGAGTGGACAGTTTCTCTTCCAATAACCAGCTTCATTGCAATGAAAACACATACCCTTCTTCTGAGGTTTGGGGTTGGGTTTCTTAGCCTCATTGCCTTTGGAATAAGGTCCAACCTTCTTCTTTGGCTTGGACTTAGCTTTACCCTTCCACTTTCTTCCATTTCTCTTGTCCTTTCGTACCATAAGCACCGGGAAGGATTTCTTGATACTTTGCTCAGCATTTTTAAGCATCCCATGCAGCTCAATAAGTGTCTTATCCATACCATACATGTTATAGTTCATGACAAACTGATCATAACTATCTGGCAAGGACCCTAGGATAAGGTCCACCGCAAGTTCCTTTTGGATCAGCGCATCAAGTTTCTTGAGCGTATCAATATACCCCTTCATCTTGAGTACATGGGCACTTACCGAAGTACCCTGAGCCATCCTACAAGAGGTCAACGCTTTTGTGGTCATGAAGCTTTCATGCCTGGCTTATTCTTGGAACATTTCCTTATGATGCACCATAATATCATAAGCCTCCATATCCATGAACTGCTTTTGCAATTCTGGACTCATGGTGGCCAGCATGAGGCAGGGAATGTCATTAGAGTCATTCTTTGACTTGTCGAATGCCTCTTTAACAACAGCCATAGCATTCCTTGCCGGTGCTTCAGGCAACGGTTTCTCAATGGATTCCAATTTCCATTTTTGCCTAAGAGCAATTCTCAGGTTTCGAGACCAATCAAGGAAATTGGTTCCATTGAGCTTGTCCTTTCCAAGGATAGATCACAACAAAAAATTTTGTGGATTTGCATTATTGGTTTTTATTATGATCTACATTGAATTAAAAGCAAGATTCAGTTATGAGGTCTTAAAAAAAAATTTTCCCACAATTACGAATTAATATCCCAATGTAAATAATTCGTTGTTAGTGATTTATTGAGGGCCAAGATCCATATTTCACTTCATCTTGGTCAAGCTTAGCTTGTACACCCAAGACTAGGTTATTTAGGTAGGAACTCTTTCCAATCACATCACATGTGATTCTTGGATATAATGGGGTTAACATTTAGTGTTAAAGCACACCCCAATCTTTTCAATGCCTATGGCTAGGACCGTCCCACTACCCATGCTAAGTCAAACCTTACTCAAGTGTTGGCCATAACCATTATCCCAACACTTGCCTCACAAAGATAATCTAACACACTCAGCTTTTGCATGACCTGCTTTTCGATGATCGATACCTTGACAAGTTTTGAGTAAGGGAAGCAATTTTCATGACTTACTATTATTGGGATTAATTACGGCTTACATGGCAATAACGAAATTCCATTCATCCAAAACATATGCAAGGAATAAATAAAAAACAAAAATAAATGTGGCATTCATGGGCCAGAAAATCCTAAGCCTAGAGATTATCTCCGGAAGGTTCTTCTTATGTTTGTTCCACGACGAGCTCTCCCACCAACCTTTGGGGCTCCGTCTTCATCAAGTCGTCTTGTCTTTAATTTTTATAAAATAAAAAACAAAATTAACGATGATACGCTGGCCATACACAAAAATATAATGACTCGCAGGCCGTATAAATAAAACGACACGCAGGCCGTTTAAACAGCTAAGGCCCATGAACGCGCCAACCAACATTCATCATACACATATTAAATAGACCAAGCAAGAAAGACATGGAATCTGAATTTTAATTAACTTTTAATTTAAGCCATACAGTGTGTTTAGGTTTTAAGAACTAACCCAGTGACGGGCTTGGGTGTTAACCCAAACAATCAAACCCTTTGATCTATTTCATCAAATGAAATGTTCTTAAAAACCCTAAACCTCACTATTAGTTGATTTGCGCTATTAATCAAACTAATCAATTCCTTACATAGAATTTTAATGTTTAAGACATAACAATTATACCCAAAAAAATAAAGTAATCATACCATAAGAGCACACACACACACACAAATATATATATATATATATAACAGATATATATATATATATATATATATATATATATATATATATATATATATATATATATATATATATATATATAACAGATTTTAAAATCCTAATCAAATCAAGATTTGAAAATAGGAAATAAAATCTTTCTAAAAATAAGCATGATCAATTATTTCCTAATAATATTAGAAAATATTAACTAGTTAATCAGATTAACAAAATTAACAGAAAACAGATCTAATATCCTATTCTATTAGTATGCAATGTCAATCAAAATAACATTATGAATAGATCTAACATCTAACCCTATAGGCATGCAAAACCTGGCTCTGGTACCACTGTTGGGATCTTATCACTATAACAAGGGAATTATCACATGAAAATACAGGCCAATACGCAGCGGATAACAAAATTTGAATGGCAAGTAAACATGATAAAACCCTTATGCATGCCAGAACTAGGAATAAATTCTAAATAAATAGATAATAAAATGTTATAACTTTCTTTTATGACGATTCTTAACGTACCCTTGTTTCCAAGAAATCAAAAGAGACTGCGAATCGTGACTACCCTCTGCAATCACGTACACACAAACACCTCTGGGAATCAAGCAAGTATGCTAGTACCTCAGGAAATGACACTTGTTTCTTGGTTCGAATAGCAAGCACCCGTGATTCAAGAGAAAAGGGGCTGTAGGCGCAACGGCGGCGGGTTCCGACGGCGGGATTCGACGGAGGCGGCGGCCAAGGGAGAAGAGTGGGTAGCGGCTAGGGTTTCTTGAAAGACTGTCTCTCAATCACTCTATTTTTCTCTCTATCATATTAGGGTTAGACCATCTATGTATATTGGAAACCCAAAACCCTAATTTACAAAAAAACCCTTCAGTCCTAATCAACTTAGGAATCTCTTCTTTACTTGATTAATTAAACAATTTTAATTAACCAATTTGATTATATTGGATCAACACTTAATAAGACCCAATCCAAATAAGCTATTTGCTCCACCTAATTTAGTTTTTTTCACCAAAACCCTAAATAGGTGGTCCAATAAGTAATAAATACTGAACCTTGATCCCGACATTCTTAGTGTACGATTCTATAGGTCCACTTAACATTGGCAATGAGCTTAAACAATTTTAACGCTCATAAATCATAATTATTCTCTAGAAAAATAATATGATTACCCAATATTACATGAAGGTCAATTTTGAGAATTAACGCAACCTATCACAACCTCATGCAATTCTTTGCCATTGAATATCTTAATTAGCGTAAGGCATGGAGCGAGTCACCCTTATTTTAATGCTAATTAATTTCTTGATCTCTTAGTGAACTGACTAGGTCAAGTAAATGATAACTCTTATCATTTCCCTTGGGCGTGGCCACGCACTACTTAGTCTCACTAATCAAGTGACCGGTGATATTCACTCACTCTATAGAGAGGAACAATCCTTTCACTTCACTCATGTCTCTCATCATGAACCGCGGCATGCCAAAACATACTTGTACTTGCCACTCAATTACGAATGATGTTAGGCGTAAGTCAAAACATGTAAGGATTCATCCGAGATCTATAGTGATTTCAGGTCGAAGGATTCTAGTACAAGAATTGCTTTAGAAAAACACTTATGACTTTACAACCATGTAGTGTTCTCAACAGCGGATCGATCCAGGTACACTGTTCCCTAACATGTATCTATGTCCTTTGATTGATATCTCATATCCTATAGCCCGTAAAACAAGGCCATCTCACAAAGGACATACTAGTCTTAATTTATTTTCATTCCCATGAAAATAATCGACTAGGGACATTTAGAATATTGTTCTAGTTTATGCTTCAAGGTTTTACTATCCAAATCACACATTTGATAACTTGAACAGAACCAATATTCAAGGATATTTTGTCTTATTAACTATGCACAGAAATAATAATAGATAAAACGATGCCTCATAATAATTATCCAAATAATAAGAGTTCATACAATGTATTGGGGCTAGGGCATACACTAACAATAACAACTAAAAATCAAAAATAAAATAACCAAGGCATAAAAACTACTTGGGTGGCCTCCCAATGAGTGCTTTTTTTTATGTCACGATCTTGACATACCAGCTCTTACCTTAAGAACTACTCTTTCGAATAAGGCTAATTTTTGAAATTAGATTAAGTACTAGTAATCTCATTCTTCCCTTGGACCGACATCTTGCTTTTACACACACATTATTACATGATCGGCACTTACACTTGTGTCCCTATCTAGTATCAGGTCTTTCAAATAATTTGAACAAAGTCAAGGGCGTGTTTTTAAAGGCAATTTAATTTGAGATTTTTCCACACATACATTCAATACACTTTAATAAAAATAAATGCACACCTTTGAAAACATAAACATATTTGAGAAACATAATGAAAGTCGATTAAATTATTATAAATCATTTACCTATTGATAATATTATAATGTCAATCAGTTTTGCACCATATTCCTATGTTTGACATCTAATACATATACATACATCCACATTAATTAGATATCAGTTCTAAAGTTTATTCACTTGCAGAACACTAATTAACCATGAATGGTTTTGTTGACAAAGGTAAAATATTGATTCAATGTTAATTGACATTATATACCGCCTTATTTACGTTTAAAACAATGAAATTGAATATGATTATTTTTGGTGCCTTATTTAAAAACTTGCAGCTTTCATTTGCAGTTAGCCGCTGACTAGTCATATACATAAATCAAATATGTATTTTTTGTTATAATAATTTTTATTATCCATAATAAGCATTCAGTGCAAAATGTAGATATTTTATTCAAATAATATTTTAAATCTGGAAAGCACTATAGCATACAAAAGCCACATATTTCCATCATCCGGTAAATAATCCTTCATAAACGACTTGTCATACTAACCTTGTCCCTTTCCTGTTATATTCTAACAATCATCAACACTCTTTGAAAAAGATTTCATACTTTCTCTTACTCTTTTTTTTTTTTTTTTTTTAAGATGTCTTTTAGTTTTCTCCAGATTCCTTTTTTTTTTTTTTCAAACTTTCAAATTTCCAAATTGTTTATTAAGCATCATAAATCATTTTAGATCTTTTTATTTTTTATATTCATAAATTTCTTTTTCTTTATAAATTTCAAAAAATAATTAGTTTTCAATTTTTTTCATTGCATTAAGAAAATTTACTATTTTTTGTATATTTTCATTAGATAAAAAATTCCATATTTTTCATGACATTAAGAATTCAAAAAGTCAAGAACTGAGGGTTTTCTTTCTTTCTTTTTTCAATTAAAGTCTTTGTATTTCCAATCTCATGATTTCAAATTTTAATTGAATAAAAGCGTGATCAACTCAATTAAAGATTTCTACTGAGCAATCAAACAAAAAAATAAGTGATTACCTGGTTATGCTACTGTGCATGTACATTTCCTCAATCACAAAGCAAGGTTGAAGAAGTCCTTTCAAATGTGGATCTTCCCATTCCAATGTTTCCCACCATTTTTTGCTCCTTATGATCCTCTTGACATGTTGTCTATCAAGAATGGAAGCTCTTTAATTATGGGATAATCTACCACCCCAATTTCACAAAGCGAATCACAAATCAATTTCCTTTTGCAAATGCTTGTCAATACTGACAAATCCAGCAGATGCAACTTCTTTAGCTTTGGAAGAGCAGTAATAGCTATATTAGCTTTAACTGAAATTATACCCTCCATCTCATAACATTTCACCACTAATATTTTTTAGAGACCTTGAAGGTTGTTCACTAGCAAATCCATTGGTATCAGAAAATTTAACTTTTGACATCTAGTAATAAATAGTTGCCTCAAATTTTTGAAGGTTTCCTCATGGACTTTTTCTTTGCACAAGCTATTAAGACTATGAAGATCCCATAAGCAAGCATTTTTAAGCTAGGAAGAACAATTTCTCCATCCTTTGCTATCTTCTCTAGTTCATTACAACTTTCGACTGTACATATCATCAACTGTCTTTAATCATCCATGGCAAAAATATCTTACAATTGGATGAAATTGGAACCATCAATTACCAAGATGTTTGTAGTACTAGGTAAAATAACTTTCTCTATATTCTCATTTTCAACATTAAATTCACCATATTTATGACTTCAAAGAGTAAAAAATCTAAATTTTTCAATGCCTCAGATTTATCAAGCTTGTTGATATAGCTATTGAAAGTCAACACATCAGTAAACTTAGTCAGATTTTTTAACCTTATGATTTCCCCAAATGTTGAACTATCATTAGCATCTTCATTACTTCCATATGAAAATCTCCATCTACCAGTTTGCATGAGTAGAATTCCAAGGCATGGCATTTTGGAAAGTGCTTCAGGTAGAAAATTTCCCCATCCTCCATTGGAAACATCTATATGTCTTAGTTTTACTAACTTTTCGAGCTCTTCTGGTAATTCTTTTAGGGATAATAACCATCCGAGTTTTAACTGTCTTAATTTTTGAAGCTTAGCTAGTGAAGGCCAACATTTAAGCCGACTGCATCTGGTCAAAATTAGTGTATGAAGGTTCATCAAATCAGAAAGTAAATATGGAAGTGATTCTATTTATTCTCTTGGAGAGATTAAGGACTCTAAGGTTGTCCATATGCTTGAAGAAAGAGTCGGAGAAGGTGACTCAACAAGGATTTTGATGCAGCAATAAAGTTGATAGCTGGGGACAATTTGGTTATCCTTCAAATGATTCGATATCATTCGTCATCAATGAGACTCTCTCTAGATTTTCAATCCATTCTTCTCCTTAGATGACTCCTTCAAACGTAATCCAGCTTTTACCATAAAGAGAGGTTGTGTCCTTGTGATGTTGATTGCTAGATCCCGGATCAAGTCATGCATCCTAACATATTCTGTATCAGCTTTGATACTCTCTATCATGCATGCATCTTTGAGCTCCTTGAGATAAGCATGCCTTTTGTCTTTCTCAATCTCTATACTCCCCTCCTCATCGATCATTCCTTCAGCCATCCAGCACTCAATCAGCTCATAAACTAATATGTTAGCATCATATAGATATAGAGCACAATACAAAAAAAAAAAAAAAAAATGCACAAATCTTGTCATTTCTCAATCGGTTGTAACTGAATTTAAGACTCCCAAGCACATCTGTACCCATGCCATCAATATGATTAGTGCTTGATGTCTTGAGTTGCTGTAATACATTCCTCCAGACAGATAATTTATATTCTTTTCTCAGAGCACGTTCAACACTGATCAGGGCTAATGGCAGCCCTCCACATTCTATGGCGATCTCAAGGATGGTTAGGGTTTTGGGAAGGAGGAAAAGTTAGGGTTTAGGCAAAAAAGAGAAGGAACAGAGTGGATTAGAGGACAAGAAGGAAAAGAAAAGGGATTAGAGGATATTCTCTGCCTCCTCTCTCTCCTGATTGGTTGTATTTAAAGTAACTTCATAACCGTTTAGGCCAGGATGTCTTGCCCTCCAAGCCAATCTTCTGGATGATGTGATCTGAGCCGTTCCTTTAAAACACAATCCTTGTCTTGCCTCAAACTTAAACCATAACTCTTGATGAAAACCATCACAGCCGTCCACTCCTTCCCTCTCACTCCAATGAAGTCAATTAACATTCAAACACAAGAAAAAACAATGCTTCCCTTCAAATCAAAACTTATTACACCAAGACATTCACAGTAACAGACATCCTTGCTTCTCCACTTCATATTCTCTTCAACTCCTCCAACTTCAATCACAACTACCAAAAATCCCCCTTGATTGAACCTGACAGACTCCCATTTCTCCTCTCAATTGCTTATGCTTCTGAATACTCAAGCATTTTATGAAAATATCAACAACCTACACATCATTACTACAAAAATTTAGTTGAATCTTCCACTTTACTACTAGCTCTCTGATGTAGTAAAATTTGACATCCATATGTTTTGTTCTACCATGAAGAGTGGGATTCTTAGCAATTGCAATACAAGACTTGTTGTCACACCATATTTGAACTGCTGCATCACAGCTAACCTCACAATCAACCAAACTTTTTCCATCCACATACTATAGAGGATAAGGCTACTGTCTCTAGCTTCTTTGAAGCCCAACATACAGCTCCATAACCTAGATTAAATACAAAACCTGAAGTGCTTTTCCTGTCATGAGTATCACCACTCTAATCACTAGCACAATATCCTTCAAGTACACATTCAACTTTGCTATTATACTGAATTCCAAAATCATAAGTTCCACCAACATACCTCAAAACATGATTAGCAGCTCCAAACTAAAATTTGGTAGGATGAGCCATATGTCTAGATAATAAATTTATAGCATATACTAAATCAGGCCTTGTGTGTGTCAAATACAAAAGCTTACCCACCAAGCTTCTATAAATGGTTGCATTAGTCATTTCTGCATCTTCATTTAATTGCAAATTTGTACTTGGACTCCTTGGAACACCTACTGATTTGCAACCCTGCATATTAAATTGCTTCAATAAATCTTTAGCATACTTCTTCTGGGACAAATGCACATCATGGTCATTCTGATTTATATCCAAACCCAAGAAGTACTTCATCAATCCCAAATCTTTCATGTCAAATTCCCTTTTCATTGCCGCTTTAAATTGCTTAACAACTTCTATTGATGATCCCAAACAAATTAGATCATCCACATATGCACACACTAGCAATATCTCAGCATGACTTCCCAATTTCTTATATAAAATGTGTTCTATTAGGCTTCTATGAAATCCTTGTGAATTAAACCAAACATCTAACCTGTCATACCATGCCCTTGGAGCTTGTTTCAGTCCATACAAAGCTTTAATCAATCTGTAACCTGACCTTCTTTATCTTGTACTTCAAAACCTCTAGGTTGAAATACATACACCTCTTCTTCAATTTTGCAATTCAAAAATGCATATTTCACATCTAACTGATAAATTGGTCAATTTCTCTTAACACCAAGAGCTAAAATCATCCTGACTGTATCCATTCTAGCCACTAGAGCAAACACTTCCACATAATTAATTCCATATTCTTGAGAGTGTCCTTTAGCTACAAGTCTGGCTTTATACCTCTCAATTTCCCCATTTGGCTTCAATTTTTGTTTTATAAACCCACTTGACTCCTATTTCCTTCTTTCTTATTGGTAATTCACAAAATTTCTAAGTTCCATTCTTCTAAATTGAGTCAATCTCTTCTGTCATAGCTTATCTCCAAAGTTCTAATTTCTCAGCTTCTTTAAAACTACTAGGATCTGTGACATTAAGAGCATAGGAGCAACTTTCATACAATTCCTTTAAAGTTCTAACCTTTGGTGTTGGTGATTCATCAACACTAGAGTCACTTGCTTGCTTAGCTTGCCTCAGAGATGAATCACTGTCACTACTACTTGCTGCTGCTGAATCTGAATTATTTACTTCAGTTGTTCTAGAATTTCCTACAACTATTACCGCTCGCCTCTCTTGTAAAGCAACTATTCCAGATGAAGCTTCTTTCTTTTAAGTCCACTGCCAAACTTCAAATTCAATGAACTTTACATCTTTGCTAGCTGGAACCTTCCCAGAATCAGACACATAAATTCTATATACCTTAGCATCAATACAATACCTAATAAAGACTCCCTTCACTGCTTTATTATCCAGTTTTTGCAAATTTTGTACCGTAATATGAACAAAAGCCACACAACCAAAGACCCTTAAATGTGATACTTTTGGTTTCACTTCAAACCAAGCTTCATGTGGAGTTTTCCCTTGAACTACATATGTTGGTGGGATATTAGAGATATATGCTGCAGTAGAAATTGCACCAGCCCAAAAACTTTTTGCCAAACCACTAGCCTTCAACATACTTCTTGCCTTCTCCACTAAGGTCTTGTTTTTCCTTTATGCAATCCCTTGTTGCTGGGGTGTATAAGCAGCAGTTAGTTCATGCTTTACACCTTTTTCCTCACAAAATTCCTGGAATTCTTTTGACATGAACTCATCCCCTCTATCTATTCTAAGAATCTGTAATTTATGTCTTGATTATCTTTCAACTAAAGACATAAATTTATGGAAACAACTGAACACCTCATACTTAAACTTCAATATATACACCCAACACATCCTTGAAAAATCATCAATAAACAATAAGAAGTATTTACCTTCTCCAATTGAACCAGTTTGAATTGGCCCACATACATCAACATGTATCAATTAAAGTTTGTGTCTTGCTCTCCAGGACTTGCAAGAATTAAATGGAAATCTTGCTAATTTCCCACAAACACACTCTATATAGTAGCTTATCTTCTTCACTTCCGGCAACCCAACAACCATATTTTGCTTTGCTAACACCTACAAACCTTGGAAATTCAAATGCCTATATCTCCTGTGCCATAACACAGCTAGATCTTCTTCTTTCGTTACCAAATTCACCTGAGCATCACTAGAGAATTCAACTAGATATAGATTATTACCACTTTTCTGAACATGCAGTAAAACCCTTCCAGTATCTGTTGCTTGAATCACACAACCATTCTTTCCAAAATTCACATCATAGCCCCCTTCAATTAACTGACCAACATTGAATAAGTTATGTGCCAAAGAAGGTGCAAATTGAACACCATGAATTAATTTAATTTCATCTCCATAGACCTAAATTGCAATAGAACCTTTTCCAAGAACATCAACCTCCTTATCATCTCCCAATCTGACTTTATGCCTCAATGTTTCATCCAAACTATGAAACAAATCTCTTTTACCAGTCATATGACAAGAAGTCCCACTGTCCAATAGCCAAATAGAAGAACCATGAATTTCCTCTCCATTGTGCACCATAAATAAACTCCCATAATCACTTGCACTTAAATTAGTAGATGAACTAGAGCCATCATTTGAATTTCTACTTTGAGAAGGCCAGCAATGTGACTGATAATGCCCATATTTCTTACATCAAAACACTGTATATTCTACAATCCTCCTCTACCAAACCTCTAACCAAACTATCTTTGACCCCTTCTAAACCTCCCAAAAGGCCTTGGACCTTCTCTTCCACTTTCATTTATGCACTATTGCCTTTGTTGCATACCTTGCCTTTGATCACCACCTCTTGAATTATCTACAAATCTTCCTTTACCTTTGAATTTCTTCCCCCTTTCTCTCATTCTACCGGCTCTTAAATCTCCTTGAATCAGAAAGGGCCCATGTTTCTCAAAAAATTGATTAAATCTTACCTCATGAGCTTGTAAAGATCCACTTAATTCATCTTGAGACACTTTGGCCATGCCCCTAGCCTCTTCAATTGATGTCACATCCTGCACAAATCTAGATGACAAACTCCTCATAACCTTCAAAACTATATCCGCATCTTTTAATTTACTTCCCATACCTATAATTTGATTTACAACAGCCAACACCCTTGTAATATACTATTGTACTGTCTCTTCTTCCTTCATCTGAAGTAAATCAAATTTTTGTCTCAATGTCTACTGCCTCACTGAAGCCATTTTGGATGTACCTTGATTTTCATTCTTCAAATGATTCTAAGCTTCCTTTGCTGAGTCAAACCTTACAATTTTATGAAGAAATGTCTCATCCACAGCCTACTGCAACAAAAACAAGGCTTTTGCATCATCTTCTACCTCCTTCTCTAATGGCTTTTCTTTGCTAATACCATCTTTAACAATTTTCCACAACCTCTAAGACTTGAAAAAGGTTTTCATTCTGTAACTCCAGTGCTCATAACCATCTCCTTTGAATATTGGTAGTAGAGAATGAGAAATTTTAGGTGTAGGTGCAAATGAAGAGCTTGATGACGTTGCTTCTATGATTTGTGACCTTTCTTCACACAATTAGTACTCCAAACACAACCTCTGAAAATAATGAACCTATGAAACACCCTCACACCATAAACTAGTAACACAAACATCAACACACCACTGAAAAATCACACACAATTCTCACAACACCACAATTCCTCACCAACCGCACCTGAACAACAAAAAAACTCCCAGAACCATCACAACACTCACCTCATAGCTCTGATACCATTGTTAATCACTATATAGAAAGTAGATTACATAAGGAACAACTTTTGTATGGAAACCAAAGATCAAAGACCTCTTTGTTGATAAAAAAAAATCATACAAGTTAGAGGAACAAAGAAAAATCAGAAAAAAAAAAAAAACATACTCAACTGAGAACACATACAAGACTATTTAAACACATTACACAAACCATAGTAAATAAAATGAAACAAACTAGCTGAGTCACTCTGCGACATGTTAGGGCCTGGTGTACTCGACCGCTTATCCAAATTTGCCTCGAACTAAAGCTAATCTTCTAGATGATGTGATCTCATCAGTTCCTTTAAAACACAATCCTTGTCTCTGCCTCAAACTTAAACCATAACTCTTGATGAAAACCATCACAGCCATCCACTCCTTCCCTCTCACTCTCCAACAAACTTAACTAACATTCAAACACCCAAAAAGACAATGCCATCTTTCAAATCAAAACTTATTACACCAGGACATTTACAGTAACAGACGTCCTTGCTTCTCTACTTCATATTCTCTTCAACTCCTCCAACTTCAATCACAACTAACATGCCTCCCCTTCAAGAAGCACCTTGCCCTCAAGGTGAAAGGTATGGAAACAATGGTGAAGATCATCTTCGCCCATCCAGGTGGTGTCAGTTGGCGAATAATACCCCCAGGGCACTAAGTGTTGATGAACCGAGCACCCCCTGTGAAGAATAGTTCATGATCGGAGGACCTCCACTAGTTCGAAAAAAGGTTTATGGTCTTTGAAAGTAGCCACGAAAGGGAGGTGTTGCACAGATGGGTCTCTGAGACACTGACATACCCCTTGCGTGAGTGTTCCGCAAGTGCACGGGTCATCGCAATAATAATATTTTACCCCAGTGAGTGGGTAGTAGTATCCACAGGGAATAGTGTTTAAAAATAAGAGTTATCACTATTTGAATATGAAGAAAATCGATGGTGAGAGAAATCAGTGTATGAATGCAAAAGAAAGTAAAAGAATACAGGAAGAACAATGAGAATAAAGAGAGGTAATTGATAGGAAGATGGGGCACCCGGACAATGCTTACCCTAGATTATTGTTTCAAGTGCAAGACTAATATTATACCTCCTAAATGATGTTTTAATGAGTTATGGAAATCCAAAGACACACGGTCCCAAACCTAAGGTCAACTATGACTAGCCCTTTACACTATGCCCCAGCGGAAAGTGATACTCTCAATGCCTCACACTGTGTGGAACTGCGTAGGGTTCTAGGGACTCTAAGTGACAAACCCTATTCCCTAATATAGACCTAACCCTTTGGTCTAGGCGAAAGGCCCCTAGCCACAATTAAGCCCCAGCACTAAGATTCACTACAACACTTCACTCTATTTCTTGCGCAACTAAGCCCTAGTGGAGTTCATCTCTTAGCACTTCACTTTATCATGACTGCAAAGAACTCTTGGAATGTGGAGGTAGGATAAATCACGTCGGAAGGGAAACGGGGACGTTCCGCTACCTCTCGACTCACCCTCTCGACCCTCTTCAATCTTGCTTAGTCTAACCCTAATGAAGTTGTCACGCCTTCAAAGGATTACCTAGATGGATTCTCAATCCTAGTGTCACATCTAAGGGAAAATCATGCAATTAACATTCAAGATTAAAACTCAATTAAAATCATCAATTAAAGAAGCATAATAAAAGTCAATGAAACAAAGTCATCCTAGGGTTTACAAGTCCAAGCACCCACTAGGGGTTTAGCTCTCCATGGAGCAATACAAAGTTAACAAAGAGTTTGAAATCATATGCAGAGAAATAATAAAGAAAACTCCCTTGTAGTCCGTATCGATGGTCTTGAGCAGCAGCCTCGTCTTCTCCAAAAGTTCCCTTGTCAAACCTAGGGCACACCTCGCCGAATCGATGCTAATGAAAGCTCCCCCAATAGTTCTCCTCCAAAGGAACTCGATGTCGATGCCGTAGAACCACTCCAAACGCCTTATAAAAGATTCTCCAAACACTAGTCGCGCTCTCCCCGAAAGTTGGGCGAAAGATAGATAAAAGATCCCTCAAAATAAATCAAATCGCAGTATTTATATGGTTGAAATCGGGCATCCACACGGCCATGTGGAATTTCCACACGCCTATGTTCTGATTTTCGGCGCGCTGTGAACAGTAACTGCTACAATAAATTGCTGGGTTGTTTTGCTGTAGTAACCTGCTACAATACTCGCGCCAAAGTTGCTCCTGACTTCATTTCTTCATCAAGGCCACTAAGTTGGGCACACAACACACTGTAGATCATGTCGCTTCTTGCTTTCAACATATTGATGAAGTTCTTCGAAGTTGCACAAGTTGGACTACATGAGTGTAACTACCTTCGTGCCCCTCCAAATTGTATAATCCTTGAGTATTTTGGAGGTTGGCACACACCCACATGTCTACAACTTGTGCCTTGTCCTTGCTTAGTCCAAGAATCTTCTCAACTAGTGCGGCCATGACCTATTTTTGCTTCTTTTTCTTCTACATCGTCTTCACAACCCTGAATGCGCAAAAGAACACAAATACACAAGAATCAATGATAAAACCTAAGAAAAGTAATGCTTAATGTAAAAAAAATATACTTCGTATTACTTATACACGAGCACTTATCAGACACTACTTGAGTTTTGTGACATGGAAAACATCGTGTAACTGAGTGGTGTCAAGTAAGGCCAAGCGATAGGCCACGTTACCAATTTTTTCTAGTATTTCAAAGGGTCCAAAGAAACTTTTAGGCAGTTTATGGGTGGTTTGAAAAGTGAGGAAGGCATGGCGATATGGTTGAAGCTTCAAAAAACATCCAATCCCAGACCTAAAATGAGACATCAGTGCTCTTGGCATCTGCGAAATTCTTCATCCTCGCCTAAGCGCGTTGAAGATTCTCCTAGATTGTATGAAGTGTGTTGGCTCGATCAATGAATACAGTATTTATTACTTCCAGGGAGGAGGTGTCAGAAATATAGTCGAGGAGAGGGGAAGGTGATTGACTATATACAGCCTCAAAAGGAATAGTGCAAATGAAAGAATGCCAGACTGTGTTGTAATGACATTTGGCCCATGGAAGTAATCGATACTAGATGTGAGCGTAATCACCGACGAAGCACTACAAGTGGTCCTCCATGTAGCAATTAAGGATTTCTGTTTGCCCATCAGTTTGCGAGTGGTTGATGAACTCTTCGCAAGTGCACGGATCATTACAAGTAATAAGGTGGTGTCCCACAAAGGGCTAGGATTGTCGAACCTAAGGTACTGGACTTCTAGTACTAGTTGATCCTCTAATGTCTAGTCAGACTAAAAAGGTGATGAATAAATCAACTACTACATGACTAAAAGCAAAGGGGTGGAAGAACCAAGTATACTAGGGTTGAGTTTCGATAACAAGAGAGCAATACCCCGGGATAATTCCTACGTGCCCAAGATACTGACTTGAGTCTAATGCTTACCAAGATACATTCTAAGATCCTTGTGGGTGCTCAAAAGCAATATTGCATCTATGGCTATCAAGTACGTCAAGTTATGCGAACACATGAATAAACACAAGAAAACAATAGAACTCCATAGGCATTAGAACTCAAGTAGTCAAAGTATAAGAGACCTCATAGTTCACAATCCTGAGGCACTGTGGAACGGTTAGCCCCTAATGAATTCATTCAAATGAGAGAGAAAGATAAACACAAGGAAGAGAGACATCTAGACTTCCCCCTTTCACAAGATCTCCTCAAATATATTTTAAGAACTCCATGGGATGGGAAACTCCACTTCTCCAGTGTCTCTAACTCATCCTTGGCCTTCTTAGCTTGAGTGGTGACAATTGATCATCATTCTCATGAGAGTTCCCTCACTGGAGAAGAAGACTCCCGAATAAAAGATCCCAAGAAACCCTAAATCTGAGAATTAAGAAGTTTTTTTTTGCCTCAACACGATCTGAGCATAGTCGTGCTCAGACAGTTCTCTTCTCGGAGTTTTGAGTGAAAAGGGCTAAGTGTCAGCCAAAGGAAATCACAGGGAGACCACGGTCATGCTCCACCAGTGCTCAACTTAAGCCTGCAGACCGTGTTTCCCCTAAAAGTATAGGCCACTCTTAGCCCGAGGTAATTATGGGGAGATAGCACCCCCGTACTTTGCTCGTACTCTCGCTAACAAACGGAGGAGTCCCAGACAGAGAAAACCATGGGAGATAGCACGCCCGTGCTTTGCTAGTGCTTGCATTGAACACTTAGAGAAATTGTCTTCTTTGGTTGGTTTTGTCCCTAATTTCACTCCAAATGTGTTATGAGCCCTAAAAACTGCAATAGAGACAAACATACCCAGAATAGCATCATTCATAGACAAAATACACTAAAAGACAAGCTAAAGAGTGCATTTGAGGTATGCAAAATATGATATAAAATGCACTCATCAAATACCCCCACACTTGAATCATTACTTATCGCTAAGCAATTTTAGTTCAATATAAATAAAAGGATGAGTGCATGACCTCTGATCTAATTAATAGAGAAAGCACTAAAGTTTAGAGGGATCAAAGGCAGTTAAGGACAAGATCACAACTGCTCAAATAAAAACCTCACTCTTGTTTCAAAAACCTAAGAAGTGTGTGTACCCCTGAGTTGAGTACCCCATGTGCCGCTAGGTTAGCAAAATGAACATAAACTTCAATTCTTACTAAACTACTTGGTAGTAGCTTCATACACCCTGAAAGTAGCCATTTCACCCGGTAGGTCATCAAATGTATACTTTTCATGCCCAAAATTTAACTACTCAAGAACAACTTTCACACTTTCAAGGCGATAGCTCTTTCTACCATCTTTTTACACAATAAAACAAGTAACCAATAGGGCATTCTATGAGGAATCTAACTTTATAGTTTTTTTTTTAAATAGTAGTAACTATTTTTCGGTTATCTAGTCGGAATGAAGATTGTGATGAAATGAACTCAATTGCACGAATATGAAAATCGCAAGCAAGAAAAAGGAAAGTAGAATAAGGGAAGTCTCAATCAATAAAGATGAGGTACTCGGGCAATGCTTCCCCTAGGATCTAACATGATGGGCAAGATTTATTAAATGTTTCTAAGCCGAGCTAAATGAGTCAAGGTAATCCAAGAACAATTGGTCCCTACCTCCAGACCACTGATACTAGTCCCCTACGAGGTCCCGGTGGAGAAATCGCTCAATCTCAACACCTCACACCATATATGACCACAATAAACTCTAGGGATACCTAAGAGTGCAACTGATTCCTAAATATAGATCTAACCCTACTTCTAGATGAAATATCCCTAACACCCTACGAGGTCCCCGGTGGAGAAATCTCTTAATCTCATGCCTCACACCAAATATGGTTGCATAAAGCCTAGGGAATACGGAGATAGGAAGTACTTATTCATAAGGGAAAAGGGACACTCCACTATCTCATGACTCACCCTCTCGACCCTCTTCAATCTTGGAGTTCTAACCCTAATAGAGACCTCTCTCTCACCAAGGCAACAAATCATGCAATACAAATCAATCACAAGGGTTAATACGACATGCAAGCAATGAGAAAATAAGATTAAAACTCAAATAAACTCAGATTTAATAGAAAGCATAAAGTAAATCAATACAAAGATATGATCCTAGGGTTCACATGCCCAAATACCTACTAGGGTTTAGTTGTCCATGGGGCTTAGTACAAAGCAAAGAATAATGCAATGAAAAGTAATGAAACCAATGGAAATAAATCCCCTTGAATTCGTGATGAAGGCCTTGATGGGTCGCTCAACATCTTGAAGGATCCCTCTCCAAAGCTAGGTTACCGAAGGCTCTCTTAATGCTATGACGGAGAAAAAATCTATCAAAGTTGGTGAATAATGCCCCCAAATTCACCAAAGACCTCATCTTCAAACCCTAGCCGCTTCGTCCTTCAAACACTAGCAAAAAGTCCCCAAAGAATAAAGTAAAAGGGCTATTTATAGTTATAAACCGCGTTTGTCATGTGCCTCCAGGCAATCGTGTGAGATTTCATGCACCATGTGAGTTGCAGGAATTCCCATACGACTGTGTGAAATTTTCACACAGCCATGTGAATAGTCCATGTGGTAAGTTATGAGACTTTTCATCGTCAAATCATCATTTGGAAGCTCTTGCATTCTTCACACAAGTAGGAACATAGGAGTATGACTGCTTTTGTGCCCTTCCAACTCACAAATTGACTTAAATTCTCTTCGAAGTTGGCACACACCCATGTACATGAGCTCCTCTTGTGTCTTGATCCTTATGTTGTACAAAAACTCCCAAAATATGTCTTCATAACTTATCTTTGTTTCTTTTTCTTCCTTCAAGGCATTCACTGTTAGTGTTAGCCCTAGCCCCAATACGTTGATCTGAACCTTTATTAGTTATAAGTTTATTTTTAATATAACCTGGCTTGTTTTATCTTACTGCATTTCTGTGCATGTATGCTTGGATAGAACTATCCCTGAGAGTTTGTTCCGCACAAGTTGCCGAATACGTGATTCGGGCAGTAAAACCTTGGTGCGTAAAGGAACAACTTTCTAAACATCCCTAGTCAATTACTGTCATGGGAATGTTAGTAAACTAAGACTAGTATGCCTATTGTGTGATGATCATGTTTTACGGATTATAGGACATGTGATGTCAATCAATAGACATAGACACATGTTAGTGAACAGCGTGTCTGGATCGATCCGCTCACGAGATCACTACATGGTTGCAAAGTCATAAGTGGTTCTCGTGTAACGCTTATATCGAATCCTTAGACTCAAGGTCGCTATAGAGCTTGGATGAATGTTGGTGTACTTTGACATACGCCTAATGTCATTCGTAACAGAGTGACAAGTGTGGGTATGATTGGGTGCATCGAGATTTATAGCGAGTAACATTTGCGATGCGAGGGGATTGCCACTCTCTGAGGAGAGAGAATATCACCGGCCACTTGATCGATGAAACTAAGTAGTGCGTGGCCAGGCCCAAGTGAAATGGTAAGGGTTATCATTTATTTGACCTAGTCAGTTCACTGAGGATCAAGAAATCGATCGACAAATAAATAAGGGTGACTAAGCTTCATGCCTTATGTTGATCGAGATATTCAACTGGCAAAGGAATCAGATAAGGTTACGAGGTTAGTTGATTACCCAGTCGACCTCCGTTTTAATTCGGGTAGTCACATTGCCATGCTAGACGGCATTTGTGACTTATGGGCCTTAACGAGGTTAAAATCCCATTACCGATTTTAAAACGGGCCTACAGGATCGCACACGTAAAAACCGTGAAATCCGGACTCAATCTAATGAGTCGAATAGCTAAATGGAGTTTAGATAAATCAATAGTTGATTTGGTCTAACCGCGAATGTGTAAGGATTGAGTTATGAGATAACTTAAAACTTGAGGGACTTAATTAGAAATTAAGTGTTAGCTTATTGGATCTAATATGATTAATATCCAATAAGAGAGAAGATCCAATATGTGGAATCAATGGTTGATATTGCATTGGGATTGGTTTTAGGGTTTTATAAATACATGTGTATTAGAGAAAACCCTAACCCTAATCTTTCCTCTCCCTTTCTCCCTCAAGGAGGCCGGTGGTCCGCCCTAGCCAAGAGGACGCCGCCGCCGCCGGTCAAAGGTGTTGTCCGCCTTTTCCCCACCTTTTGGAGAAAGTTTTCTCCATCCGGATTGCCATTACTCCGCTCAGGCAAAGGTATAGGTCGACACTCTTTTGATATTTCTTGTTTATTCATATATGTTAGTTCACAGGCCAGCTTTTTCATTGATATTTCTTTATCAATGGAGATCGCCGGAGTGAGAGCCTTTTGAGATTAGTTCTTAATGGTTGTGGAATTTTTCTCAAAAGATTCTCACATGTGAAACATTCACCGAGTGTCGGTTTTGGATTTACAATTCCTTACACATGTTTACGATTAGGTTTTGAGACCTAATTTTAATTGCTATTCGTATTTCTCGATAAGAGTTATCGTTGAATACTAGCAATCCATACCGGATTGTTTCCGGCTTGTGTGTGTGTGAGAGTAGAGGGGAGTCGCGTATATGCAGTCCCTTTTTTGACTTCACCCCTGGAATTGTATTTATTTATTTATTTTAGATTTTTATATCTTTATTCGCTGCCATTGCATGCTAGGGTCCATGCTAGTTTTGTTTGTTATCCGCTGCGCATATTTTTGCTTCTAACATGCTCGTAGACCCTTGTCGATCCCAACATTCACAACCTAATTGCACAAAGGAACACCAAATACAATTTATGAGACATAAACTATTATAAAAATGATGTTTAATGAATGTAAAACATGTAGAGAAAGATGTCTACTCAAGCACTTATCAACCTCTAAAGTCGACTCAAGATAGGCCGGTTCATTGATCGTGCTATACCTCTAAAGTCTACTCAAGCACTTACCAACACTCAAAAGCTGTTATACCTCGCTAGCCAAATTAAAAGCATGCAAGGTGTCCCAATCAATGGTGTGAAGCTTCCCAAATTGTTAAGTAGAAAGTCAAGTAAATAGATCACGTTGGACAAGTGAACTGAGCCTCGATTGAATATCATCATGAACGGTTTGATAGAGAAGGTTCGATCTAGATGTAGTGTGGTGCCTCGACATCACTTACAATAATAACTAAATCGGTTAGTTTGCAGAAATCCAAGGAGAGCACAGTCATACAAAAAGGGAGAGCACGATCATGCTCATCATGGACATACGATCGTGCTTCCCTAGATAGGGTCTCTACACCCCAAAAAGCACCGACATGCTTCGAGTTGACCATCTACCCTGAAGCCCAAAAAGGGGCAGCATGCCAATGGTAGCAATAGTGAACAACTGCGTTGGTTAAACTGAAGGAAGACCAAGGAAAGCTAACATGCACAATGCGAGAAAGAGGATCTCCATGAAATGTCTTAATGGATTATAGTTGTGAGACTTATCGACTTTAAAGAAAGGATCGAGATGATGAAAAATAAAATGGTGAGGGGATAGAAGCAAACAACAAACTCTCTAGCAAAGCTATGATAACCTGAGCGAGAAGAGAAGATGAGAAGATGAGAACACCATGAGCATAGGTGTGGTAGATTGTGTACGACAGGTTAGCAAGCGCAGGAAAAGCACGATCGTGCTTCTCCTGTGCTTCCTCCCCATGATTCTCTTGGGAGAAATTCCTGAAAGCATCAAAAGATGAAACACAGTCGTGCAAGGAGCACCAAAACCGCGCTCATTGTTAAGCACTCACGTACTTACCCCGTGCTCACCCTGAAATGCCTCAAAAGATAGGAACAGAGAAAATCACGGCCTGAGCATGGGTGTGCTATGCCCGTGCTCAGCCTGAAATGACTCAAAACTTGGCAACAACCCTAGCCTTACAAATCCAAAGCCACACTCAAAATAAAACCTAAGAAACACCAGTCTAGGAAAACTTACCTCAAAGAAAGTGAGAGAGAAAGAGAGAGCACAAGAAACATGGAAGCACAGCTATAAATCAATTCAAAAACATAATGAAATGACAAAACAAAGATGGAAACTTGGGTTACCTCCCAAGAAGCACTTGTTTAGCATCACGAGCTTGATGTACCTATACTTCATGGTGGATCATGAAGAAACAATACACTCGAATTCATAGAGGGTGAAGGTTTTTCTCTTAATGCATACAATTTTAAATGATACCCATTAACCTTAGGTTTACAAGCAAGACACTGATTTTTGCTTACTCCACTCCACTTCTACTCACTCATCGCCAAATCCTGATGCTATCTAAAGAACTCAATACTGCACTTTTTTTTTTTTTTTGTGGGGCTACAACAATCCATGACCAAACCATGCAAATTGTTTTGATAATTACAATAATACACTCAGAAAAATTATCATGAAAAGATGCGTGCATTTCTTTACAACCAAATGTTCCAAATAATGACCCTAACAATGATATCTCCAGATTCTCTCAGCATAACAGAGAGTTAGGGTCTCCATCAACCCCACAACTCCTGCAAGGACAACAGTGAACTTGGAAGTTTGAAGACTTGAAAAAGTGCCAAATTCAAGTTTTTATGTAAAGGTGACCATGGGCATGTTCCAGTTAACCGACCCTGCCAAGCCCAACCTTGTGGGTCCAGGCCAACAAAAAGCCAATTTGTAAATAGCCTGGGCAGGCCAAGCCAAAACCCATCGATTCATAGGCCGACCAGCCAGGTTTTATTTTTTTTAAATAAAATTATAAAATAAAATTTTAAAAAATAATGGAAATGTAAGAATCAATAACAAAATTTTACAATGCTTATGACTATTTTTATCAGCAGTTGCGATGTCCTTTTCTTTAACTTAGTCAATGTGGGACTAAATTTGTATTGTTTTAGGCTTATTTATTGTTTATATGATTTAGTAAAGGAGTACTATCAATAAAAATTTGTTGGTGGGTTGGCTAGAGTATTAGGTTGTGTTTGATTGGCAACATGGAAAATGGGTGAAAAAGAAAATTTTTCCAATGAAAAATTTTCCATGAAAAAATTTTCCGTGGAAAATGAAAAAATAGTCGTTTGATTGGCATTATTTTCTAGCTAGAAAATCAAAAATTTTCTATGATAAAAAATTTTGATTTTGTTGTTTGATTGCTCTTATTTTCCACGGAAAATGTAACATTTTCCATGGAAAAAATTTCATTTGTTGTTTGATTGCATCAATTTTCCATGGAAAAAGTCACATTTTTCATGGAATTTTTTTAAAAAAATTGTTTAAACATATTTTAAAAAACATTATATATATATATATATATATATATATATATATATATATATATATATATATATATATATATATATATATATATATACACCATTTGTTAAAACATTTTTAATTATTTTTTGAAAATATACAGATATTTAAGATGTAGTATATATATTAATATGATGAGAGAGCACTTTGTTAACGTTGTTGATCTTCAGTATCTTGTTGATGCTCATATTTGTGTTTTTGAGAACTCGGCCACATTTGGCCGATACATCTGCTTCAACCACACCATCACCCGGCCGGAGGATGCTCTCAAGTTTGCTTAATTGTTGGACCCTTCATCCAAACCTTGTTCTCCTTCAAGGTCTGATTAGCTTATTTTTACGAGTTAGAATTCTAATGGAGCTTTAATTTTGATAGCGTTGTTTGCAGTGATGAATTAAGGATTGTTCAGCAAAAGATCCAGAACAAGAAGTTAACTGAATAGATGATGGAGTTTGCTTGAGAAAGTACCAAATATATGAGTTGGAGAATCAAGAAGTTTTACTTGGTAGCAGTTATGTGATTGGCTGTGAGGTTCTTGTATGATAAATTATTCTTCATTTTAAGAAAAAAATCAGTTCGTTGCAGTTACTTTACGTGATTGTTTGTGAGGTTCTTGTATGCTAAATTATTTTTTTTTAAGAAACAAATTTAGTGAGTATAATAATTGCGAACTTGTTCTCATGTATCTTCTATAAAACCATACTAGCAGTTGTTTTAGCCAATGTGACACCTTATCTGAACAAAGTTTTGTTACTTTCTTTCAACAACAACATCAACAACAACAACACACAAAAGTAAGAACAAGGTGAAAAATCAGGACTTAAACGAATGAAATAGTCAAATTTGTAAAACCTTTCAAGATATCAGAGCAAAATATATCTTTGATCATATGTATATTTGGGAGCATTGCTTGTGTGGACACAAAATAAGTTCGCTATACAACTTATGTCATACTTAACATTTACGATATTTTTGTCTTATTACTACCTCATAACTGAAGAGTTTGACATTTTTTATGCGCTAAGGCTAACAGAAACAATGCTTGTGATCCTTAATTTCTTGACTTTTTTTGAATTCCTTGGCTGAAATAAAACTTCCGTACTTGGCTTAACAGCAACCTCTTTCCAATCTGAAGCTGACAACCCTTCGCTACGGTAATCTTGGGGTGCATACAGTACCTGAACCCTAGATCTACCTGCAGGTGCAATAACCAGACAAGTTCAAATATGACTAATAAACCTTATTAAGTTTGTCAGTGATAATAACATATTTCTAAATGCATTAAAAATACAACCCCCCCTCCCCCCCCCCCCCCCCCCCCCCAACAAAGAAAAATGATTTTCATGAATCTTGTCTACAGACCGCAGTGGCTGCAAGTTGCAGAAAATCAGTTGACAATCCAGTAAAAGCTTAGTAAATGACTGAAAATTACCTAAACCAAGCATAGTTGAACTTTGCATTATGAATTTGCTAACTTTTGATCTCTTCACATTGCTTAAAGCTTGCATATCACCGTGAGTTCCCTTAAATTCCATGAATTCACCAAGAATGAATCTATTGCCTTTAAGCTCTAACCTGTCATGTTAATTGGGATATATAAATAAGAGGATTTCTCTTATCATAATTGCCATAAACAGTGGTGAGTAACACATAAATCCAGAGAATGAGAAAAAAACAATGATTTTGCAGGTGCAGTATACATCACAAAACAGATAACTACGCCAAAACAAAAATCAAGTTTCTTTTGACAACTATAATTACAATCTCTGCTTTTGTCCTTTTAAAACCTAAACATGAGTAAATATGTGTCAAACCCCATGTATATCATAGACAAGAACCTTTGCTCCAACTGCATCAAAGTTGTTGGTGTACTATTTACATATAGAGCACAGAACAGAGAATATAACACTTAAAAGTGAACTGAGCAGGCCAGATAAGAACATACAACAGAATTTAACCAGATAACCTCCCCAGCAAACTCACAACTAAGACCATTCTAAAGTTTATCCCAAAATTTTAATTATCTTGCAATTTAACTCAAATCAATGGAGAATCAAAAGCATCCCATGAAACTAGGATACCAAGGGTTGCGATTAAAGAATACCTGTAAACCATAGAAGCGGGAGCGACCGAGAGAAGAGAGAGCGGATCGGGATCGAGATCGAAAAGCAAGGGATGGTGGGGTTCTAGGTATCAAAACGAGTTAGGGATTTCGGGTAGGGATAGGAGAGAAATATCGCACGTTATTTTTTTAAATAGGCCCTTACGTTTTCCCTGGAAAACTTTCCCAGGGTGGAGGTAGGAAAAATTTTCATTGATTTGAGAGAAAATAGGGTCACGTGATAGAGTTTGTGGAATAATTTTCCATTGAAAATTTTGACAAACAAACAGTCTAAAAAGCTGGAAAATGACCCGTGGAAAAGTTTTCAAAGAAAAAAAAAAGACAATCAAACACAGCCTTAATGTTATAAAGATGGTGTCATGAGTTTGAATCTTGTCACCTACATTAAAATCTTTTATTTATTTATCTATTTTGTTAAAACCATTGCTAATTTTTCCCCAAAAATCCAATAAAATATTTTTGAAATTCAAAAATATTTTAATATACTTTCATATAAACCGCAATAACTAAAAGACTTTTATAATTATAAATTCATTTTTTTAAATACTTATTACGTGATGCTTTTGATAATATTTTTAAAGCTGGATATTAATTAACAAGTAATTAAAGGCTATTTTTTAAAAATATTACATTTTTATTAAATAAATACCAAAATAGGCATTTACATGAATAATCACATAGATCCATGCAATTTTTTAATTGAAAATGGGTTAAAGTTGCCCCCAAAAAAGGATAAACTTTTAATATATTTATTTTTAAATTTTAAAAACAGTTTTTTTAAATATTATATTTACACTTAAGTCCTTATAAATTTTTTTAATTCAGATTCTTTCTTACAACCCTATTTAAATTTTGAGCGTTAAAACCTGCAACTATTATGACGGTTACGATAAAAAATTATAATTCCAAAAAATTGAAACTGTCAATAATTATGACAATTAAATTTGCAACTGTCAGTAATTATGGCAGTCAAACCAGCAATCATCAGAAATTATATCGGTCAAATCTGCAAAAGTAAAAGACATAGTTAAAGGCATGACAATTGTGATTTTTTACCGATTTTACAGTCATAATTTTTTACCATTGTAAATTGAAATTCTTTCTCACAAATCTATTTGATAGTTAAAACTTGCAACTATCAAATGTTATGAAGATCAAATTTATCACGTAAAAAATTAATTTCAAAATTAGCAACTGTCAATAATTATAATAATTAAATCTGCAACTGTCAGTGATTATGGTAGTCATGCTTGCAACCTTTAGAAATTATGACTGTCAAATTTGCAACATGAAAAAAATTACAACTGTTAAATTTACAACTATCAGTAATTATGATGGTTAAACCTGCAACTGTAAGAAGTTATGACGGTCAAATCTGCAACGGTAAAAAATCACAACTGTCAAACCTTCAACTATGATTTTTTATTTTTTACAGATTTGACGGTCATAATTTTTGACGATTGCAGGTTTGATCACCATAATTACTGACAGTTGTAAATTTGAATGTAATAATTATTGACAGTTTCAAACTTTTGGAATTATAATTTTTTACCGTTAAAAATTTAACCATCATAACACTTGATAGTTGCAAGTTTTAATTGTCAAAATTTAAATAGGGTTCTGGAAAAAAATTTAAATTTAAAAAATTTATAAGGACTTAAGTATAAATATAATATTTTAAAAAACTGATTTTAAATTTTAAAAATAAATACGTTAGAAATTTATCGTTTTTTATGCCAACTTTAGCCCATTTTCAATTAAAAAATAGCATGAATAGTACTATATGCGTATTTTGGTAATTATTCATGTAAATGCCTATTTTGGTATTTATTTTAAAAAATGTAATATTTTTAAAAAAATAATCTTAATTAAATGTAAATCTCTTCAAGAATCTGTTAACTAAGCTGGATCGTTATGTAGTAAGAATTGAAGAGATCTTATTAAATGAGAAATGTATTCTTCTCCTGTTAAAAAAAATTCAAATATAGAAATGGTAACTCTGAAAAAAAAAAAAAAAAATAAATAAATAAATAATAATGGTTCTTTTCTAACTTCATCTCCCACTGAATATATTTATCCTAATAATGGTTCACCTGAAGCATCGCAAACGACCTTCGCATCCCTCGACCTTTGCATTAACCGGCGGAATGACGCATCCATCAACCTTACCTGGAACCCCGCTAATGACGTCCGCATCCATTGACCTTCGCGATAACCGTTGCACCTCCGGAATCCCCACCAACGATCCTCGCCCATACCAGAATGACGCTATCCATCATCGGAGCCGCAGAATCGAAATTCAGGTACTAATACACATCACTAATAACATCTCCATCTCCTTTCTATTTGGGTTTTCTTGTTCTAGGGTGGATTTAGGTTGGAGAAAGAAGTAGCTATGGCATTAGTTGCTTTTTCTCCTTAAGCTTGGAATCTACACAATTTTATGGCCGTGTGACGAGTATTTTTAGTTTTTGGTTGCTACATTTGGTCGTAATGCTATCAATTGGACTGTTTCTTATGAGGTTGAATAATTGATTTTGTGTGCTTTCTGTTATAATTTAAGCTTCTATGCAACTTTGGATTTTGTTTAATTTCTTATTTATTATTGATCACATTTGGTTTCTAATGTTGTAGATGTAGGTGATTTTGTATGTTTTTGAGTTGATTTTTGAGGTTTTTTATTTATTTTTGGTTGAATTATGATTAACATTGCTAATAGAAGGCTTTGGTGACAATAATTGGTGAGTACAAATTTGAACACATTTTTTTTTTATCATTGTACTTATCAGTTGCATTAAATTGTTTGCTGAAATGATTCAGAGAATAGAGCAAGTTTGAATATTTATATTGATAAGGAATGTGGAACAAGTGAAGTTATTGGAGTGAATATCTTTGTTAATTCTGATAAATCCACTGTTTGAGGTACTCATTTTGGTCAACAGTAGGTGTGGGTGAAGAGAAATGTGGATGTACCTTGACATGTCTTCAATTTCGTCTTAAATTATTCAGTTTCATGTTATTTGTCTCTTTTATGCATATTGCCATATGTTAATACTTTGAATATATAGAATGGAATGCATTCACTCTATTCATCCATATGGTCAAAGCATAGATGGCTGTAGATGTCAATGATCTGTCTCAACCCATTGGCTCTTGTAAGTTGTGGCATTAATTTTCAATATCTTATTTATTATTTTGTGTATACTGTTATTAAGATGATAACAAAAATATTCTATAGTTGTTGGTATATTGTTATTAATCTTGTGCTCCATTTCAAAAAATTTTAAAGAAGGATTTTATAATATTTTGATAATGGAAGACTGCAAATGGAACATTCTACTCTAGCCATTTCTTTACTTGAGTAAATATGGAGTTACTATATCTACTTTTTTCAAATTACCATGTAATGTTCTGGCTTGTTGTTCTCCAAAATACCATGGATGCTATATATTTTACATGTAGAAATCATTATGTTATGCGTATGACTATTTTACCTACTTTTTGCTATTGATTTCATCCAAAAAAAGAAATGTTAACTAAGCCATTATCCAAAAAATTATGTGATGCATATGACAAAATTGATAACTGGATTTTATTCATTCATGTAAGACCTTACTACTTGTAAATTTTTTTTTTTCTCTCATTGAGGTCAATTCTGCAAAGGTACATGGGCTGTTTATTCTTGTTTATCTTTAAGCCATTATCAGTTTGTTACCACAACCAGATTTCTTTATATTGACCAACAAAAATACTCATACATAATCTATATAAGTAGGGATTAACTATCACATATTTTCTTCTAATCTAAGAAAGTCTAAGAAAGAAAGCATATATAATTAAGAATGAGCTATCACATATTTTTTTCTAACCTAAGAAAGTTGAAGAAAGAAAACATATATCATATTTTCTTCTACAGGACTAGGGAGCTGACATAATGGTTTTTCTATCAGTGAGCTCTTTTATAATGAAGAAATTTCTTTATTGAAACTCTTTGTAGAGTTTGAGATTGCAACTGTATAACTTTGGTTAATTTTGACAACCTTGTGTTCTGATTCACCTAAATTTGCTATTCAGAGAGGTTGTTGCTTTAGTGCCTGAATTTAGAGAACTTTAACTCTTCATGCTGTCAAGATTTGTTGATCAAAGCAATTGAAGCTCAGGTAATGTTGTTGTTCTTATCATCTCTTATGATAGGAACTTATTTTACAAGAATAAGTTGATGTCTCAAGGGATGACAGGTCATTGCCACACTAGCGGACAACTCTGCGTCACAAATAATGAAGTAGATGGACAAATTGTCACGTTATCAAATATGATAAACAGAACAACTTGAATGCATGTCCTAGGATACTCTAGTGACCGGTTTTTTTTTTCATGCATTAAAATACTGGTAATTATGCAAATGGTTGGCGTCAAAACTTTTGTGTTGTTATATATATGTGTGTTAACAAAGATTAAAACTAAATCTTGGTACTCTATATATGTATATATATTATTGGTGAATATGGAGAATCTTCTTATCATTGGGTGCGATTCGAATTTTTTATTTTGGTTGGCTTGAGGATTAATAATGTTAAAGCATTTTATTCTCAACTTTATGTGATCATCAAACACAAAGAAAGTAAAAGCTTGCAGATGAACAGTTTTTAATGGCTTTAGAAATTAAAGCAAGTATTTTTCTTCTCTTGAAAGGTACTTCTTTTGTGAATTGTGCACAATGCCTAATATATATATATATATATTTTAAATTCCTGATTTGTTCCATAAACTATTCCTATTTCTCTCACTTTTAAAAGTTTGGTGAGTGCTTTTGCTTTTGATATTTCTGATATGCTTCAATGTGGGCATACTGATTTTGACTTCCTCTTTCTCTCTATTTGTAACCTTTTCTTAGGCCTTTGATGAGAGGCAAAACAAGAGTGAAATTGAAATTTTTATGTATAATTTAATTACCAATAGTGAAACTTTAGTAATTTTAACTGGCAAATGATCAAAGAGATGCAGTGTCAGACAACCTTACACAAAAATCCACATACTGATAGAACAGGACATGTGTTGCTGCAAGTATTTTAGTGGATTGTGGCAGAGAATAAACAGAAAAAAAAGACAAATAAATAATGGATATTAAAAAAAAGAAAGATTTTTTTATTGGATTGAAATTTATTATTTTTTTTAGCACTAATATTTTCTGTAGCCAATATGAATGTATAAATAATTTTCAAAGATTTATTATTACTTTCTTTTGCAGCAGTCGTGCAGTTTTGCAACAAGAACACATTGATCATCCCAAGCTCCACTCTTCCAAAAAAGGAAAAGGTAACTAGCTTTCTCTCTAGCCTCTTGTTGTTGTTGTTGTTGTTGTGTGTGTGTTTTTTTAAGATTTTAATCATTGGCATCTGGCATTACACTAGATACACATCATTGTTGGTATTTCCATCTAAATTCATCACCTAACCTATCTTTCTCTACGTCTTCCTGACTTCCAGATGAGCTACTTGCTTGGTTCTATTAGCCTAGTATCAATTTTTTCTATATCACATATTTTTCCGCTTAATTTTTGTGGCATTCCATTTCTGTGGATGATGAAATTAGGTTGCAACATAATTACGAAATGTTTTTGTTTTTGAAAAAGTGGATAAACCACGCTAGATTAAGATAGAGAAAACAGTACAGAGAGGAGCCAGAGCTCAACAAAAAACCCACCAGGAGTGGGAAAAACAAACAAAACTAAACAGCAACAGTGAGAAAAGGGAAAGAACCCTCAGGACAGATGTCCCAAGGTAACAACGAAAACACCAACAGCTAAATCTCGCCTGTGACAGGTGGTGGCACCAAAGGGTCTTCTTGCTCTAGAGCTCTGGAAGACATAAACTCCAAGCTCCTTTTGATCTTGGACACTGGTTCTTCAAGTTTAGGCTTTTTTGAATCAGGAGCTGCATTATACCAAAGAATTAGCATGTGGTTAATTTTTAGAATAACAGACTCAGGAGAAAGACAATTGGAAGTAAAGATGCGTGCATTTCTTTCAAGCCAAACATTCCAAATAATAGCTCTCCCGAGCAAGTCCCAGAATGGGATCAAGGGCCTGGACACAGAGGTCCTCTAGTCGCCCCACATATCCTTGAGAGACCTAGGGGGCCGGCGAGATCCTAACAATTGTCCAAAGTAGTTCCAGATATGTAAAGCAAATGGACAGTGTGTTAGGAGGTGGTCGGAGGTCTCGATCGCTGCATGACACATCACACAAGTGGTTGTCTGGTGAAAATTGCATCTACGCATGGCAAGGTTTTCCAGCGTTAAAATCTTATTATCCCAAGCTAACCAGTTAAAGAGGTTGATTTTTTTTGGGCACAAACCCCGAAGAATGATCGGGGTATGATGGCAGCGTAAACCGCCGTCATTCAAAAAATTATAGAAAGATTTAACGGAGAATCTACCATTGGCAGTTAAAGACCAGTATTTCCTATCCTCATCAGAAGAGAGATGCGCCATGATGTTAATAACGGTACTATTCTAGCTGGAGGAATCCATCCAAGGGGTGACCGAAGAGCTACTCACAAACTCATGAATAGTAATTTCCTTGTAATGAGATAGCTAGAATTGAGTAGGCCAAATATCTGCAGGGGCACATCCCTCAACCCAGTTATCCAACCAGAAGAGAGTGGTAGTACCATCATGGACGATAGAGGATACATTCTTCCTGAAGGCCGGAAGGGAGTGTAGGATACCATTTCAGAAGAAAGAGCGCCTACGGCACTGTTTGTGGTACAGATTCCACCTAGGAACATTCTTGAAGTAATTTTCTCGAAAAATATTTTCCCCACACCAGTGATCACCAGCAGCAAGCTTCCACCACTATTTACCCAGCAAAGCACAATTGAAAGAGTGCAGATTTAAAATACCCCAACCACCTTGTTCTCTAGAGCGACATAGTCTTGGCCAACTGACAAGTCTGATTTTGCTTTGTTGGGAATCCGAGCCTGACCATAGGAATTCTCTCCGAATCTTGTCAATATTAGAGGCTACCTAAGATGGTAGTTTGAAGATCGACATCCAATAAGTGGGGATAGCGGTCATGACAGCATTTAACAAAGTAAGCCTACCTCCTAAGGAAAGGAGTTTGGATTTCCAAGAGGTAAGCCTACTTTTAATCTTATACAACAGTATGTCCCAGTCTTGCCTTCTAGGTCTCCCCCCAGATATAGGAATACCAAGGTAGGTGACCGGAAGGGCACCCATCTTACAGTGTATGGTTCTGATCTGAGAAATGTGAGGACTAAGATTGCGCTGAGAGGCATATAAACAAGTCTTGTCTGAGTTCACTTTGAGCCCCGAAATACCCTAAAAAAGATAGAGAATAAGTTTGATGATGCGCAGATCTTCGCATCCACCGTTAGTTAGTATGAGAAGATCATCTGCATATTGCAGGTGGCACATCTTAGTCCCAGTGTCAGTCAGCACCACCCCATGGAGAATACCAGAATTCAGCGCGTTGCTAAACAAGGTGCTAAGAACATCCACCGCAAGAACAAACAGTAGAGGAGAAAGAGGGTCCCCCTGTCGTAGTCCTCTGCGGTATCGAACATAACCTCGTTGACAACCATTGATGAGAAATTTAGCTTTGGTGGTAGTGAAGATAGACTTTATCCATCCAATCCATTTTTCACTGAAACCCCTGGCATGTAGGAGCTCCAAAAGAAACGACTAGTCAATCATGTCAAAAGCTTTCTCAAAGTCAACTTTGAGGATTAATCCAGGAAGCCGGTGTTTCTGCATATAGAAGATGAGCTCGTTCGCGGTGACAATATTATCAGTGATACATCTTCCCTTGATATAAGCCGACTGGGTCTCGTCTACCAAAGAGTCAATCTTGGATCTAAGCCGGTTAGCTAAAATCTTAGAGATAATTTTAAGTGAGGAGTTAATCAAGCTGATCGGGCGATAATGTGTGGGGTTATCCGGACTTTGACTTTTTGGGATAAGCGCAATGTTAGCCCAGTTAATTCGTTCTAAATTTGCTTGCCCGTGATAGAAATCCTCACAAAGTTTGAAAATATCCTCCTTGATGATATCCCAATATTTCTGATAGAAGAGGATCGGGAACCCATCTGGGCCAGGTGCCTTTTCCGCATTCAAATAAAAAGCAGCCCTCTTAATTTCTTCATGGGCAAAAGGCCCGTCTAAGGCTGAAAGATCCTGACGAAATTTGGGTCCCAATAGGTTTTGCCAATTGCATTTAAAACGGAACTCCTGAATTGAACCACAGATGTTCTTATAAAAATTGGTAAAAGAATTACCAATACGTTGGTCATCAGTCACTCTTGCATTATCCTGAATAATCCAGGGGATAAAATTTCTGTTTCGTCTTCCATTTGCAACCGTATGAAAAAAATTTGTATTCTCATCCCCTTGTTGAATCCAAGTAATTCTAGAGCGTTGTTTCCAGTAAATTTCTTCAAGTTTAAGTATTTGGGTTAACTCCGCTCTAACGGTGTAATCTTTGGTGTGTTCCTCTGCCGTAAGAGAGTGAGATTCTTTAAGATTATCAAGAAGATCAATCTCATGCATTAAGGCCAATTTTTTGAGTTTAATTGACCCAAAGTCTGATTTCGCCCAATTTCTAAGCTGAAATCTAACGTTAGTGATCTTCTTGGCGATAATGAAAGCCCCACATCCTTGATACTGTGAAGAGTTCCACCAATCCCTGATGAGGTCCGAGAAATTTTCCACAGCACACCAAGCTCGTTCAAAGTGAAACGAGCGCTGGACAGTAGGGTGGGTGCCAGATTCCAGCCTGATAGGCACATGATCAGAGCCTAATCTAGGAAGGCTGTTTTGGGAAGTTTTTGGGAACAGGGCGTTCCAGTCCAGATTGACTAGAAAGCGGTCAAGTTTAACCCAAATCGGATTAGTCTGACCATTTGTCCAAGTAAATTGTTTACCAAAAGAGGGGGGCTCAAACAGGTGGAGATCATTCAACAGTTGTTGTGCCTGTCTGATATCTTCCAGGTTAGGACACCCATTTGATTTATCTAAGTGGGTAAAAATCGAGTTAAAATCTCCACAGATAACCCAGGGCATCCCTAAATCCGGTTGGCAAGTCCTAATTTCATTCCAAAAATCCAGTTTTAAATGACGATCATTAGGTCCATAGACAGAAGTACAAACCCAACATGTGTCACTTTATTTTGAAATGAATTTGACTGAAAGACAGAAGCTGCCTTGGAAAAGCAATTGTCCTTCAAATAAAGAATTATTCCAACCAATAATTAATCCCCCCGCAGTTCCATTAGCAGGAATAAAGAAGAATTTATCGAGTCTAGAACCACCAATAGATCTCCAAGTGAGAGGTGCAATCGAAGAGAGTTTCGATTCCTGGAGACAATAGATATCTGCATGGTGTAGGTGAAGGAAATCCTTAACAAGGAAGCGCTTAGAGGGTCTTCCTAGTCCCCTAACATTCCAATTTATGATATTCATGGGGAAAACTAAGTTGAGCCTGAAACAGAACCTAAACAAGAGGTTCCTTCTTCCCTAATTGTTCTAGCCGATTCTAGCATGCGTAAATGTGAAAAACATTTATCTCTATGTTGCACAGAATCAAAAGTGATGCCACATGCATTACAGTAATTTAAAAGTTGTACATCATTCCAAGTATTTAAAAGAAGGGGGGGGGTTGAAGTAGTACCTTCTGGTGTCATGGAGGACATCCCCTTCTTTTTGGAAGATCTGGGCGGCTGTGGAATGAATCCAGCCTCCTCGTTCCATCTTGATGACGGTTTCTTCCTCCTCTCACTTCTTCTAGTGCTTTGAGAAATATCCTCCACATTTCCCGACTGAAGCAGCTTTCTGATTTTTTCCTCAAAATCTGACTCCGAGTCTTCCAGTTCCTTACTATCAAGGCTATCTCCGTCCCGACTTGATCCCTCAAAGATCGAAGCAATGGGATTTGGAAGTGTATTGACCACTGGAAATTCTTCACTTTGAGCATCATAACACACTTGTTTATGAGAATCCGCCTCCACAATGGACCGGGTTGTGATTTCCTTGGTGAATCTGGTAGGAGCAAGAGTCCAAAACCCATGGAGAAAAACCCATTGAAAATTTGGAGGTGTAATGAGGTTCGAAGGTGGCTGAGCCGGGTTATAGAAATCCTCATTAGAAGCTTCACCAATTAACTGAGCTTGGGTCTTATCATGAGGTTTATTAGGCCCCAAAATATTTATTGGGTTTGGACAATTTAAATCAGATTCAGCTGACAGGCCATCTAAATTCTCCATTAAGTGAGATGGGCCCAAATTAATAGGCCCAGCAGCAGGAGATTGTTCATGAATTGGGCCTGGTTCTAGTTGTTCTGGAATAATTTGCAACTGAGTTTGATGAGAAGAATTGAGATTTGGACTTTCACATGATTCAAGTATCAGCTGATCACCAAAGTGATCATTCACCAAGTCGCCACGTGGAGCGATCTCAGCCGCCCCAATCACTTTCTCATCCGTACGACATTCCAGATCAGTGGAAACCTCGACCAATGGCAGGTCGACAACGCCATCCGGACCTTGGAACTCGTGCGAAGTTTGGCGAAAATCATGCAACGTCGTGGATCCAGAGGTTTTTGTCTGGCGGCTAATGCACCGGATCAGTTTGTCAGGACCGCTGGTCCGACGTGAAACCGATCGGCCGGTATCCTGCATAGCCGGCAGCTCGTCATCGACCCAGGGAGCCACGCTCTCCGGCCGGGTCTGGACTAAAGAATTATGAGCCCCGGGAGCCACGCTCACCGGACGGGCAGACTTCGAAGAACATTGGGCGACCCCGGGAGCTGGGCTCACCGGACGGGTCGAGGTCGATATGGTGCGAGGTTGCCAAGCCTGAGAGTGCTGCTGAGTGGCACGACTTCGCACTAATATCGTCTTGTGTTTCGGTAGTTCAACATCGTCCCGAACTACTTCTTTCCCTTTGGCATCATGACTCAATTCTTGCTGAGGCTGAGGTGCTATGAACGGAGGGTCTTCTTGCCGAGACGAGGTCACCACATACTTTTCAAGATCCCGGCGATAAGTTGGGAATGGAAGATGGTTGTCAGTGATAAGAACAAGGTAACGACGCATTCCAAAGCTCAAGCTGACTTCATGGGGCAGCACCACCCTTGGCCGGCAGCGGACAAGGACTGAGACAAATGATTTGTGGGGCTTGCTCGGCTGCGGAATCGCCACCAGTTCGCCAATAGGTATGAGAAAGTCCACTAACACTGACCATGTCCAAGCATGGAGGGGAAGGTTCCAAATTAGGAGAACCTGAGCTTTACCCACCGCTGAGCCGACTGAACCTATCTCTGCCGACCAGGGTTTGATAGAGATGACACACGGCCCCATTTTGGAAGGTAAGCTAAGCTCGCCAATCTTGCAAGCCTTCATGGCTTCAGCCTCGCAGCTAAGAGTAGCCAGGAACGAGTTCCCCTTAAAATCATGAACATCATCAACCCTTGGAGTGTTTAGAGCTCCCGGCAAAAACTCAAGTAGGATGTCCTCACTTGTCTGGCCAGAAATGATCTCCAGTACGATAATTTTTGCCAAGTCCTTACGCAGCTTGGACGTTTCCTGCGTTAGCGACAAGGAAATTTGGGAGCAATGTTTGTAAGGTTTGGAAGTCAGATCACCGCCAGTCTTACGATTCTCCTCCCCCCGTTCTGAAGCATTGACCTTCGCTTTTGGACATACCCGTCGCTGATTCGGTGGTGATCTTAGCTCCACTCTACAATTTTCCGCCAGATGTTCAGCTCCACCGCATCGTTTACATGATAGTCGATGTTGACATTCGGAAGTTTTGTGAGTGGATCGAAGGCAATGATTACAGGTCGGCGACGAGCGAGGCCTTTTGGTGCCTGTCACCGGGAGGAAACCTTGAGTGGGGGACTGAATATTACTATGTTCCTTGGGGGTCAGACTGCGCGAAGACTTGCGCGATCTAACCCTTTCCCAGCCTTCTTCAAGATCCACTGAATCTCTGTCTGAAGTCTTAGGAGCAACCTCCGTCGAGTTTTGCCCACTCTGAGGGCTAACTACTTTGGCATAGGAGATGCCCTCTCTAACCAGATTACTATTAGGAAGAGGACGACCCGATCCCGACGAATGACTGGAACCCTGCTGCCGGTGTCGATGAAAGGGGCGACGAGTCCATCCACCCCTACTGCCTCCGGCTCTCCCAAAACGCTCACCTACTTCACCGCCAAACCTCCTGTGCCGATCTCAACCACGACTGCCGCCGAGGATGTCCTCATGAAGAGACCCGCTCATCTCGGCTATGTTGTCGTTAGGGATGATGCTTACTAAGATATTACGAAATGTGGATGATGCCAGTTTTATGCACTTATTTTTATTTATTCTGGATATGTAATACAGGGTAGAACATCATTCTGAAAACTGATGAACAAAATTTAAAAGATAGAAAATTAAACCCACCAATGACTATTAATTATATAGTTTCATCATCCGCATTTCATTTTATCTAAACTTAAAATTATTAATGGTCTTTAAAGAAGTTTCAATTTTTCTCATCTTACCTTAAAATTAATATTTTACTTTTTTTCTTAAGACCACCTCCAATCAATGACCCAAATCCCAAATTTGGGGTCACACTATTGCAACCCCAAATTTGGGGTCCCACAAAAAACTAATATTTTAATCTTTTTTTTTAAATTTTATAATAATTGTAATTAAAATTATAAAATTAATAATTTATTAATATAATTAATAACTAGCATTATATAGCCACAATATTAATTTGTATACAATTAATTACTCAATTAATAATAAAATTATTAATTAAATTAATTCATTAATATAATTAATAACTAGTCATTATATAGCTACAATATTAATTTGTATACAATTAATTACTCAATTAATAATAAAATTATTAATTAAATTAAATTATGATAAATTTATGAAACCGGAATAGTTAAAATTTTATTTAAAAATAATTTTAATAAAAGCTAATACAATGTAAAGACTAATTATATTAGTTAAAATTCATAATCTAATTTTTAAATAAATTAAATCATAAATTAAAAAAAAATTAGTTATAAAATTTTTAATTTATTTTTATTAGTAAAATATTAAATTGTAATAAATATTTAATTAAGTTATTGTTAAAAATAATTAATTTCAAGTATTCTTTTATTAAATAGTAATAATAATATATAAAAAAATGAGGAAGGAATATTATGTGAATATGCTTTTTTTTGGTAAAATTAAGGGTTTGTGGTTGGAGTATAATTTGCTGTACCAGAACTAAATTTGGGATTTGGGGTAGAAATTTGGGTTTATGGGTTGGAGATGGCCTGAAATTTCATTTTATATTATCTGGTTGGGTCCCACCACTTTTGCATTGAAGAGTTGAACCTAGTTAACGCATTACCTCATTTTTTTTTTTTTTATATCTAACAAAATAAAATAATCTTCCTTAACTCACCAACTTATTTATTTATTTAGTTTTTAATACTTATGATATCTTTCTAAATGATATAGAGATACTGATTTAAAGCACGTGAGCTCGTCTGCTCACCAAAAACAAGGTGGGAAACTAGATTGCAATGATATCTCAATGCAATGATTTTTCTTCTACAAAAATTCAAAAGAACAATCTTAACGAAAACTTGTTTATCTTTTGGAAGCTCATATATATATATATATATTTCATTTCCCTAGTTTTTTTTATTTTTTTATTATAAATATATAATTTTTTTGGTGAGCCTGCATTAGAAATTATTGTAATTTTGATTATTATCTGTCCTGAGCTAAATTAGTATTAATTAACTTAATTTATCAATTCACAAAGAATAACTTGAACTTCTTTATGCATTCATGTTTATTGACCTTTATCTTTTTGTCAAGGATATATGGGTAGGAACTTGATTGAAGGCCCACTTTCACGCTCCCCTGGCAATATAACAAATTTGTTGCAACTATGAGTAATATATCTATGTCTATATATAATATAACAAACTAGTCAAATATTTTCTATGTTTCATCATATATTACTTATTTGATAATCATATATTACTTATTTGCTATGATTTCAACTTTTGTAGTATGAGATGCTCTTTTTTTTAGAATGATATGATGCATTATTGTGTATTGAACAACAATGCATCATACACTGGTTAATTTTTGCATAGGCCACCGAACTTTGTTCATTTTGCTAGAATTTTAATCAGAATACGACATATGACATCTAAGCATGTAAATATGTCGTATTATAAAACCAGAGTATGACATCTAATATGTCACATTAATTAAGTAATTAAAATGTAGTGGAAGCAGGATCAGTTACCTCCAGCTATAGTAAATCAAACAGGACAAACAAAGAGGCTAAGATCTGCACTTGATAAAACAAAGGGCTCTTCTAATATTTCCCGTTTTCTCCCGTCGATGAGGCTGGGTATTCTCGAGAACATTAGATTGAGAACCCTTGGTGTTGTACTATATATAATCCTTACCATCAAAGGATTAACTCAACTTAAAATTTAAGTAGATCATTATCCAAAGTGCCAATTAAAGTTAACTTAGAATTCCATTAGATAAAGTCATGAATCACTTTATTGAGTTTGAATCCAAATTGGATTAATATCATTACGAAATTAATTCAAAATACAATTCCAACTAACACATTTTTCAGTTGGTCATCGTACTTCAATTTGTAACAAATCAGTCATTCGACTTTAATTTCTTTTCACCAGGCAGTCACCCAGAGCATTCAGACCCTAATTGCTTATGTGGCCATCGGAGAATCCTAGTCATCCTCATCGGAATACGCCATGTGTCTCTAATGGCACAGTGACTCAACCAAATTATGCCATGTTAGCAAAGTGATGCCAGGTTTGGCATCTTCTTGTTTGGATTTAGGGTTTTTTTGCAATTATTCTCCTGATGGCCGCTTGGGTTGGCGAGCATTTCACCATCATGGGTGCCCACCGCCGTGAAGGTGTGTAGTCCCGAAGGTGTGATTTGACGTTCTTTAGTGGCTATCTCAAGATTCATGGTCAGTTCCACACCGAACACACTCCAACAGCCATCATCAGCGGTGCAGTAGAAGAACAACTAGTCTTCACAGGCCATCCGGCGCGCCAGGTGATCACTACTCATGTGGATGGATTGGAGGCTTTGAACACCACGATCTCCGTCTCCAACTAGCGAAAATTGCTCAGATATAGCTTGGACTCGAATGAAGCCACGACGATTAGATTGTCGGATTGGGACAAGACAGGGTTTAGATCAGCAGAATCTGGTGGAGTGAGTCGGACGATATCACCGGTGTCAAGTTGGGTTGAGTAGACGGCGACCCAACTCTTGAACTAAGACAAAGGCTTCTCATGGGCAGAGACCTCGTATCGTTGCCCGATTGTGGAAGAGGCTCTCAGAAATTGGCGGTAGAAATTCAGTTTTCCCATCTGGTGAACCAGTCTAGAAAAACCGAGACGAACTTGTTCGCTTGGAGACGAAGATGACGACATTGCTGAACTAGACCTGCAGTTGACGCTCCTCTAGAATTGAACTAGACCTGCAGTTGACGGTGATGGAGAACACATGAAAGCCGTGAGAAGAAGATGCCAACGTGGCATTACTTTGCTGACATGGCATAACTTGGTTGAGTCACTATGCTAATTGAGACACATGATGTGGTCCGGTTGGGATTCTTTGGTGGTCCGTCAACAATTAGGGTCAAAATTCTTTGGGTGACTTTTTGGTGAAATGAAATTAAAGTTGAATGACTGATTTGATACAAATTGAAGTATGATAACCAAACTGAAAATTGACCAAAGTTCAGTGACCTATCCAAAAATTAGCCCCATCATACCCTACAAATTGAAGCACATATTTAGAAGGGTTTTTAAAAAACCGTTCAATAGTCGTGTAAATTTTTTTTTTTTATATCCGGTTTAACAAAACCCCTCTATTTTTAAATAAAAAATAAATCTCTCTCTCTCTCTCTCTCTCTCTCTCTCTCTCTCTCTCTCTCTAACTTGGGTCACGAATTTCTTGTTCTCTTGTCACTGTAGTCTTCATCGTGCGATCCTCCTCACTCTCTATCTGTCACGCCCCGAACCCGGCGCGCGGACAAACGGCCGCAGACCTACAGGGCGTGAACCCCATAGGCCTGCAGGGCCTCAGAACTTAATACAGAGTAGACAAAACTAAAACAAACCAACTGAGTTACAGGATTACAGACTCTACAGGGTAAAGAAAGTAAGGGTACAAGAAGTCTAAAATACCAATATATACAAGGATACAAGGACAGACAATGACAAAAACTCAAATTTACAGCAGGACAAGACAACATCTACAGACAATCTTTCAAGATCCTCGCTGGTCTATCACTCTTGATCTGAAAAGGATTTAAAAATAAATCTATGAGCTCGCTAGCCCAGTAAGTAATCCAGAAGTTTAAAAATAACACAACAGGATTTATAAATCTCAATTTCAAATACCGAGAGCAATTCAGCTTTCAACTTAGACTAAATAGAGCTCAACAAAGACAAAAAAATAAATAGTCCAACAGAGGTATAGTTCTCAAATAATATCATCAACCAAATATTGTAGGCAAAAGAATTATCAGATTTTAAAACCGTAAATCAGAAATATAGTAAATCATCAAATAAGAGCATAAGTCCCCTAAGCACAATTAGACTAAACCAGAAAATTCAGAGGTATGTTTCAAGTATATTGGATTTTCAAAATAATACAAGTCTTTGAAATCATGATTTTAACAAAATACAGAATATAATATTCTAATAAAGGAATATTTCCAAATATGTCATTTGCCAAAATTTGAAACAAAAAATGCGATCTTCAAAAATGCAGAAACTTCAATGCAGATTAAAATGTGTCTATGATATACCCGGAAATCAATAACACATAAACAGTGCAATTGAAGAAAATCAAAATCAAAAGTCAAAGTAGAGTGTAACAGATTCCAGTGTATGTATCCAAATTCACTATATGGTGCCAGAGGTCATTTATTTATCCTTGGTGACCCGAGCTAGAATAACAGAGGTCATTTATTTACCCTCGGTGACCCGAGACTGAATATCAGGTGGCCGTTAATTATTTCACCGAACGGACACGGTGCGAAACTGCAGTCTCATTTTTTCCAGAATTTCTTGTCGACAAGGTCAGGGTTTAACCCCCACTGACAGGGTTGCATATCGTTCATTTGGAGACCAAAATATTCAGATACAAAAATATTTGCAAGGTACGAGTTCCAAAAAAAAATCTGACATTTTTCAAGCTCACATATACTTAGAAATATTGAAAATTCTCAAGATAATAAATGATTAATCAAATAATGCCTCAAGTATAATTAATAGCGAAGCCAAAAAAATAATTAGTCAAATAATCTCAAATATAGCAAAATACAAAAATTTAAAAATACAAGATCTGATTTAATATATCTCATCATGTGAAGAAGATAGCCCACTTATTTTCAAAATAACTAGGTAAATAATTGCAAAAGGAATTAATGCGAGAAAAAAAGACGATCACAAATTGAGAAAGAAGATAAACAAAATGTAAAGGCACGTGGACAGATTAAAGAATAAATAAATAACGAAGTAATAAACAAATAACCAAAACTAATGGCAGGTGGACATAAAAATTCGAGTACTTATTAAGTCTAAAAAATTTAGTTATTGGTAATAAATAGGATTAGTAAAAGGATGAATGCTTTGTCAAAATAACAGGAAGTAATAATCATGTATCACAAAAATAGTTGAACAAACCATGCACAATTAGCTAAAATTTTAATATTGTATGAAATACGAGAATTTGCACGTGGATTACTTACCTGATACATGACAAAACTCTAAATCCAAAGCGGACAATAAATTCAGGCCCCTTCAAAAAGTCCTCCCAAAATGTTAAGACCTTCTTGCGTTAATCGATCAATAATCTCATAAAACACCCGGGATCGGCAATCATCCAACAATACCCAAACATAACAATCCTTTGTAGCTTGGCAAATGCTTAAAACAACTTGATCTCTAAGTATAACAAGAATTAAACCACAAAGGTTATCAGGAACTTCATCATGTTGTGGAAGGAACATCTCCAAAGAAGCACTTTCAACATATCCTCAATATAAAGAAGAAGACAAAGAATTCCTCAAATCCAAACTATGACTCTTGCTCCATTCACTAGAGTCCACATTCATCAAGATGCCAATGGGAGTTTTGGTGATGAAAACAATCCTCACGTTGGAAAATTGGTTGAAGGAGGATCACATGAGCAACCAATCAGAAGTTTCGGAGAAGAAATCAAGCTTTAAAAGGAGAAGATGGTGAGGGTGGTAATCAAAAGGAGAAGATGGTTTTTCATCTTAACACTCAACAAATAGAAATTTAAGGCTAAATCATGGGTTAACATGGGATTGAGAGATGAATTAAACTAGCTCCCAGGAATCCAGGCTTTCAAGCCTTTTACAAACATATGAAGCCAAAAAGATGGGATCCACAACAATATAAAATTTAAAGACAATAGCTCCACAACATTGCCCTAATGATACAAGAACATGCTATCAGGTTTAAAAAAAACAAAGGAAAAAGTATCCAATGAAAGTGGGGTTCACACTATCTCTCTCTTTCTCTCTCGCTGTCGCTGGAGCTTCGGCATGGGCCAAGTCTTTGGTTCCATTGAAGATATGCTCCTCGGTAAGCCTCCTATTCTCCTCTGTGATTCACCATTTCTATGCATTTGAGGTTGATCTAATTCATCAGTGGTTGTTAATGGCGGAGTAGGGAGGAAGCGGAGGGAACGACAAATTAGGAAAATCACCGTTCTCTGTCTACAAGTAACCCATCCATGCCCTACTACTCGTCTTTGTTGTTTCTTGGTTTTTGATTCTCATGTTTGGTTTGTGTTGCTTATCTTAGCGATATCAACAAATACTTGCCTGGGTCTCACAATAATCCGTCCTTGAAGGCTCTGATGCAGGTAAAATCGCCTCTTTTTAGTGTTTAAGAGAACAGTTTGATTCATATTGCAAGCAATACTACGTGCCAGATGGATTTTTCCAGGATGTTTGATGTTTATTACCCTTTTTTGTTCTAGTAATTATCGTTGATAAACTTCTTCTTCTTTTTATTTGTTTATTTAGTTTTGTCAACTATACTCAATCAAAAGTTGAACATTAGCTTTGCTCTACGTTATTATTCAATCGGGTTATAGTTTCGGTGTGTGGATTAATGTTCTCTCATCACGAAAATTACTCAGAATAATGCACTGGTTATGTTTAATTGAGGTAGATGCATGAGAGCTGCAGTTTTATAAGCATCTGATGTGGAGGAAGGTGAATTGGGGAGGATATCCATTAATATAATGCCATTGAGAAATCCTGTTGAATGATTATTTATTTTAGTGAACAATAGAAGAAGTTATGAGTTGGCAAAGCATATCTTGTATTCTCCTGTGATGATTTAGCATATTAAGGGAGTGTAGTTTTATGGGTATGTATGGATGAAACTGAGTATTTGTGTCAATAGCTGTGAAAAAGATGGCTAGTATAATAAGGCCTAATGATGCCAATGGAGATCAAGGATGCTGTTAGAGTAGTAGAAACTCATGAAGCTGACAGACTAGGAAAGAGAAGTGGAACTCCCCCCAAAGGTTTTACATGTAGATGTCTTTGGTGGTGGATGCAGGGCTATGAAGGTGGAGGGAGATTAAGGGTTTTGCAGTTGTAAAAGGCCTAGTGATACTCTGCTAATGTAGTTTCAATGCATCAACCTTGTGTTTTGGCAGTTGTTTTGCCATTAGCTCCATTAAGTGGAGGCACCCATTGCCAAGAAAGTAAGTTCTGTGATGGCTTTTTTTTTTTCATTACTGTTATTCTGATTACTGCTATTTATGCAGACAGCTAACACATCAAAAGGATAAAAATCTGTGGCAACATCGAGCAAGGCATGCATTTGCAGGTTTTAGACAGGCTCAATTCTTCAGCCGATCTGCTAAGAAAGGTACAAAAAAACTTGGTTTGAGGAACCAGACCACTCCTGGTACATACATGCTTATCTATATGAAAATGTTCAATGTGTTATTTCTTATTATATTAATGTCCATCTTTTATAAAACAATATTTCACCTATAATAATTCCTCATTTTAATATAAACTACTCAGTTGTTGTACATCATAAAAGTCTACCTTTCCAGATAACCTGCTTAAATAAACAACGTAAAGTTACGCATCATAGTACGACTCGCCATAGAAAGGCTTTTTTGCATGCCACCCTTAAACGATAATGATTGTATGTTATTCTATTTCTTGAATTGCACAAGGTTTTTGTAAATTTGTTTACATGTTTGCTTTCTCAATTGAAACCATTATGATTACTATTCAGCACAATCTTTTTCATGCTGGTCATGTTGAGCTGAGAATGGTATTTTCTTTTAGTTGAAATTATGGTGTTATGCCTTCATATGCATTTGATGTAACCCTTCTAGATGTTTAAGTCTAGTGAACATGATATAATGAACGTTCGTCATCACAAAGAAAATTGGGATCTCTTGTTTTTTAGAAAGTCTAAGACTTGACTTTAAAAATCAAAATTTTTCCTTGAAAAAATAATGAAATGCTTGGTCTGGCATATACAATGCCAGACAAGCTTTACTCTTAACATAAAAACTTAGCCATGTCTGGCTACTAGGGTCCTGATTTATCTGGTCATTGTGCATCCTTCCTCATCTCATACTAACATTTCCCTGTGTTTGAAAGGAATTTGAGCCATCCTCACCCCTCATATTGGATGTTGGGAATGAGGCCTAGATTTTGCTTGTTTAGTGTGTAATGTTTGAATGTAAACTCAGTTTAGGCTTGATAGTGGGACAGCTAAATGCACATATATGCCATTAATGCCAATCTGTTGTTACTCATTTTGTTGGTGCCTCTAATATTGTTCCATTTTTCTTTCTACTTTTAACCATATACAAGATTTTTAAACCATTTAACAGGCCAAGCTGGTATACAATGTGTGAATTTTGTATTAATTCCGTAATTTGTTGCTACTACTTATGTTAATCACTGAGGTTGGTTGTATCAAAGTTTAGAAAATTGTGGAGGTCATCATTATAAATAGAGGGAGTCCTTTTATTATCAAATGGAACCTAGTGCAGAACAATATTATCTTTCCTATGCAAATTTATTAGCTTGACACTAGGGACTACATTGGAATATTGTCCCTGTTTGCTTTATAGTTGAACATCTACTTCTAATTGATAAAGCCCAATCCTTTTATGTGGAATTTCAATGCTTCTAATTGTTGATTATAAATATATATGGTGCGTAGGATTTGTTGAGGATACTGTGCTTTTGGTTGAATATGCTGATTGATTATTTTTCTCTATGTTTTTTTTCTTTGATATGATTCTAGAGTTTTGTTTTTGCAACCATGACCAACATTCTGTCTGAATATCCTTGCAGTCTTCTCATTGACATAAAAAATTTTCTTTTATTTCTTACCAAGAAGTCCAGTTTTATGGTATTAAAAAAAATCACGTGACAACAACGTTCATACTTATTATACTGCCTTGTAGTCTTAGTCATATATTTTGATAGTCAATTGTTCTTTGCTATCAAATGATTAGTACATCAGATGATGTCTGATCCTTGCATCTTGGTTGTGTGGCATTTATTTGGAAAATAATATGATCTAGTTCATTGCTTATACAATCCTGTTTGGTTAAATTCTCAAGCAGCTTCTTTGATCTATGAATTGTGATTTTGTTTTTTGTTTTTTTGTTTTGTTTTTTGAAGAAAGAACCCCCAAACAAGGGCTAATTTATTGAAAAACAAGGAAAAATACAAAGAAAAAACAAGAAAAGCAAAAGAGAACAAGATTACTAAAATTGAAACTCAAACCTAGAGCTAATAAAAGTTTTTATTAGCCAATGAGGCAAATCTCGCCCACTCAAAAAAAGATTTAAAGTTTGGAAGTTGAAGCCATGAGCTTCCAAGTTGGAAGTGGGAGACATCCAAGAGTGAGGAACCTCATAAATGCGAGGGCTACCATGCATGTCAAAAAGAAACCTTAGGTTGGAAAGAAGTGGTCTGAAGCGCCATGAAGTAGGAGAATCAGGATTCCCAAGCGACACCAACGCAGCGTGATGAACATTGAAGATGTGCGTGACGGAGATCTAAAAGTCAAGCAACTTGCAGGGCAGCTTCCAAAGCAATCAAAACATCTTAAAAGTTGTTGTTCATGGGACGGGAGGAGCAACTTGCAATAGACACACTGTAATTAGCGTTGGAGATAAAGAAGCCGAGAGAACTCACCTAGCTGCTGGGGTTAACGTGAATGTGAGTGAAAAAGAAGTGACCATCAGCGCTAGATTAGTTATTCAGAATGAGTTTTTTTGACAAGGAGATCCATATTGCTTCTGAAGTGTTCATGAACATGCACAAAGGCTCTGCTCACAAGGTCATGACAGTTAGATCTTGTATTTCTGAAAATGGCATCACAACGATTTTTCCAGACGAACCAAGCACCAGCGATAATCACTGCAATAATCTGATTAGAGTAGTTGCAGTTTGTGAGCCAAGTACCTGAAGAAAACCCATTAGGGAATGTAATGGCAGTATTCACATTTAGGCTGATCAGAGCCCAAACAGTTTGAATCCTAGGACATTGATGAATTAAATGATCGATATTTTCTTGGGCAAGACCACATAAAATACACGGATTATCAGAACCTAGATTCATTCGAAATAGAAAATCCAAAGTGGAAAGCCTACCCTTGAGGCAAAGCCAAATGAAATGCTTAAGGCAAGGGGCAACACGAATGTGCCAAAGTTTCTGCCAACCATTCCACAAGTCAGACACAGAGAAATGGTGGTTTAAGGGGCGGTAGACGGCTGCAGATATTTTGGAGCAGTTAGAATTAGGTTGCCAGACCAAGTGATTATTAGAGATAGTATCAATGGTGCCTAGGTTATTGGAGGAGATGTCAACGTGCTCACCAAAGATGTAATGCAAACTATTAAAATCCCAGTTATCATCTTGAACCACATCAGCAAGATTAACATGGTCAAGATCAGCGGACATATTGACAAAGTGGGTTTTAAAGCAATCAGGACATCAAAGCACCAAGGGTCTAAAAGGAAAGAAATGCTAGTAGGATTGACAAAATTCATTTTACAAAAGGGTTTGATGTAAACAACAAAGTTATAAAGACCACGGAAAAACCAAGAGCATTTACTTGGAGCACGATGATGCCAAAAGTTAATTTAACCATACTTCTCATGCATAATATCGACCCAAAAAACTTCCTCATTGTTCAAATACTTAAAACTATGCTTTGCTATAAGAGAATGTTTAGCTAGAGCAAGGTATTTGATGCCAAGGCCCCTCTCAGGCTTGCTTTTTGTTATATAATTCCAATTCACATTATAGATGTCCGTTCCATTGCCACCTCTGTTCCAAAAGAATTTTCTAACCACCTTAGATATCTTAGACAAAATAGACTTGGGAAGTGGATAGGCCGAGAGAAAATAAGTTGGGATGGAAAGCAAAGTAAAATTGATTAGGATTTCTTTTGCAACAAAAAAAGAGGTGGAAATTACTCCATCTACTGCACATTTGACGAATTTCATCAACCATTGGCTGAAAGGCAAACACATCAATTCTCTTGGGGGAGATTAAAATGCCCAGTTACTTGAATGGAAACGAGGCAAGAATGAGGTGAAGGATAGAACAAATGCTCCTCAGAATATGGCTGTTAAACCAGGAAAGGAAGAAAATTTGGGACTTCATATAATTGGGGCGCTGGCCGGTTATTTTCGAAAAGAGAGGCAGAGATTGATGTTCCTGGCGGCTAACTCGGAGGCTTGAGAAATCAAGATAAGGTTGTCAGCGTACATCAAATGGTTGAAGTTATGAGAAAGATTGGAATTGAATCCGGGAATCAAACCGTTGGTCAGCCTATTGTTAAGCATTGAGGTTAAAACCTGGGAGACAATGACGAATAAGTAAGAGGAAATTGGAACACCTTCACAAGGACTCCTGGAGGGAGAGAACCAGGGAGAAGGGGCACGGTTAATTAGAATAGAGAACGAGCCAGAATGAAAGCAAGCAGATATCCAAGAGAGCCAAGTAGGAGGAAAATTCATTTTGGACATAATGGCAAGAATTGTACTCCAATTTATAGTATCATAAGCCTTTTCGATATCCAGCTTAATTAGCATCCTTGGGGAGCCATTAGTATCGTTTTCAATGGTATGAACAATCTCTTGAACAACAATTATGTTATCAAAAGATCAATGGCCAGGAACAAAACCGACTTCCTCTCGACCAATAAAATGCGGGAGAACAAGTTTTAAATGATTTGTAAGAATTTTAATAATGATTTTAAAACAAACGTTGCAAAGCGAGATGGGTTTGAAGTCAGAAACTAGCTTAGGGGTGTCCTTCTTAGGTATTAGAACGATGAAAGTTTTACCCCAAAAGGCCGGTAAAATGGAGCTTTCAAAAAAATGACGAATGGCAGAAAAAAGCTGATCTTCAATAATGGACCAAAAATTCCAGTAAAACTTCACATTAAAACCATTGGGACCAGGGGGCTTACCTGTAGGGAGATCAAGGATGGTAAGATAAACCTCCTCCCTAGTGACATTGCGAGTAAGGAGGGCATCCTCCATATCAGAAATTTAAGGAAGATTGTTTGGCAAAGCATCAGAAATATTCAGAGAATTCCCGGGAGGGGCCGACCAAAGGTTCTTATAGAAGTTGAGAAAAGCCCGATCAATATCGTCACGATTGCTCAACACAATGCCGTCCAGATTTTCCACCTGAGAGATAAAGTTGGCATGCGAACGAATATGATATATAGAATGAAAGAAGTTAGTACTTTTGTCTCCATTCTTGATCCAAAGTAAACGGGCACGTTGAGCCCATTTGGTGGTAGATTGAAGCTGCAAAGCCAAGAGCCTAGCATACTGTTCTGTAAGGAGGAGATGAGAGCTAGAATTAAAATCCGAGAGCTCAAGCTTAGCGATTTTGGCTTCGATGTTAATCAAGCCGACGGCAGGGTTCGAGACAGCAAATGGGAGAAAACTTGCACTGGGTTACCATGAGGAGAACATCTCCTGGGTTCCTGCACTGTAGAGTGGTAACCCAAATAGTCAAACCAAAAATTATCGAATCCGAAAACATTTTTCTTTTGAAAAGGGAGGAAGCTCGAGGAGAGAAGAAGAGGAGAGTGATCGGAGAAAGAACGGGGAAGATGCTTCAAATTATAAGATTTAAAATTATTGGTCCACTCCAATTTACAAATCAATGGTCTAGTCTAGCTCAACGATGGTCTGGGCCAACCTGATTGTTGCACCAAGTGAAGGAGGAACCGAAGAAGCTCAAATCAATGAGGTTATTTACTACTATGAAATCATGAAAAAAACGAGTTTTTCTACTGTAATACGAAAATGACCTGCTATTATGCTAAGTCCTGGAGAGAACACAGTTAAAATCTCCCACGACGAGCCACGGGAGTTGCAAATGAGTGATTTTAGACAATTTGTGCCATAAAAACAGTGACCTAAGGTGAATCGAGTTATAAACCACAGAAGTGATAAATTTTTTTGAGAAATCACAAGAGAAAACAACATACAGAGCTCTGCGCGAAGTAGTGATGGGGGTAACCTGACCAATAATCTTATTCCAGCACACGATGATATCGCCGGGGAAACCATCAGCTAAGATTGCAACCCAATCCCAGCATTTAGAGATTTTTTTTGTAGAAATGGTCAACTCGGTCCGAGTTTGCTCTGGTATCAACAAGGCAAACGATGCGGGGTTTATGAGTTCGGATGAGCCGAAAAACACGAGAAGAGGTATCACGCGCCGAGATGCCCCTACAGTTCCAACATATATTTTTTAGCTGAATTCATAAGGAAACAAAGTGAGTAAAATGGGAAAGAAGAGGAACTTCCTGTCAAAAAACTAAGAAACTAGGACAAAGGGAAACTCAGGAACTTGCGCTCCCTAGTTCAACTCTTCCTTTCTTCGGAGAAGAGGCCGAGGTATTAGGCGCCAACTTGCATACTTTAAACTTGTTTCTGTCAGGTCGTGACCTCCCTAGATGGGTTATGAAGAGCTTTTCTTCTGCTGGCTTTTCCTTTTAATTCTGCACTGTCTTTGTTTGCTTTGTTTCCTTTGTAGTTTCTAGTTTGTAGTTTCTCTTTACAATAAATCAGCCCTTGGGGTTCCTTTTACAAAAATAAATAAATAAATAAATAAATAAATACATAAAATAAAATTCAATTGATATATTTGGGCACTTGGCTATTTAGAATAGCACAAATGAAAAATATTCTGCCAATTGCCTTTCCCTGGATGCTCATGGCTTATATATGTTGTAATTTATTAATAATGTTTTTGGAATTTATATTAAAAATGCCAAACCATGTAAAACTCTTAATTCATTTATCCTTGTGTTTTTTTAAAGAAAAAAAAAATTAATGCTTCAAGTGAGCATTGACATCTTGCTTTTAGAATTGTTTTTCATGTAGAGAATCAGTATGTCTCATCTATGATATCCAATGACCAGCAATCATATAATTTAATTGGAAGGGATAGCATCTTGTGTGTGGGTGAAGTTAAGAGTTAGCACTAGCAACCTTGGTTGGACTGCTTGTAGGTGTAGAAACAGATATTTGCATTCATAAATAAAGCCGTGTATAATTAAGCTTATCCAGGCCTCTATGCTGGTGGGAGCCTTGATGTCTAGTTGGGTATAAAAGTCATGTTTTCTTTTCTTTTTAATCTTAAAACTGAACTTCCGAAGGTTATTATTCAAAAGTCCTATGAAATTGCAAATCTGCACAAAGCATTGAGAGTTTCTCTTGCTAAAGTTTTTAAATTAATTTTGTGCTTGATTGATTATTTGTTTATTAAATCAGATTGACTCTACAAAATGGAGAACTACAGAAATGTATTGTTTTGTAAATTGAATCATATTGATTCTGTTATGTTCCTTGTTAATGAAATTGTTCAGTGATTATAATCTCTCCAAAATTTCGATTGCTATTATTGCAACTACAATCTGGTTTATTTGGAAGACTCGCTGTGATGCTATTTTTAAGAATGTTAGCCCTAACTTTTTTCTTGTGGCCCAGCGAGCCATTGCGCATGTCAAAGAATTTAGTTTGGAGAATGCTAATCTGCAAGGGAGGAGGCTCATCCTCAACAACTTCTTTCACTCTGAGGGCCTCTTCCTGTTCTTCACTTAAAACTGGAACCCTGCCAGGTTAGTTGGCTATAATGGCTTCTTGGTTACGGATTCTAACTTCAACATTTCCATTGCAGGATGCAGCTCTTTCTCTGCGGATTCTTATATTGATGCTGAACTTCAAGCGCTGTCACTTGCTCTTCGATCCTTGGCTGGGCACAGGATGCAAATTCAATATGCTTTTACTAGCAACCATGATCTGCCCAAAGTCCTCAGTTCGTCTGATAACCCCGCTCATTGGCGTCGCGCTCCTGCAATCACATTTGCCTGTCAACTGTTGGAGTCAGTCGGCAATGCTAAGATCCTTGTGATCCCCTGCTCTTGGATGGACCCAGTCTACAAGCCTGCTGTCCTAGGAGCTAATCTCCATGTCCTCAACTTGTTCCTCTCTGGTCGCGATCTTCCTCGTTGGGTCATGAAGAGCATCAACAACGCTGGATTCTCCTTCCTTTAATCTCCAATTTCTGTTAGCTTTGTTCTTTGTTCTCTTATAGCTAGTTTTGTTATTGTCCTTAGCTTTGTTTGTTTTATACCTTTTGATTATTAATAAAATAGCCTCTGGGTTCTTTCTTTCAAAATAATAATAATAATAATAATAATAATAATAATAATAATAATGAAATTACTGATCTATTGATTTAATTTAATTGTTATACGAGACTATTTTTTTTAAAACAAATCACTTTGTGAGAATTTTATGTGATAAGTTTGTCTAGAAAATGCTTTTTTATACATTAAATCATATCGATTCTGCTCATGATTATGAGGGAGGGTATTTATGTCTTCTTTTTTTTTTAAATGTAGGAACTTTTTGTTCCAGATTCATTATTGATCTATCTGACTGGTTAGCCCCTTTCCTTTTCTTTTTCTCAATATTTTAAGAAGTTTTTTTGAGTTTATTGGTTTTTATTTAATTTATATCAAACATTTTTTAGTTAATTTTGTCTATGATTGTTTCTGTGTTATGTTCTTTACCGTGATTAGATTCTGATTGGCATTAGAAAAATAGTGGAAGTTAGTGAAGATTTGGGGGTTTTATTTATATGTTGAGGAAATTTGGTAAAATTACTGATTATATATATATACACACACTCATTACTTTTATTTTTATTTGTACATGATTTGTTATTCATGTGGAGCTATTGACAATGGAAAATAAACAAGCAATGGGGACAATCATGGATTCGCTTAAGAAAAGAATATTTCCAATATATTACAGTGCCTTTGTTTTATATGTAACATGCGTGGAACTTTGACATTGATTTGTTCTGATGAGGAACATAAATTTCTTGTTGGTCTTTAATTGGTGTTATAGGAACACAAATATTGGAACGCAAATTTCCAATATTTAATTGGTTTTGGCATTGTTGATTGTTCCCTTCATGTCTTGTATAATTAGACATAATTTAGCTTTTGCTAGTTATTGGCAAACTCCTTTTTAAAGTTTTCCTAGTGTAACCTTTTTCACTAAAATTGGAAAAAGCGTCGTAAATATCATTGAGTTGACTCTTAAAATTTTCTGTCTTTTTCGAGCTTTTTGTTTGCAAGTGTCTTCCTACCATGATGACTGTTTATTTGTGGGCATGTTGAGTTTTTTGTGGGTGACTTAAACATTCCTAGAACATGCTCTAAAGAAACAATCGCTTAAAATTACATTCTATGATGAGTTGTATGTTTGCGACTCTTAGTTTTCCTACTTTATATGGCTACTTGTAGCTGCATAGTTTGTTCACATCTAGAGTTGGATATATCATGCATTATTTTAATAGATATTAATCTATGATTTTAATTTTAATGGGGCCTCTGGTGATCTTTGATTACAAGCTTTTCACACCACCAGGAACCGCACTTTTTCCATCATTAGGAAAAGAGTCTCGAGATCTCCTGTGGGGGAAGTTGGAAATCCAAAAGCACATCCCACTGTATTGAAATCTTGAGTGAGTGGATATATACAAATGAATTACTTTAAACATAATTAAAGTATTATTAAAGATGAGTTAATTTTCAAGGCATCTGAATTCCATAGACAGATGTTAAATATAATAACATTTGTGTCTTTTCTCTTAGTTGTTAACTGAGCATCTTGTTGATAGACTTATGATGATGATGATGCTGATTTTGTTGTTGTTATTGTTGTTTTTTTTATGTGCTTGTTGTTTTTTATTTTTTATGTTTCTTTGAGTGTTGTTTTGGAATGGATTGAAGGTTTAGAGCTTGGATTTTGGGGGTAAAAGTTTGGTTGTTTATCTCAGATGCAGGATGTGATTTCACTGGGAGCTCATTTTGACTAGGCTTTGGGTGAAATAAAAATCACCTTAATTAACCTATATATGCTAGTAAGGGTGTTTAGAGATATATGTTGTGTAATTGGATATATATATATATAATAAGAGATTTTCTTGAGAAAGTAGGTCTAAGGGTGTGTGCTCTTAGTTCTGAGAAATAATTCTCTTTAGTTCTCTGTTGTCTTCTTCTTTTTTTATTCTTTTTTAAATTTAAAGAGAATTGTTTTCTTTTATTCTAATTTATATTTAGCATGGAGGTGGAGCATTTCCAGATTTAGTTAGTTTTATCAAAACATTAAATCCTATTGATATATAGTTGTGTTCTCAAGTTTGGATGTGAGACAATCTCTCCATGAACTATTTTCATATTTTCATTTATAGTTGATTTCAAGTTCAGTGTGTTCATTGGTGTAGCATGGACTTGAGTGAACCAACATAACTTATATATGTATGTATATATAAAAATTATATTTCTAAACATGTATGTAAAATAACTTGAACCAACATAACTTATTATGATTGGCTCGTTTGCAGTGATCAGCACATCAGTTCCGACTTTAAGGCACAAAGTTGCAAGATATACCTGGAAATAAAGTAGCACAGCAGGTTAACATATCTTCGTCTAGTTTTCATATACCATGCACCTAAAGTTAACAACAAATTGCATGGTGCTTAATTGGCTCTGTCTGGGGATAAATATTGTATTTTCACATACATTACTTTTATTGTCCGTAGCATATTGGTCATTGAATCATTTTTTTCGGCCAAGTCAATTAACGATTATGTTTAAACTTGAAGAAATGGTCTCATATTAGTTTGGTTCCAGATTATTTAAGAAGAGATATGAATGAGCAATTTAAGATTTGCAGGTACTAGTGTGGATGATAATAATATAATCTATAAAAGCTTGGCTTTGAAAATATGGCTTTTGATTCGGTTGCCTTCATTTGATATCAGATATGTGGGTAAACTTGTGGTTAAAAATAATATAAACTGTAGACAACTTAATATTTGCAATTTTTTTTTTTTTGAACTTTTTTTGTGCTATTCTTAAGCTTGTTGCCCTAGTCTTATTGCTTTGACATGAAACACCACCTTGTAATTAAATACTTCCCTTGACAAGTAATAAGGTTTGCGGCATCTGGATTGTTTGTACTTTATTAGCAAAATCACTTAATGTCTTCTTGTAAAGCAAAAGGCATCAGTGCACCAGTGTTTGCCTTATTTTTTGTAACTATGTAGCTGTTGTTTGTCACTTGTGACCTGTCTGTTGTTCATTTATAAGGAAAACAATATTTGTTTCCTAAACTGTTGTTTTGGAATTTGTCGCTTTGAATGAATGTGGTATGCATGCGTAGTTCATTTAATGTAGTTTGTAATCTAATAATGTTCTAGGCTTAGCTGGAAGGATATCTCATATACCAAAGGTAGATTTGCATAGTTCATTTAATGTAGTTTGTAATCTCATTATATATTTTGTTGTTCTAACTGTTAATTATAATTTGGTTCATGAGCAACAAACTAAGATGTAGTCTCCTGCCATATCTCATATACCAAAATTGACTTTCAAGAGTGCAAATAGATAAAGTGAAAATTTATAGGTTAGCTTCTCTACACGAGTTGGATTAGAAAAAACATCATTTTTAAGCACATGAATCTGCAGTTGCTTGTCGAGCCTTTTCATGTTGATGAAATAACGGTTTTCATCGACCACAATCTACCGCATTCTGAATTTTAGTATTGAAATTCAATGTGATCAGATTTGTGACCTGTTCACAAAATTTGGGCATGATTTGTTTGCACCATTCTGTACTACTATTTGGCTATGTTGTTTTTTTCTTTGGAGTGAAGGAATAGAAGCATTTTGTGGTTGAATGGGCACTGAACATTTACAAGCTATTTTTAATTTTGGAGTAATATCCTCTAGTTTTCTATGCATGTTGCTCAAGTTTTTGGACATAAAAGGCAGGTTGAAATAATGAGATGTGTGAAATACAGTGTTTGTTAGTTGTGTATATATTCAGTGTACATAGGAAGTCACATTATAACTAATAATAATTGCTTTTATATAGATATATGTATATATATATTGGAAAGCTACTGAAAATTAGCAAAATTATGTATTATTCCATGTGAAGCTTGTGCAAATAACACAGTTCTGAAAATGGCTGATTTGTGTGCATGAAGAAGAGGCCAACAAATAATGTGAACATAATTTTGCATTCATAGTGTAACGACATGTGCATAATTGATATACAAATAATATGCATGCATGGTTCATTTAATGTGGCTTGTAATCAAATAATGTGGTATGCATGCATAGTTCTTTATTTAACAATGTTTATTTATTTTTGTAGGAGAACTCATAGTCAATGATGCAAAAGCTTGAGATTCGGAGGCTACAAGACACTCTGTACTTTTTATAACTAAGCAAATAAAAATACATTGTAATAGATGTAGATAAAATTGTGTGATATCTTTTATTTTGTGTAATTAAGCAAAATACATTGTACATGGGACACTTATGATTTGTCAAAAAAAAAATCAATGAAATTGAATTTAGGATACTTATAATTGTGTTGTAAGATTTGTCTTATAGATTTTTTGTTCAAAATATTTTGTTTATAATTATTACCAGAATTAATTATATTCAAAGCTAATGATCTTGTTTTAAAGGTGGTTATAATCGCTTCTAAAAAGTAAAAATATTTAGTTTTTGAGTGGGTTATAACTGCCTCAAATTATAATGGGGATTTTAAAATATTAGTTTTTGAGGTTGTTATAAACGTCTATAAAACAAAAAGTGACTTTTTAAAAAAATCTTAGTATATGAAAGTATGAAGAGGAGTTTAAAAATTATTAGGTTTGGAGACGATTATAACCACCTCTATCATAGAGAATTTTTAGAGGCATGTACAATTTGCAAAGGCGGTTGGAAGTTTAAAAGTATGCTTCACAAAAGTTGTAAATAAATACCAAAGAACTAGAAAGCATTTAATTGGAAAAATTTTCTCTTGTATAATAGATTAACAGGAATAAAAGCATCTTTTTCTGAGAATAATCAGCAAGGCAATTAAGCAAAACCAGCAAAGAAAAGATGTTTTCATAATTGAATGTGAACTCAATGTAAAATGAAGCCGTTCAGACTACTATTTAGTTTACGTAATCTCATTTAGACAATGCTAATGTAAAGGACAAAAGAATATTGTTTACATGGTTGAAAAATGCTTCTCACCTTCTAAGTTTTTCTTCAGCATTTCTTTTCATACAGAGATGGAACTTCATTTTGAACCGAATTCTAGTATCCCAACGTGATCTATGCTTTTGGCCTATGATCCGCATTATTGCCAACAAAAGATACCATCATCTATCCTTCAGAAGTGAAAATAGGATGACCACATTCGTTGTGAACAGTGAGATCAGCAACAAAAAAACAAAGTTCTAAAAAATTAAAATTTAAAAGCAGTGGAACACTAGATCACAAATAGATCATTAAAAGGCTTTCACCTGATGACTCCATCATTGTGGATTTCGGAGAGGCGTTTGGTGAGGTCATTCTTATCGATATGGAGCTTGGTGTTCTCTTGGTGAAAGGCTTCAAGCTATCGGCGATGTCTTGGAGGTGGGAGAGGAAAAAGTCATAGTGGTTGACGAGTTAGTGGTATTGAAGGGTGAGACGGGCGAGGTAGAGCTGGGTGTCCATGATGGAGGTATCGTGATGGTCTTCAGGTTCAACGTCGAAGAAGATGGAGGAAGGGGGCAATGATGCTAACGATGGAGGAAGGGTTCACTGTGGAATTTGGAGCCATCCATGCCAATGTTGAGGTATTGTGAGAGTTTTTCTTTTAAGAAGAGCCAGAAGGATAATTTATTGATAAAAAGGTCTAAAAAAGACTGGAGAAAAGAGATCAAACAGCTATAGACTACAACACGAATAAAGCTACAACTAAAGGAAAGAAGGAAAAGAGGTAAAAACTAAAACTAAAAGCAAAATCCAGCAGCAATGAAACACTTCATAATCCATCTGGGAAGGTCTTTTGCGGTGTGGTATAAGGTGATAGAGTGGAGGTTCGTTGCATATGAAGCCAATCGAAACGCCGGAGTCAACCAATCTCTAGGAATAGTATGAATGCGAGGCTGATTGACAGACGACAGCATATGAAGGAGGGTGTTGATCCAGTGCTAATGATGCCATCCACACCAAGAGATGTTATTTGATAGAAGGCCACTGAGGCTAGTGTTTGAAGTGAAGACGTGTTACACTGGAATATGATGAGCAAAGCTAAGTCTTAGAGCAAATACAAGGGCAAGAATATCAGCTTCAAGCGAGGACGTGGCAATCGGAGGGCTGCAACCTACAAGAGACAAGTTGTAATTAGAATCAGAGAAAAAACAGCCAGTAGAGCATACCTTGGATGAGTTGTTCCAATACGCAGCGGTGAAAAGAAAAAGTCCATCAGAGCTGGCAAATTATTTAACAGAAGTTTCCTGCCAATCAAAGGAGAGTTGGAGTAATAATAATTCTTGGCAAAGTGAAAAGCTCGAGTGGAAGTTAATCTAGCATTAAAACTAGAATTCCGGAAGATGGCGTCACAACGAGCTTTCCAGATGTGCCAAGCAACATCAGCGATGACAGCCTTAGTAAAAGAAGAAATGGAGGAACAAGTAACCCAATTACCGTCAGTAAAATTACCAAGAAAACTAATACTGGTTCCCAACAAGATAGCGGCATGATTCCAAACAAGTTGGGCCTTAGTACAAGAATTAAGCAGATGTTAAGAAGATTCTAACTCTAAACCAAAAAGAACACACAAAATTAGAAGGACCCAGATTAAACATGTGAAGCAAATCAGTGGTTAACAACCTCCCATGGAAAACAAGCCACAAGAAATAAATCACGCAAGGAGTAGATTTAATGTTCCAAATTTTCTTCCATCCAGACCAAGTTGCAATTGAGGATCTCTTACCATTCAGGTGATGATAAGCATTAGGGGAAATTTTAATATTGTTGGACATAGGAAACCAGACTGATAAGTGCTCGTGTTATAGTAATGCAAAGTGTTATTATCTTGCAATAAGCATTGATTTAATCAGATTTTATCACTAAAAAGTGTGCATTTGTTTACTTTTGTGCATTGTAGGGTTGTGGAGCCAATTTGGAAAAGAATGAAGCAAGAATAAGTTATGTTCGCCATTGTTGAGGAGTTCTCGGACCAAGTAAGGAACAAGGCACCAGTTTAGACTTGTGGGTGTGTGCTAACCTCCATTGGAGGGGCACAAGGGCTGTCACATTCACAAAAGTCTAACTCGTGTAACATTGGAGAATTTCGCCAATGAAGAAAAATGAAGTAATCGACATAATCTACCATTGATTGTGTGCCCAATTCAATGGCCTCGATGAAGAACGATGAATTTGGGAGCATTTCGGCGAAGTATTGCAGCAGTTACTGTAGCAAAATGATGTAGCAAGTTACTGTTCATAGTATGCTGAAATTCAGCAAAACAGAATTTCCACACGCCCGTGTGGAAAATTCACAGGGGCGTGTAGAACCCCGATTTCAGCCCAATTTCAGCCTATAAATAGCCCGTTTTGAGATCTATTTAGGGACCCTCCCCTTCTATCTTTTGACCTATCTTTCTCCCCAACTTCTGGAGAGTGCGTCTAGGGTTTCGAAGAGGATTTCGTGGAGGTTTGGAGCGAGTCATCGGCATCGTCATCGACGTCCGACGGCTGCACAAGACCACGGCCACACCATACGCAAGGGGGTTTTCATCGATGCTTTTAATTTGTACTTTCTTTCATATTTTGATGAACATGAATAGCTCCATGAGGAGCTAAATCCCTTGTGGGTATTCGGACTTGTAAACCCTAGGATTATTATGTTTCTTTGACATTGTTATTATGCTTTTCCATTATTGATGAATAAAATTGAATTTCAATCTTAATTAATTTTGTTATTGTTTTCCCTTAGCCGTGACACTAGGGTTGAGAACAATTTAGGTAATCCTTTGGAGGTGTGATAACTCCTATAGGGTTAGACTACTTAGGATTGAAGAGGGTTGAGAGGGTGAGTCGTGAGGTAGCGGAACGTCCCCTTTCTCTTCCGATGTGATTTCCCTACCTTCGTGTTCCATGATTCATTAGCGGTCAAAATAGAGTGAAGTGCTAGGAGATAAACTCCCCTGGGGCTTAGTTGCGCGAGCAACAGAGTGAAAAGTTGTAGTGAAAATTAGTATTGGGGCTTAATCTAGACTAGGGTTCTCTCACCTAGACCAAAGGGTTTGAACTACATTTAGGAACCGGGTTTATCATTAGGAATCCCTAGAACTTAAAGCAATTCCACATAGTGTGAGGCTTAAGAAGACGAACTCCCCTAGGGCTTAGTTGACAGGTCAACGAGAGTCAAGGGTCATAGTGAAACCTATAGCCGGGGCATAGTGTTGGGATTAGACACGGTTGACCTTAGATTTGGGACCGTGTGCTTAAGGACATCCTCGACTCAATAATCATCAATAGGAGAGTATAATAGCATTGTCTTGCACTTGAAGCATAAGTCCTAGGGGTAGCTTGTCCGGATACCCATCTTTATTCATTGATTGTCTTCCTCTTATTACCTCCTCCCATCTTCCATACTTCTTTTACTTTATTCTTATTTTCAATTACTTTTACACACACACACACACAGAACCAATTTTCACACTCGCACATCACATAGTTAAATAGCAAAAGCTTGTGTCTAAACCTATTCTCTGTGGATTCGACTACCCCTCACCAGGGTATTTATTACATCGACAACCCATGCACTTTCCGGCCCTTGTCAAACCAGACCCAGTAGGATCGATGGTTCCAAGTCCCTTAATGATGTCAACATAATTACTGCCAAAGAGAGAATTAAGTAAAGAACAATCCCAACAATCATTAATTATGAAATCAGAAAGAGATAGCCCATTAGAATAAAATTCCATGTTAACAAAGGTGGGTTTAAAAGCTAATGGAATATAAAAACACCAAGGGTCAAAATGCAAAGATGTGTTAACAGGGTCAAAAGATTTAATCCAACAGTTGGGCTTTAAAATATTGGCAGTAGAACAGATACCTCTGAAAAAAACAGAATAATTAGTAGGAACAGAATTACACCAAAAGTTCAAATAACCATAATTGAAAAGCAGGATATCAACCCATAAACAATTATCACGATTCAAATACTTGAAAACATGTTTTGCAAGAAGAGAGTGCTTTGCTTTGCTATTGATATCAGTTATAGAACTCCAACCGACCAAATCGATGCCCTTTCCATTGCCACCCTTGTGCCAAAGAAAATCCTTAATGATTTTGTTAATTTTATTGATAATGGAATCAAGGATTGGATAAATAGACAGGTAATAATTAGGGATGGAAAGAAGAGAAGGGTTAATCAAGATAACCTTGGCAGCCATAGACAGTTTAGAAGACTTCCAGTGAGCACAAGTATGATGAATTTTATTGACCATGTGATTGAATACAGAAGCAACAAGCTTCCTAGGGGAGATAAGAACACCTAGGTACTTGAAAGGAAACATGGTAGACTTAATTTCCAGGATAGTACAGATACTAGATTGAACTCTTTTATTAAACCAAGTAGGATAATAGATAGCAGATTTATTAGCATTGAGACGCTGGCCAGTAAGGTAACCATAATAATCCAAACAAGCAACAATATGACGGGGCAGCACATCTAGTAGCATGAGTTATAAGAACAAGGTCATCAGCGTACATAAGATGATTAAAGTTATTGACAAGATTTCTATTGAAGCCAGGAATACTCCCATTCTGAAAGGAAGAATTGAGTTTAGTGGTCAGGATTTGAGACACTAAAATAAATAAATAAGAGAAAATGGGGTCACCCTGACTATCACCTCTGGAGGAAGAGATCCATCTAAAAGGACATCCATTAATCAGAATAGAGAAAGAAGTGGACATAAGACACACTTTGATCCAAGAAATCAATGGCAAGGGAAATTCATTTTAGCAAGGGTGGCAATAATTGCACTCCAACTAAGGGTATCATATGCTTTCTCAATATCAATTTTGAAAATCATCCTAGAGGGGTCATTGATATCTCTTTCAATAGAATGCACCACTTCTTGCAAAGTAATGATGTTATCAAAAGGACATCGCCCTGCTACAAAGCCTGACTACTCTCAACCAATAATCTTTGGGAGAACAGAATATAGCCTAATAGCAAGGATTTCGGAAACAATTTTACAACAGACATTGCAAAGAGAAATTGGGCGATAATCAGAAACAAAATTAGGATTGTCAAAGTCTGACCCTAAGAAGCAGGCATAACAGCATTGTTAAAAAAATATGTGATAGCAGAAGTTACCTGATCACCAATGTCGTTCCAAAAAAACTTAAAGAACTCCGCGTTGATACCATCAGGACCGGGGCTTTTACCTGCAGGAAGATTGATCATGGCCAGATAAATTTCTTCATGAGAGACCTCTTTCTTGAGAAGGTCACCATCTTCAACAGATGTGCAAGGAAGGCCATCAGGAAGATCAAGTGCAATATCAAAAGGATTTCTGTCGAGCGGCTCAGTCCAGAGGTTAGCATAAAATCTAGTAAACGCATTCTCAATATCCAAGTGCGAAGAGCAAAGAGAGCCACTAGAGTCGATAACTTGATTAATATTATTATAGTGATTGCGAGTGCGAACCAAGTTATGGAAAAAAGCAGTATTGTGATCTCCATTGAGAAGCCAATTGAGATGAGTACATTGAGCCCATCTGATGGTATTCGAATGCTGGAGATTAGAGTACTTATTGTAAAGGCCAAACAATTTAGAACTGACGTCCAACCCAAGATAGTCATTTTGTTCAAGAGAAAGAATTTGAGCTTCAGCATTATGAATGTCAATATCGATAAAGGTAAGACCAACCCACTTCCAATTATTAATTTTAAGACGAGTACGAGAAAATAAGTGAGTAAGGGCGTGCATGGGATTACCATTGGGGATGGAGTTCCAAGCTTCTTTAACCGCACTAATGCAATCAATATAGTTAAGCCAATGATTTTGGAAACGACAAAAATCTTTCTATAAAAAGTAGGGTTAATATTAATAGTAAGAGAAAGGGGAGCATGATCGGAGAAGATTCTAGGAAGAATTTTAAGGGTGTAGGAATGATACTTATCTTGCCAAATAATGTTAACCAGACACTGCTCGAGCTTGGCCCAACTGCAAGCAGTACCAAATTGGTTATTACACCAAGTGTACCTGGGATCGGAGACATGCAGATCAAAGAGGTTGTTAGAATCCAAGAAATTAGTAAAAAAGTGAGACTTCCAAGAATAATAGGCAAAAAGACCCCGTCTATGCTCGTCCTGAGAGATAATGCAGTTAAAATCCCCAAGAATAAGCCAGGGGAGATTCAAACAAGCTAACCTATTAAGTTCTTGCCATAAAGAAATTTGGTTATTAAGACGATGAGAGTTATAAGTAACAGAAACAATATGGCTAGAATTAAGGGGGGAGAGATAATAAGATGTAATGCCTGACGAAAGACCGCCAATGGGGTTACATAACCAAGATTTTTCTTCGAGAGAACAATAATACCGCCCGATAATTCATCAGCGAGAACAGCAGCCCATTCCCACAAGCTAGGCAGCTTGGAACAATAACGATCTAAACGAGCAGCATCAGCTCTAGACTCCAATAGACAAGCAATTATGGGATTATATTTTTTAAGAAGTTTCAAAAATCGGGCAGACGTGTCACCGGAAGAAATACCCCTGCAATTCCAACACAGTATGTTAAAAGATTTCTTCATCATGAAACAATAAATAAGAAAAGGGGCACCAGAAAAAAAATAAAGGAAGAAGAATGAAAGAAAGCGATTAAGAGCTGGGATCTCCAGCCTCGAGCCTTCCTTTCTTCTTCGAAGAAGTCCCAGCATGAGAACCTTTTCTAATTAAAGCATCACGATGAATTCCATCTTGGTACTGGTCTAATGTCATGAGGTCATCTGGTTCATCTTCATCTAGCATGGCAGAGTCATCATCATCCGAAAAGCTAGTGTCGCCATCACTTTCCTTTGCCGTCGGATCGCCGTCAAGAGCGACAGAGACTTTGTCAACAGCCGTGGCATGAGAGCAATTAGGATCGGGAGCCTCATTAGGTTGAGTGGGGAAAATTGAAGATCTAATGACAACGATACCGGAGCTCAAGGGGGCAGAAGCAAGGGTCTTGAAGCTGGGATTCTCATTAGGATTGAACGATTGTAGAGTTATTTTTTTAGAGTGCTTTGGAAGTAAAGCATTATTATTTAAATCATTAATCGCTGCCTTGGGAGTGACAGAACATTGAAATTGAAAGGAATCTTCAGGGACGAGGGTTGGTGGTGTCAAATCAGGTAAAGCAACGAGGGAACGGTCAGATTGAGAAACACAAAGTCCTCCTCTGACATTACCTCGGTCCCCTCCACGTATGTTGCGAACAGTGGTCGAATGAGAGCCGTTAGATCCATTGGATCGATCTCCCGGATTGGTTTCCACGTTAAGAGTCGCGTGACTAGCACGTGTGCTAGCTCCGCATCCCCGAGCACGGCCTCGCCGGCGGGTGACGATCATCCACGGTCCAAACTCTATATCGACAGGGATATTGAGCTTAGTATGGGGGACTTCAGACTGAGCATGATCCGAGCGAGGAGGAGCAGAATCCTTCTTAAGACCAACGATCTCCGAGGAACAGATCGAGCTGATCACCAGTCTCTGTGGATCACAGGGGGTGGAGAAGATCGGTTGTTGCGGGATCTCATGATTTGAGCGTAGAAGTTCGAACCATGCACGATTACTCCGCAGTTGTAGCAAAAAGTGGGGAGTCTCTCATACATGACCACGACAAAGACTTTCTGGCAATCATCACCGACCCAGAACCCCCGGCAGAGGGGTTTTGAGAGATCGATTTCTATGCACACTCGGGCGAATTTAGAACGGGTAAGGGAGGTGGTGAGTTCATCGACTTTTAGAAGTTGTCCCAAATGTGTCGTGATAGTTTCAATAGTATCATCAAACCATAACTCTACCGGCAAGTTATGAAGCTGAACCCATATTGCCGCAGTGTTTAACTTTGCAAAGGAAGGTTCGAAGAACGGCTGCCATGAGGAGAGTTGAAGAATCATTCCATTAATAGACCACGGACCGTCGAGAAGAAGCTTCTGAATGGTATCTTGAGAAGAACAACGGACGAGGAGAAACCCATTAGGGAGGTCGGAGATGGAGATCTCGCCAAGATCAGTCCACTTAACCAGCAAATAAGCTTTCACTTGCTCGAACGACGGAGGTTTGCCAAAAAATTTCCCGTACAAGGAATTTTGAAACCTAAGCCGGGCTCGAGAGATAGTATCTCCATCAATCCTGACGAACTCAGTGGAAGTTTCCTTGATTTTGGCTAAAATCTGAGGGTTATGAATAGGAGAGTTATGGGAGTTATGGTATGTTGAGGAAGCAACTTGAGCCCAGGAGGAGGATCCTGGAGGGGGGAAGGAAGGATGGGGGGAGTTTGACCCCCGCTTGCCATGGCAAGGGGACAGGAGCAAGGGGGAGAAGGGGAAAAGGCGGCAGAGGAGATGCGAATCAGAGGAGAATCAGAGGAACTGCAAGCTCTTACAACTAAAGTTAGAGATATTGTGAGAGTTGGGACTTTTATCAGTTCAAACATGAAGAGCATATGTCAACTATTGGATAGTATGACACCAAAATGTAAAAAGGGGAGGTCATAGATTCAAATCCTTCCCTCAGCAGCACTATTCTACGTATTGTGTATGATTGTCACCTAAAACTCTTGTACTATTTCTATACTATTTATATACTGTACATCCGAGCTCAAGTACTATTTATATACTATTCATGCAATGTATAGCCGGTTCCAGTACTATTTTTGTATTGTTTACCGCATGGGTGTGGATCCCCTGTGGGAGAAACAATGGTTTCACCCATCAGATTACAAAGGCAGGAGGATTTTCTTAGGAGATCTGAAAGCCACCGCAACTAGTGCACCTCCATACCTATCTATCCCTTTAACAAATCCCTTGAGTGGGGAGTGTTTGTCGCCTATTAGTCCAAAAAAAAAAAAAAAAAAAAAAAAAAAAAAATGAAGAGCACATTATATATGAATGTGAGTGTCATATTTAGAAATTTAATTACAACCAAGAAAACCACTATTGTTGCAAACAAATATTAAATTTCACACTAGCTTGTTACATATATCTCTATATTTACCTTTCCATATTCCTTCTTACATTTAATATTGTAGGATTTATATAATATCAGCTATATATATTTTTATTTCTGACAAAAATATTTGAGAAAATGATATTTTCAACTAATTAAATTTCAAGCTTTTTAAAATATTGTAGCATGAAGTATATAACTAAAGGTTAACTTATTGTAGTGGGATATGTATTTTAATTTTTGCTCCTATTGTTTCTCCAATGGAACTAGAAAAATATTTTGGAAAAATTGAACCTCCTTCCATTGGTTGATTTTTTGCCCATATTTTATAATTGATGCCACTTTTTATTTGATTAATTTTTATGGCGAAAACATGGTACTTGATCTATTAAGTGTTTATTATGTCATTATTTTTATGACAATTAATCAATTATATTATATTATATTTGTGCACTTTTTGCAAAATATAAACATGATCCTAATTTTTCTCCTATTGTTGCTCCAATGGAACTAAAACTTAAAAATATTTTGGAAAAATTGAACCTTCTTGCATTGGTTGATTTTTTACCCATATTTTATAATTGATGGCACTTTTTATTTGACTGATTTTTATGGTGAAAACATGGTACTTGATCTTTCTTATTATGAAGATAATTATCATTAATTGTTTTACAAAATATATAATGAATATAATAGTGTGCATGGCAATAAACAAGTATCCAATTTTGTGAAAAATATTGAAAGAACTTCTCCACTCACAATAAACAAGTATCCAATATAATAGTGTGCATGGCAATAAACAAGTATCTCCATTCAAAAAAATATTGAAAAATATATCTATCATTATTTATTATCTCTTATCTCCATAGGTTTGAATGATGCTGTATAATTCCTGCGAGATGAGATAGTCGAAAGTATTACTTCTCTCGATCAATACAACTACCAAACTATTATTGATGATGTGAAAGCATCAAGTACGATTCTTATGTCCTTTGGCATTAACTTGAGCAATCTTGAACATGTTGTGGGAAAGGTATCTCAATGTGCATTCTTTGTTAAAGAACTTTCAGAAAATCCTAGTATCCAAGCTTATACATTAGCAAAAAGCCAAAGATTGTGTGCTAAATACAACATTAATGATCGAGGATCTTAACAAGCATAGAGCGAATTTGATATGACAAAAATATGAAGAAGGATGAACTTCATAAACTTGAAGCAGAACATCACCAACTTCAAAATAGGGTTCATGAGATATTTCAAATGAGATAAAGATTTTGCGTAAAGAAGTAACAACTTTAGACCAATCCTTGGAAATTTCTTCTCTCACACAAACCAACTTGCAAACTACATTGGATGAGAGTACAACACAACTTGTTGAGGTTCGGGAAGATGATTCAGATGATAGCTATGTTGCTCTCTTCACCACATTGATTGATAGACTGGAGAAAGCAAAGGAGTCTTGTACTCAAGTTTTCAAGCATTGAAGAACTTTATTTTTCCTTTATTTGTTTAGCTAGTTTGGTAATTAATTTTGAGTATATATTTGCTTTAGCAATTGGTGTTGAGACATTTGTTATGAACATAGATATTTTTTCTTTAATATGATTTAATTTCTCTCCATTTCTTATTCATATATATATTTTTTTTGTTAAATATGCTTTGGTGATTGGCTATGAAGACTATTCATTTAACGAAGGAATTAAAACAATGTGATTATCTTACTTCCCCATTTTTATTGAATGAAGTAACCAAAATTTAATGTCTTGATTCATGAAAATAAAGCTTTGGGATATCATGCCATGCATTTCATTATAGACAAAAGCACACAAAAGTCAATGTTTTGCCTTAAGAAGTACGTACAATCGTACATGACCTGTCTACCTTCTTATTTTTTTTGAAGGGATCAGGCATTCCGTCAACGACAAACATTTTACATTATGCATAATATTTCTTTAAAAAATGACCATTGATAGGTGGCATGGGTCTTTCTCCATTCGCATCAATAAGTTGGTATGCACCTCTTTCGTAGACAATCTCCATAACATATGGACCTTCCCAATTTGCTTTGAATTTGCCCCTGTCCCGCTTGTTGGTGATGATAGGTCTTCTGAGGACAAGAACTATTTCTCCTTTTGTAAATGTGCAAAATCTGGCCAACTTATTGTACGCTTGGGACATCTTTGCTTTATAAACTTCAAGATTCTGTTGCACTTCTATCCTTTTTTCATCAAGAGAGTCTAACTCATCTAGGCGAAGTCGAACATTATCTTCATTTGTATTTCATTCTACAATGCCATTCTTAATGAAGGTATATGAATTTCAAGGTGTAGGACTGCTTTAATTCCAAACACTAAAGAGTATGGTGTACATTGTGTTGGAATCCTTTACTTGGTACGATATGCCATAGCATCTCAGGAAGTCTATCATGCCAATCCTTTTTAGTTTTGGACACAGTCTTCTTTAGCAATTTTGAAAGAGTTTTGTTAAATATTTCTGCCAACCCATTTGCTCTTACATTATAGATGGAGGTATACTTCCAGTCTATTTTGTGATGTTGTGCAAATCTCCCAATTTTGAAACTTCTGAAAGCAGAGCCATTATCTGAGATAATTATTCTTGGAGTTCCAAACATGTATAGGATATTTTCTCTAAAGAATTTTATGATGTTCTCAGTCTTTACTTCTCTTAAAGGAATTGCCTCGCCCATTTGGAGAAATAATCTGTTGCAACCAATATGAATCGATGCCCAGAAGATGATGGAGGCTCAATGGGACCAATCACATCTGTTTCCCATATCTCAAAAGGCCATGAAGAGACTGTGGGATGCAAGGGATTCGGATGTTGATGAATAAAATCCCCATGAATTTGATATAGATGGCATTTTTTGGCATATTCAATGCAATATCTAACCATGTTTGGACAATAATATTCCATGCGCTTAATCTTGAGTCGAATCTAAGGTCCGAATTGGTGTGCACTGCATATCTCCGAATGTACATCATGCATGACTTTTTTTGCTTCTTCATGTGAAAGACATCATAGAAGTAGTTGATCATATGACCTGCAGTATAGCATGTCATTAATGAGGGTGAATCTTAGAGATCTTTGTTTTATTTGAAGGATTTCTGATTTGTCCCCTGACAATTTATCATATTTCAAATATTCCATGAATGGTTGCCTCTAATCTTCTTCTGACATCTATAGAGTGAAGATTTCCATGCTCCCCTCAATATTTTTTTTTGTCTTTGACATCGCTAAGGATTGTACTTATGGGTTTCTATTTCTTATAGTGATTTGAACTTCATCATGATCTGGATTTGCTAGCTCCTTCACTATTCTTGCCAAAGAATCAGCTTCTCCATTTTCTGATCTTGAAACCATGCTCAAATGAACTTGAGGAATTTTCTTCATCAACATTTTGGCCTTCTTATGGTATTTAAGAAGTTCAACTTTGTATATTTTGAACTCTCCTTCGACTTGCTTGATAATGAGTTGTGAATCTCCAAATATATGGATTTGTTGAATTTCAAATTTGATTGCCAATTCCAAATCAGCTTTGAGAGCTTCATATTCTACTTCACTGTTTGTGCATGGATCTATAAAAGAAAGTGCATATCTAAGGATTCCTCCTTCTGGTGTAACAAAGAAAAGCCCTATTCCTGCTTTGATTTGTGGAATCTCATATTTGGGTGCCGGCTTTATGGATGGCACTCCATCAAAGTACAGTCACCATTCTGCTTCTTTTACTGCAAGGGTCTCTTCATCAGGGAGATCATAGTTAAGGGTTGAATCATCAAAAAGAGGATGTGCTGCTAAGAAATCTACTAATGCTTGCCCCTTGATAGCTTTTTGCGGAGTGAATGTTATATCAAACTCCATTAACATTAGTGCCCATTTTGCAAGTCTCCCTGTGAGTAATGGCCTTGCCATAAGATATTTGAGAGGATCAATTTTGGATATGAGAATAAATTTATGCGCTAGCAAGTAGTGTGTCACACCCTTATCCGTAGGTCCATAGGATACGACAACCGCCACGACAATCCCGAGGAGCGATACTCCACCACTCAACCCTCGAGAGAGCGCAAGGCTGAATAATAAACTTGGAATCAATAAATTCTCAACACAAATGCAGAGTTTCAAGAACAACGACACCCAGTAGAAGTAATAACAATAACAATGACACCAACAATAAGAATAGAAAAGGGAAGTTCACAAGCACACAAAGAGGGAATACTAACAATAATAACAAAAGTTGATACCCCAAAGTTTAAGAGTTGTTTAAATAGAACACCAAGTAACAGAATCCTCGACATACTAGTGGATCCAAGACTCAAGAAACGTGTGCATGATTCAAAATAGCATACATGAATAGAATGAGATACAAGGAAGGCAAGAAGTCAACTAATGCTCAGCACGCAGCCGCATCGCCTTACCTACTACCTGCAACAAAACTAGGAAGAATGAGGTAATGAGTAACCACAGTTACTCAGTGAGGGGAGATTAGCACAACTCTAACAGAACTGCACCAAAATACAATAAACATAAATCTTCAAAATGGTATTTTACTAATAAGATAACTAGCTTAAAGCTTGAATACATAGTGTCGCAAACTTTAATACAATAATATAAAAAGATAAAGTCAAGTAGGCAATTTACCTCAACTAGGGTTTATAACACCAAAAATCGAAAACATAGTTTCAAAAACAAGTAAAACAACTGAATGTCACGGTTTTGAAATAAATAAGCACAATATGCGTGGCAACTCAAATATGTGGCAGACTGTCTTCCTAAAAGCGACAGCTGGGCTTCGCCCCCTCACCACACATTCAAGATGACACTGCAAAAGAAAAACACTTGGTAAATCTCAAATTCAGTATAAAGCAATACCCAACACTCACCCATCATAACGTGGTCTAGAAAACTCTCTAAACCTTCGCCATGGCCACTGCTAGGTTCAGAGCCATCAAGGTACTCATGCCCTTGACATTGACCTATCAGTTTACCGTATGGTGACTCCGGTTACCCGATGACATCCAATCAAAGCTCTACACACCCACCTGAACTGGACTAATGCAAGATCAGCCGGTCTACTATGCCACCTTTACAAGACTGGCCGTAGAGACCGCCTACTGCAGTAGGATACCACCATAAAATCTCAACTACAAGCGAAGTTGCACACGAAGTACAATAGCCAACAATAATCATCAATCAACAATACTTCGGCCATTTCCACAAGGAAATGATAAAAGCACAAGAAAACTCAAGCTTTTAACACAAATTGATTTACAAAAAAATCAAACACAAGCAACAATAGGTAAATTCTTTCCTTTGGACAACCTGAAAACCTCTCATTTGAACACAAACTAGCATAAGAAAGGCATCAAGCAATAAACTCATTTTAGAACAATAAACATCTCAAAATCAATCATTACCAACAAAAATCTCATTAAGCAAGATAGATTATATAAACATATAAATATTGGTAATATTCTAATAGAGTCATGCTTAATAATCCCACTCACAAAACATAGGCGAGTAAAACCCATGAGAACGCTACTCCTCCACCGGCACCTTGCCTCGAGCCGTACCCTCACCACCTAACCAATCACGACCACACACACACACAAACAAGAAAAGAGTAAGCCAAGGAAAATCCTAAGATTAAGCATGCAAAAAAACCTCAACGAGATCAAAGGTTAGCTCAAAACTAAGACCAAGGATTTCCAAAGAATTCCAAAGGTTCTAGGCTTCCCTCTAAGCCAAAGAAATCAAGAAAACAAGGAGAACTCACTGGTGGTACAGTAACCCCGAAAATCCAAGCACAAAGTTCACTCAAGATTTCAACAATATTTGAAAAAGAAACAAGGGGATCATACTCCAACATCCTTTCTAGCTTCAAGAGAGAAGAATGAAGGAAAGATGGAACTTCAATCTATTAAGGGAAGGATTTCATTCAAGGTCTCTATCTCCATGAGAAGAACAAAGATGAAATGAAAGGAAACCATGGCTTTAAAAAGACATGGCTTTGAAATGACAATGCATGGATGGAAATGACAAGGAATGTCTTGGAAATGGCAAGGCATGGCCTTGAGTTGACATGGTATGGTTTGAAATGACAAGGGTATGGTTGGGGTATGGCAAAAAGAAGGGGTATAGAAAAAGACCAAATTACCCTCAAGCATTTGAAACAAGAACTAGAGTGAATAAGCATTTGACAAAAGATAACAATACCCTTGAAAATTCAAGAAAAGACATGAGTGAATAAGCTTGGGTAATAATTACTCAAATGACCCCAACCAACACAATAAATGCTGTGAAAACCATCTACTCTCCTAACAACCAAAGAAGAGGAAACGGGAACGAGGGCGATGAGCAAGGTATCACATAGTGTCTTAATTTCTTCACTACAAACACTAGGGCTAAGCAATGCTTCTCAATGGGTGTATATTTACTCTCATCTCCTATCAACATTCTGCTGAGGTAATACAATGCATTTCCTTTGTCGTCTTCATTGTTTTAAGCTAGCATAGCTCCCAATGCTTCTAAGGTAACAGTATATTTCTTGACCAACTTGGAAAAAGCCTTGCATCTTCCTAATAAATTGGAAATGAATCTTCTGATATATGCTAAATGCCCTTGAAAAGACTGCAACTTCTTCAATGTTTGTGGTGGTGGCATTTCCAAAATTTTCTATATCTTGGAAGGATCTACTTCTATCCCTCGATGTCTCACAATGAAACTCAGAAATTTTCCTGATAGGACTCCAAAGGCGCATTTCATTGGGTTCATTTTCAATTTATATTCTCTAAGGCGTACAAAAATAGTTCTCAAACCTTTAAGATGGTTGTCTTTTGAATTTGTTTTCACTACCAGATTATGCACATAACATTCGATGATCTTATGAATCAAATCGCCAAATATTCTAGTCATAGCTCTTTAATATGTTACCCCCGCATTTTTCAAGCCAAACGATATTACCCTATAACAATATATACCCATAGGTGTTCAGAAGGTAGTATGTTTCTCATCATCTGGGTGCATTTTAATTTGATTATACCCTGAGTATCCATCCATAAAGGAGATCATCTTATACCCTGAGGTGTTGTCAATCATGATCTCCATGACTGGTAAAAGAAAATCATCTTTGGGACATGCTTTTATTCAAATCTATGAAATCAACATATATTCTTATCTGGCTATTCTTTTTCTTCACGTGTATTATACTGGCAACCCAATCTGGGTATTTTTCTTCCCTGATAAAATTTGCTTCTATTAACTTCTTTATTTCTTCTATTACTTTCTCTTCTAAATTAAATTTCATCTTTCTTGGGGCCTACTTAATTGGAGTAACATTAGGATTAATAGCCAATCTATAAACAACTACCTCAATCTCCAACCCTGACATCTCATTGTAATTCCAAGCAAAAATGCCAATATATTCTTTCAAATGAGCCTTGAAAGATTTTTTTTTTTTGTTCTTCTATCAGTTGTGCACTTAAGAAAGTTGGTCTCGGGTCTTCATCAGTTCCCAAGTTGATTTCAATTAACTCATCAATTGTTGCTTGACCGTCATCCTCTAATTCAGGTGGTGCATTTTTCATCTTAAAATTTTTTTCTTCCTTAGACTCCATCATGTAACACGAATGCTTGGAAGATTCAAAATACCCTACCCCTCTCTTGTTAGTATGGGAATAGTTCCATAATTGATGAAAAATTTGATATGATTTCTTTATCCAATTTATTTTTCCCCCAAACTCTTCAACTATCCTTTTGAGTTTATTAAGGTACTGGCTTGGGAAGTTTATAGGTTGGACTTCATTATTCTTTTCTTGTTCAATGTGTACAATGTCATCATTTGAAATTTTGTTATTTTTAACTTTGTAGAAGAGGATACCTCTTTCATCCTCATTTCGAGCTAGCACATAGAATGCCTTTAATTGCTCGACTGTATCAATCATCAAATCATCTAGGGATTTACAGAGACCTTATGGAACCCTTGTGATATACAATGTGCTTTCTTGGGCAAACTCTTTAGTTTGACTTGTGTCACTTTCATCTTCTGAAGATTCAGTATCACTGCCATAGTGAGGCAATGTTGATTCTTTCTTTTTGGATATTGGCATAGCATTAGATGGTTATGCCAAAGCCTTCTCCATCAAGCTCGGTGTTTTGCCCCCTTTGGAGATACCAAGGTAATATTTGGCATCCTCATAATGTATTTCATGGATAACAAAGGGTTGAATTTCACCATCAATTATGCATTCTTCTCTATCCACCATATATTTCATGCACTAATGAAGGATTGATGGGACCATCCGATTTTCATGAATCCATGGCCTACCTAACAAGGCTTTGTATGAGGCATCTGCATCAATCACATGAAAATTCATATCAGATATGATCTTTCCAAACTTCATCGGGAGAGTGATATATCCCAGTGCTTTCTGACTATGTTGATTAAAGCCTTAAATAATGATCTTTTCTTGAGATAAATGGCATATTTCCATAGCTAATGCCCAAAGAGTATTAAGGGTCATCAGGTTTAAGGAAGACCTTGGATCAACAAGAATTCAATTAATCTTTATCCCATCATAAGACCTTATCACATACAATGGTTTATTGTGCTATGCAGTTCCAAGTAATAAGTATTCATCAGTGAATGATACTGAAAGTGTATGTGTTGCGTACAGAGCTTCTGTCATGTTTATTTCAGCAAAATAAGTCTGATTCTCCTTAGGGTTTTGTAGGGCATATATTAAAGATTCCCTGACATCTACTGACATTATCAGTGCGTCATACATGCTGAGTAGAGCCAAGACTTTCTTCAGTTGTATTATGATATTATTGTCTGGTTTCTTCAAGGGTTTCTTTTGTGAGACATTTTCCTCTTCTATCATCTTCCTTTTATTTTTATCATTAGAATTGGAAGCCTGTCTTGCTTGAAGTAACTTGCTAACTCTAAGTTGCATTTGATATACATGGCATGATGCCTCATCCTCTTCATCCGGAAAATTCAATTCATTATCAGAACTTTCCTGGCATGCTATGGCGTAACAAACACCTCTTGCTTCAATGTTATCATCATTCAACTTCAAATTTCCCATGGAGACTTGCTTTTGTAGTCATTTTTGAAAATTTTGACAATTTTCTATAGTATGTCCAAGAAGTCGGTGATATGGACAATAATTTGGGTGACTATCCAAATGAATCAAACATGGCCTTTTGGGCTTAGGTAAGTCTAGCCCTTCTTCCATGGCTTGATAAAAGAGCTCTCTTCTCTTGTCTTTTCTGATTTCAATATATGAAGGAATGGATTTGTCCCTGGCATTTGCAATCGAGAATATAGGATTCACTATCTCTGAAACAAAATTTTTGCTTGTGAACTCTGGAAGATGTATCCCAGATTCATCCCATTTATTGTCAATAATATGCAATTGCATTAGCCTATTAGCTAATTCCTCTATCACTTTTTGAATGAAAGAAGGGATTTCTTTAGCAGGCATCACTTTTCTCAGAACTTTATACTTTGTGTTCTTTGGAGTATAGTATGGTTTCTTTGGCTTTTCTGACTGGTGTGGCTTTGGGAATTTGGCCTTTGCCTTCTTTACTCTTTCTCTGAATGCCACCTTCTTTTTTTTGCTTCTTACTGATGTAAGGCTGACCATGGCGATCATACAGTTCTTCTGACTCAGAAAAACTATCTTCATCATCATCTTGATCATATGTAGGGTATTCAGCTCCAGAAATAGCCCTACATTATTTCATCATTTTCTTTAAGAGTGATCAACATCTTTTCCTTCTATTCATATTCTTCGAGAGAATCAATTCTTCTATGATGGATTTCTTGTGCTTTGAGCATTTACGCTTATGTTTCTTCTTCTTGTTTTTCTTCTTGGTTTGCTTTATTGGAAGCCCTTCAGGGGGTTTCTCGACATTTCTCTACTTGATTCCGAGGAGTTTGGCCAACTTCTTCAACACTTTCTTTGATTTTTTAGATATGAAAACTTCCCACAATTCCTCTGGAACAGATGGAGGTTTATCATCAAATATTGATGGGAGCATTATTTTATTACCCACCACTGTGATTTCCTCTTTGGATGATCCCTCATAGTTTGGGGTAGTCACATACCGGATATGTTTAACAGGCTATTCCAAGAGAAAACTCTTGGAAAATGTGATCTTCCCTTCTTGATATTATTGTTCAAGCCAATCTTTAAAGACATAGCAGTTTTCAATTGTATGCCCCAACACTCTATGGTATGGGCAATAATTAGGATGATCTTTCTTACTCTGTTCTTCCGGTCTTTTGCACTTATACAGTTACAAGCCTCCATTCACGGCATCTTTAAAAATTTTTAGCACTTTATCTCTTCGAAAAGAGTACTTTTTGTTCATTCTCTCTTTCAAAGAGGGAATGGGCCTTAATTTATTTCCAGGAGCACCTAAGGTGGATGGCATAGCTTGTTCTGTTTTATGTGGCTCTATAGTGCCTTTTCCTTTAACGACATTGAAGGTTGTAGCAATGTACTTGACACTTTCTGACTTTTTAGACGTGATAGTTTTGGAAGTTTGGAAATTAGACAACACCCTCGGGCTAGTCCTTTCTAATTTCTTGGCTTATGAAATCAACTCTTGAAATGTCGTGATGCCAAATGTACTTAGGAAAGGTGCCATCCAGCTGTCAATGTACCCGAGTAACAATCCCACTACTTGAGGTTGGTCTAGGGGTTGTTCACATTTAATACTCAGGTTTCTCCATCTCATAATGTAGTCAACCATTTTCTCATCTTTGTTTGGATGAGTGGCTTCAAGATTAGCTATTGTAATCTTTTCACTAACACCTCCAAATCATACTCAAAATACATCTTTCATCTGTTGCCAATTTTGAATCCATTAGGGTTGCAAACTTGCATACCACTCAAATGCAACTCTTGTGAGACTAGTAGAGAATTGTCTGAGGAGAAGTGATCATTGTGCACTTGTGTCTCCACATGGCATAACAAAGTGGGCCAAGTGCTGATTAGGATTTCCAATCCCATTGAATTGTTTGAATTTAGGCACATTGAATCCTTTGGGATAAGGTACTAAATCATGATAGCCAGGATAAGGTTTGTCACTATCAACTCTTATCTCGCTATTTTTAATATTTTTTAGTTCAGTGGCCACCATTTGTTGTATCTCCTCCCTAGTCATTACAATCAAATGTTCTTGGATAGGAATACTTAACATCTCCCTTTGCCCAACTGCTTGAATAGTCTCTTTTGGTTGAGGGATTGGATTATTTGGCCTATGTAATTGTTCGGGGTGATTTACCATCAAGGCTGCCATCTATTTTTGCATCTAGAATACTGTAACCATTAACATCATCATATTTTCATTAATCTTCTTATATTCTGCTTCCCAATTTTCCAGGATATTGTTTTGGTCTATACCAAAAGCTGGTTCATCTTCATTATCTTTATTTGGAGGATTCCCCCCTTTGTAATCTTTTGCTGTATCATGTGGAATATGGCTTGAACCTTCCTCTCTAACCATGCTTTGAGAATCTGGTGCCCATATATGAGATCTCGTAACTGGCCCTTGTTGTTCTTGTTCAGCTGTCTGATCTCCCCGAGCTTTGGTAATCATACGGGCAGTGTGTACTTTGACATATCCATCCGACATATCTTCATCTTCACTCCTCTTCTTTCTATCAAACTTTGAGTGAGAAACTAAGGCTTCACCCTATGAAGCTTGACATTGTGAAACTTAATCATTTGGCAAAGTAATTCGATCAAAGACCGTTTTACATGCGCTTAGCACTTATCGCCTCTTCTTTTGGTAGAATTCTCTTGGCCTCATTTGGTTTGATTGCAATTTCTTTGATTCTACATATATCTTATAAAAATTTTTGCCGAAGGAATTCTTATGAGATTTTGGGGGTCTACTGCCTTTCTTTTCATATGGTTGGTAACGCAGCTCCGTAGTGGTTGCATTCTTCTTAACCATATTAAGCGGTCTGAAGGAATTTTTGAATGAACCTATTTGATTATCCATTTGGTTTTGGAATGACACAAATATTTATTTGGGATTTGGGATTTTCATCTTCCTAGGAGTTAGCCTTGAAAACACACTTTTCCTAGGCTTAGTTTCCTCGGATTGGAAAATCCCACTTTCTTTTCCTTTGATAATAACAGTGAAAGTGGGTTCGTTGTCTTCATCATCTATAGAAACTATTGTTTTAAGACATGATAGCCTCTGAAAGACAGTGTTTCTTGGTTCCTCATCAAGAACATTCTTCTTAAATGCAGGAATAATGACATTTGGGTGACGACCCCTAGATGGAGTTCTTTTCACAAAATGTACTAACTCAGAGATTGTGCCAAATCTCCAATGTTGAAAACACAGTTGGGCAGTTGGACCACAGATCCTTCTCCAAGGAAAATAGTGAACTTTGGGCTTCCAGGTGTGATTGAACTCTTAAACGCCATTTGGCCTGCAATAACAATATCAAAATTAATTTTCTTGTACATGAGTTAAAAAAGTAATACCTTTACTTATACTTTTGTCTCAAATATGGGAGGAGGAATTAAAAGTGTCCCACCGGGCGTGCCAGAATTTATAGAATTGAAAATACACACCCTAGTGTCGTGTCGGTGAAGAGACACCAGTCGATATATCGAATCACAAATGTTATTTATTTTATTTTTATTTTTGTGAACTCTTCCATTTCTAATAGAGGTAAGACTCTATTATTAATTACCCCAGATTAAAATCTTGGGAACCTCCGATTAAGGGCTCAAGTACAAGTAAAGATGAGAAAATTTGCGAATTATAAATTTTATTATATATATATATATATATCATTATCACCTGGGAAAAAAATTTAGTTGCTACCTTGAGATAGGTATTATCATCATTGTTACTTCGGGATGGATATTTTTGTCGTTTGACTCTAAATCTCAAGTTTTGTTTGAGAACTGTCATTCGAGAGGAAATCACACATTTGCGATCAATACAAATTTCAACCCTCTGGACACCAACTTCATGCATATTATATATATATATAATATAATATAATATAAAGTGTTTACAAGCTTGTTACTACAACATGCATGGATGCGCACGTGTATACATCCAAAGATACATTCACGTAAGCAGGGTTTGTTTTTTTTTTTTGGCACCATGGAACTAACTCTTGCCTATTTTCATCTTCATTCACATCCTCCATTTTTTTTTTTTTTTTTTTGCACTTTCAACCACACATTATTATTATTATTATTATATACTTCCATATATATATATATATATGTATGTATGTATGTATGTATGTATATATTATGATCATTAATGGCCCACCACTTCCAATGTCTTTATAAACTTCAATAGTCCCATGCTTCCTATACTTAGAGCTAGTTTGAAAATAAATTTTCTCAAAGTTTGAGTCATCAGTGTGCTCTCTATGATCTTGGATATATGGTTCATTGCTTTCTCATTCCTAGTCATCAAGACTCATGAAATTCCTTATAATCTTATGTTCAGTTATGTATTGGCAACTCGAAAATTCTAAACATGTTGTTGTTGACTTCCTCTGCAGTATCAGTGATAGTGTTCAAAATTCTAAACATGTTGTTGTTGACTTCCTTCGCAGTATCAGTGATAGTGTTCATGTCGATTATTCCATCTCATTCTCATTCTCAAGAAAAATATCACAGACACTGACCGGTATTATAAAATTAAACATCATAGAGCCTAGGATCACAACAAGTCAAAGAAAGACCTGCGTGAACACAATAGAAACACATCCATATATATTCAGCACACGCTTAAAAGATCATCACATTTTTATATACTTTATTACATACACCTAATCAAGATGAGAACAATCAAGAGCTCACAATTTATTATGTTTCCAGGATTATGATCACATTCAGAAAGACAACTCCAAAAATTACCAAGAAACGAGCATGCCAGAGATGTGATGGATGTAGAGACCTAGAAAACAAGAAGAACGAAACCAGCACAAGAAGAAGGTGAACAGTGATCAAAGTCTAGAGAATTCTAAAGTGTTAACACTCCCATCTCCTCATTGTACATCACAGGTCCTTTTAGACACCACTACAAATAAAATACAGAACATACCAAGGATGGCCTTTGACTTAACCCAAACACAAGGACTCAGTCTAACCAACTTAAACAAGACCCACTTCTACCTCGAACTAACGCACACAAGAGAGATGCTTAAATTAGAGGGAGGGCACGGGCCGGTTAACCTGGTCCGGGTCAGGTTTTGTCGGACCGGAACCGGCCTGGCTCCTATTGAAGACCCGGCGGGCCCGCCGGGCTGTGAGACCGCCTGACCCGGCAGGCCGGACCAAGCCCGATGGGCACGGCTGAGTTTTTAATTAATTTATTACTAATTTAAATAAAAATAAATTTAAATGCTTTGGGTGGGATTTGAACCTTGGTCATCCATAACACTAACAAGTTTTGTAAACAACTACCCTATGAAAGTTTTATACATATATATTAAAACATTATAAACAAAAAGAATACTTCAAAATAAAAAATAAAAATAAAAATAAGAAATAGTTTAAATTTTTTTAATAAAATAGAATAATTTGAATCCACTCAAAATAAATTAAAAAAATAATAATAAATTACATTAAGTTTGTTTGTTTATTGAATTAAATAGTTTATATATTATTTTGAGTTATAAAATTATATTATATGAAAAATTATAGTCATAAAAATGTACTACTTTATATTAAAATTTTACTATCTATTTGTTTGAAAAATTAACATAAAATTTATTGATGATTGACATAAAATATTAGGGAAATTATATTATAACTAATCTTATGAATTAGTGATTGAAATTATTTTATACGAAAACTTATTAACATAAAATTTAAAACTCATGAACTTAATATATATATATAAAAAAAACTAATCTTATTAATTGGTGATTGAAATAATCAAATAAAACAATACATGTAAATATAAAAGAAATCAATACTAAATTATTATATTATAACTAAATATTAAAAATACTAGTTATAATAAATATATAAAATTTGATAATTAAATAGAAGTAAAAAAGTAATAAATTAAAATAATTGGCTAAAAAACTTATTTAAATAAAATTTAAAACTCATTGACTTTGAATTTGAATTCAAATTCATATCTTCATTTTTTTAAAAAAATTTTAAATCATCACGAACAATAGCTAGCTCAAGTGGTTTCTCAATGAACTTTGCTCATTGAAGACCAATGTTCAAATCTTGGAAGTAACAAGTTTGAATTTTTTAACACACAAATTTAAAATAAAAAAAAAAAAAACAATTGCCAGGCCAGCCCGCGGGTCACAGGTTAACAAATGCCTAACCCGTAACCGGGAATGCTACAGTGCGGGCCAGTTACAGGATACCCGCTCGGCCCGCCGGGTCAGCTGGATTAACTGTGCCCCCCTCTAGCTTAAATCCCGGCCCTTCAAATTAAAACATATATCTATATAAGTTTGGTAGGGAGGAAAATACAAACCTCGTTCTTTCTAATTTTTTTTTTTCTCTTACACTCTCCGTTTAGCTGGTTTTCTTCTTTCTCTTTCACTCGCCTCTCTTCCTCCTTTTAAACCATGCAGCCCCTTCGTCGTTGACGTGGGGTAGTTGTTGTGGTCATGGCAATGACGAGGGCGGTTGTTATGATCGTGGAGTCACCACGACAAACAGCTCGCACATGCCATTAATTGCACCCAACCCTATATCCCACTTTCTCCCTTTTTCTTACTATTATTATTTTTAATTCTCTCTTTTTTTATATATATATTTTATTCAATTGTTATATATCATATCATATTTTATTTATTTTTTAATGAATAATAATAATAATAATAATTATTATTATTATTATTATAATTATTATTATTATTATTATTATTATTATTATTATTTAATATATATTTTCTATATTTTATTATTTCTTTATTAATTTATTTATTATACTTTTAATATTTTTTATATTTTTATATATCTTTTTTTATTTGTTTTATTTTATTATTATTATTATTTATTTGATTTTATTATTATTATTAGATATTTTTTATTTTTTTTATTTTAATTTATTATATATATATCGAATAATATATATATATATATATATATATATATATATAATTTTATTCAATATATACATTTTTTATTTGATTTAATTTAATTGTTATTATTATGTTTTATATTTGATTTTATTTTATTATATATTATCGAAATTTTTTTCAATTTTCGTTTATCATTAATTATTTTTATTTTTTTATTTGATTTGATTAATTTGCCTCGTGATTTGTATTCATGATTGATCTTCGAATATGATCGCCTCGAGATCTGTGCTCTTTGTTAATCTTGATATTTGAATATTTTAGATCGCCTCGAGATCTGTGCTCTTAGTTGATCTTGATATTTGTATATTTTTTATCACCTCGAGATCTGCACTCTTGGCTGATCTTAATATTTGAATATTTTAGATAGATCTATGCTTTTGGTTGATCTTGATATTTGTATATTTTACCTTGCTATTGGGCTCATTCAGTCAAATCTCCTATAATCTATCAAATGTGATGTTTGCGACTAATTTTGTATTGTTATTATTATTATTTTTTTTTTTTTTTACATCCTAAGCTGAGCATTTCTTATTTCACAAAACAATACCTAGGATTAACAACCATATTGTGCTTATATTCCTCAAAAAAGTCGTATAGCTGTAATTTAGGGAGAGACACAAATCCAAACCCTAGAAGATCAACAAAAATTGCAATTTTCTAGTATGGAATGGATGTCAACTGATTATGTTAGTGGTTTAGATAGAAATTATCTAGCAGTATTAGATTATCTGTGCAATTCAATGGTATGATCAGATTCCCAAGTTGTGTTGTCGGAAGCTAGCCTCTATGAAATTATATTAGATTATCATTGTCCTACATTATACATGTCATTGTTTGAATCGTGTAAAAATACATGGAAAGCCTTTTTTTTATGTAAAATATATTGTCACAGTTGAATTTTAAACATAACTAAACAGCTACAAAATTTTTTTTTTATTATGTAGAATATTTGCATGAGTATGTAAATGGCTATGCAGAAATGTCTTTCGATTTTAGTATGCCCCTTTGTGTAATCATAAAACAACACTATGCACTGATAAAATCAATTATTGTTGATACATGTGACATTTTGAATTTTATTATTAAAACTAGTTCTACCACATTAGCCTTAGCACAGTCCGTTGGTTGGTAGTTCTTGATTAGGCCACTGATTTGTGTCAAAACCTACCAAGTTGATGCCTTGATAGCTTTCATATATTACCTATCCAAAATATCATGTTGATGTCAAAGTGGTGGCTAGCTGTAGAATGTTGTTACACTTCTTTGGAGGTCTCTTATGTTGAAGTGAATGTGTGTATTTATGTATTAGAATGCTACTTCATGATATGTTTAAGAATTATGTTGCATTTTTCTTTGTAGATTCTATGAAGGCATGGTTGAATCATTTGATCCTGTTTCAAAGCACATAAGGTTTTGCATCAATCCTACGCCTACTTATATCTATATTCTTGACTTCAATTTTCATCTTCATTATTTATCTTGTGGTATTGTTATTTTTGTTATAACAATACCAAGTGATATACCTTAAAAGGTGATAGAAAATAAAATTTGTAGATGAGTGTGAATTAGGTAATATACCAATATTTTTTTTGGGCAAAAACAATTAATTTTGTTTGATTTTCGTTGGTCTTTATTGTGTTGCCATTGAAAATTGAGCATAATTAGGTTGGCTTGGAAAATGAAATTAGGTCTGAGAAGTGGGAAAATTATCATCCTGAACAAGTGGTCAAATGATTTCAAGTAGAGATGTGGTTCATACTTATCTCATTTTTTTTTTATGTAATGTACAAGAACAAATAAATTACCAATGACCGGATTATATTTCAAACTCTGCATGGTATGGATTTAATAATTAAGCATTTAATTATTTTTTATTTTATTTTAATTACAATTACAGGTCTTTATTTATTAATTTTGTTTACTTGTGTAGGATAATTCATAGTTAAAGATCGAGAGAATTTAAGATGAGTGGATACATGAAGCTTTTTTACTGTGTAATTAAGCCAAAAAATATTGTGTAATAAAAATAGACAAATAGTATAAAACTCTTTACATTTTGTTATTAATCAAAATACATTTCACTTGAGCTCATTATTTGTCAATAAAAGTCAATGAAATTGAATTTATGATACTTTTGAATGTATTGAAAGCTTACTTGTTTTTTATTTACAGGTTAAACAAATTTATTTATTATTAATAGAAAAATAAATTAAAATTCAATTCAATTAATGAATAAATTTAGAGGTGATTATAAATGCTTCTAAAAGTATAAATTATAACCACCTCTAAAATTTTTGAGGAGCAATAAAAATTATTAGCTGTAGAGGTGGCCCTAAAACTACTGAAAAGAGTTAAGAAATTATTAACTATAGAGGCGGTTATAACCATCTCAAAAACTTTTGGCTATGAGAAGAAATTATTAGCTACCGCCTCTAAAATTATTGAGGAGTGAAGAAAACTTATTAGTTATGGAGGTGGTTATAACAGCCTCTACCATTTATAATTTGTAGAGGCGCCGACGATTAAAACCACTTCTACGTTTGTTATTAAAAACTGCTTCCATAGATAAAATTAACCTCAACGGTTGGTACAAACCGGCTCTAAAATGTAGAGCCGGCTTAATACGAGAGCGGTTTATAGGTGGGTGAAAAAACCAACGCTATACCTTTAGAAGCGTTAAAACACTACATCAAAAGAGTGCTTAAAACCGCCTCTATAGGGCTTGAAACTGCATCAAAAGGACTCTTTTGATGTAGTGATAAGACCATCACATTAGATTTCAGCCCTAGAAATAATTGATGGATTTAACTAATAAGATTTAATTTAATAAACTCATATTCAGTTCAAGATGGTTTGAATGCTTAAAGGAAGAGATCAAAGAATGAAAGATTTGAACTTGCCTAGAAGAAGAGAACCTAGCTAGATAATCATAAATGAATGTTCAAATAGTTGTGATTAGGAAGCTCTTTGCCCAGAGAACCAGTAGATCAAATTCTACCTTAGAGATGAAATGCCATGGTGAACTATTTATTAGCAACTCCCCTATCACTCAAAACCATTCCTTACGTAGGACTGCAAGTATAAATGCATGCCGGTGGCGCATGACTTTCTTGCCACTTTGGTATGCCCAAACATAGCTATCCTATAACCAATTATTTCTTTTCAAAGTGGTTGCATGACTAATCAAGTGTATTGGTGGGCAACAGAACATGAAAAATCAAAAAACTCAACCAACGTAAAAAATTAAAATCCCAATTGTGAGTTTTGTTGGATATAACTTATTTCAGTTGTGGGTGTGGGTTTACAATTCAATTCTCCTGTTGCCCAGTGAAAACGCACAAGCTTAACAATCAATTTTCCGTCCATACCTCACTCCGCTGACTATACTATGCTTATCGCATTATCAATCATTTGGCTATGGCAATAGTGACAATAGGGTTTTTCAAAAAACAACTTGATTTTTCATAGTGGGGGTTAGGTACTTGACCCCAAACCCATAATAATGTAATATTATACTATATAGCAATAAATTAGTTATAAAGATAGAAAAGTTTTTTTAATAAGCATGTTTCAAGTTTTATATAAACTTTATATTTAATAATGTAATATTATTTTTTTTAAATGATTTTTCAATGGTTCCATTTTTAATATGAAATTTATTTTGTATCGCATGAGGTATGGATAGTTGACCAGGTGTTCTTGTCAAAAATCAAATGTCAATCTAATTAAAAGTGTGAAAATAGAAAATCACTTCAAAGTAAGATGGACGTAGCATAACATTATGCCCATGAAACTAACTTAATTCTTATACAAGTTAAATTCAGATAGGCCATTGGATTGGCTTTTAAAAAAAATGTTTTTTTTTTCATTTTGGTAAAAGAACTTTTAAAATAGTGCTTCTTAGAGTAACTTAAGTGCTTATCTGTATTTTACGTTTGAACATGTTAATGCAGAAGTACTTTTATATTTGTGGAGTTATTTGGATGTGCATTTTTTAAAGGACTTTTTCAATGGCAAATTAGTAGAATGGGCATTCATTAAGTTATTATAATATCTTAACTACTATGCATTCAAAACATAATAATAATAATAATAATAATAATAATAATAATAATAATAATAATGATGATGATGATGATGATGATGATGATGATGATGATGATGATGATGATGAAGATGATGATGATGAGAGAACACTTTTAGGGCTGTGAAAAGATTGGAGGAAAATATATTTCATAAGGCTAATGTAGTAATTTCATAACCCCCAAAATAGCTTCTAAAAATTGTTTTTTTTTAAGAAGCACCATATGAATAGCTTAAGAAAAAAACAGTATTTCAGCTTTTTTATCAACTTCTATTTTTGCAAAAAAACTAATACAATCTGAACCAAAAAGTATTTAACTTATAGGGCTTTCAAGAAGCTAATCCAAACAAACCCATATAATGCATTGACCATTTCACTGTAAAAGTTGATTTAACTAAATATATATCTGTGAAAGATTCTAAGTAGGTGAATAAAAATAAATAAATAAATAAATAAATAAACATTGAGCAAACAACCTAAACATGTGTTATGCAATGAAACTAATACTATAAACAAACTAATATTTAATTTGACACACATTTTTGTAACTGAAAATGACTGAACAATATTTTTATATAAACATGTACACTTATGAATTCATATCCATAATCAATTAAATTATTGAAGAATAAAATAATATAGACACACACATATATATACACACACACCAAGAAAAATAAGAAAAATAAATGAACTAAAAGAAAGGAATTGCAACAAATGATAATTTAGGCATAAATATCAGTAAAAAGAATTTGCAAAAGAAAATCAAATTAAAAAAGAAAAGAAATTTGCAAATCTATTAAAAAGTCAAAAACATGTGCCAGATTAAAAAATTTTGCAAATCTAGTATTGACCTTATCAACTAGTAGAGTTATTTGTTTTGCTAGGTTTCATAAAACTTAAAATTTGATTAATAATAAAGTTACGAGACTAAAAAATATTTTTTACCATTAAATTAGGAAAAAAATATTTGAATTGACTAGTAGAAAAGCAAAAGGAAAATTTTATCAAAATATTGAATTAGGCTCAATAAATATTTGTTTTCATAAATCATATGGTATTGCCTTGTCAAGTACCACTTTCTATATGTTATCAAGTGCTTGAATGGGTCAAAATACAGGGAAAGAGAAACTTAAATACAAATGTTAATCAACATTGGCTTCTTTGAAAACCAAGTTATGCCTTCCAAGATAGTGTACTTTGGCATTAGAACATGATTTTACACCATTTAAGATAATAACATGTGTGGCTAACATGATCAACAAAAAGTCTCCTTATTCTCTTCAATTCCAATGAAAAAGTGACACACCCTTTGCGAGAATGCTCCGCAAGTGAACTGGTTGTCGCAGTAATAAAGTACCCTAGTGAGTGGGTAGTTGTATCCATAGGGAGTAGTGCTTAGAAACAAGAGAAATTGCTATTTAACAAATGATGAAAGTGGCGGTGAGTGAAATCAATATATGTGAGAATATGAAAGAAAAGTAAAAGAAAGAAGAGTGCAGGCAAAGGATAAGGAGAGAACAATCAATAGAAATATGGGGTACCCGGACAATCTTCACCTTAGGACTATTGTTTCAAATGCAAGACTAATAATATACCTCCTAATTGATGTTTAATGAGTCATGGACATCCTAAAACACATGGTCCCAAACCTAAGATCAACCGTGACTAATTCCGACATTATGCCCCGGCGGAGAAGATGCGCTCAACGCCTCACACTACGCAGAACTGCTTAGGGTTCTAGGGATTCCAAGTGATAAACCCTTTTCCTAAGTGTAGCTTTAATCTTTTGATCCAGGTGAAAGAACCCTAGTCCCAGTTAAGCCCCAGCGCTAGGATTCACTACAACCGTCCACTATGTTGCCTGCGCAACTAAGCCCCAGGGGAGTTCATCTACTAACACTTCACTCTACTTTGACTACAAAGAACTCTTGGAACACGGATGTAGGGAAAATCACGCCGAAGAGAAAAGGGGACGTTTGGCTACCTCTCGACTCACCCTCTAGACCATTTCCAATCTTGTGTAGTCTAATCCTATAGAAGTTGTCACACCTTCAAAAGATAACGTAGATGATTCTCAACCCTAGTGTCACGGCTAAGGGAAAATCAAAGCAACAAACATTCAAAATTGGAACTCAATTAAAAGCATCAATTAAGAAAGCATAATAAAAGTCGTAGAAACAATGTCATCTAGGGTTTATAAGTTCAAGTACCCACTAAAGGTTTAGCTCTCTATGCAGCAATACAAAATTAACAAATAGCTTGTAATCTTATGCATAAAAACCATAAAAAAAAACCCCCTTGTGGTCCGTGATGATGGTCTTCAAAGGCCATCTTAGCTTCTCCAAAGAATCCCTTGTCAAGCCTAGGGCACACCTCGCCGAATCGGTGTCGACGAAAGCTTCCCCAATAGCTGTCTTCCAAAGGATGTCGATGTTGATGCCGTAGAAACGCCCCCAAAGCCTCGCAAAAACCTCTCCACACCCTAGCCGCAAGCCCCCAAAAAGATGGGCAAAAGAGAGTACTAGGGGTCCCAAAATAAGACCCAAAACTCGGTATTTATAGGTTAAAATCGGGCATCCACACGTCCCTGTGGAATTTCCACATGGACTTGTGGATTCTCTGTTTTTTTTATTTTCAAAGCACTGTAAACAGTAACTTGTTACAGTGATTTACTACAGTACTCGCATCAAAGTTGCTTCCAACTTCATTTCTCATTGAGGCCACCGAATTGGGTACACAATCGTGCGGTAGATCACGTCACATCTTCAATTGAACCACATTATTGAAGTTATTGATAATGTTGCATAAGTCGGAACATGTGAGTGTGACTGCCTTTGTGCCTCTCCAATTCACGTATTCTTTTAACCTTAGTTGTAGGTTGGCACACACTCACATGTCTTTGAACACAACTTGTGCCTTGTCCCTTGCCCGGTCCAAGAACTCCCTCAACAATCGCATTCGTGACCTATTCTTGCTTCTTTTCTCTTGAATTCGCTTTCACAACCCTATATGCACAAAAGAACACAAATACACACATATAAACGATAAAACCCGAATAAAGTGATGCTCCATGTAAGAAAAGTATACTTTGTATAGCTTATACACGAGCACTTATCAAACTACCCCACACTTAAGCTTTTGCTTGTCCTCGAGCAAAAATAAACATGAAAGTATTTGGGAAGAACAATTGAAAGTGCTAAGGCTCACCAAAGTATGCAAAAGAAGCATTCTACAAGTAAGAGGAAATTAAAACATTGCATAAAAGGTATCATCTCTCTAGCTAAAAAACTGAATCAAAAAAGACATTAACCTGATATTGTGTAAGTGTGTGTGAACTCACCCAAATCAACCCCAAAATTACTCCTCAAAGCTCTTATTAGAAGGACTTATTTATACACAAGGAAGGAGGTAGTAGCTTCACACATCCTCTAAGGTAGCTTTTTCCAAGGCGGCTGCCAAAGGTGGCTTTCACACTTTCGAGGTGGTAATTCTTTCTACCGTGGTAGTAGCTTTCACGCATCCCATGAGATAGCTATTTCTCTCATTAGGGCATAACTAGTATCCGACATATGAGAGTAGCTACATACTTCATAGGTGGTAGCTCTTTCCACCCCAAATGCACAACTAACTATAGCAAGTATTTACAAACTCAAGAAAAGCTTGTTTTTTATCTGAATATCTCAAAACAAAGCTAAAAACTCAACTAAAAACAATGATAAACTAGTTCTCAAAACATTGAGCTCGAGTTTCCAAAAGGTTTTAAGAGTGAGTAGTGCAATATGAGATAATAGAGCAAAAATTCCCTAAAATTCAAGTACAAACTAGAGCATGATAAGATACATTGTTAAAAATTCTCCTAAACTTAAGAATACAACCATTACAACTAAGGTGAACCGCCACTGGCTACATGAGCATAAACAATTGAATGCGCAAGTATAAGGTGTGTGCAATGTGAACTCCCCCCACACTTAAGATGTATATTGTTCTTAATGTACGCATGCAAGCACAATAAAGAATATAACAATTAAAGCATAAAATGTGAAGGTGGGCAATTGAAACAATACTCCCCTCAACTCCTAGTGTTACATTTGATGGAGCTATAATCATGGAAAGTTGAGTTTCAACGGGTTGTGAAACACACACGTTCCCATGACCATGCCAATGACTATTCCTCAATTCCCTTACTTGCAAGACCATCTGAACGTATACACAAGGGGGTTCAGTAAAGCTCAACAAAACAAAATAAAATCTAAAGAAACATAAAGATAAAGACGCCTCAAGTGTCGGTGTCGTTTGCTATTGGTGCCGATGCTGCTACTTTTGTTAATGGTGATCCTGGTGTTGAAAAAAAAAAAATATATTGACGAAGAAAAAGAGAAAAGATGCTTACCGATAAAATAGAAATCAAAAACTTCGAATATAACATGAAAACAACTTAAAAACTCCTTAAACAGACGAAGGGAAGGTTGGGTAGACGGGAGGAAGCATCTCTTAAGTATGGAGGCATTTAGAATTGAAAAGGCACAAATAGATTTTAAAAAGAAGTCACAGCCTATTGTTTTCTGCGCATTCACACGGCCGTGTGGAAATTCCACACGGCCTTGTACCTCCACTGGAATCATTCACAGGGGCAGTCACACGCCCCTGTGTTTCCTCTGTTTCCTTTTTAGAACATCTACACGGCCATGTGGAAATACCACATGGCCGTGTGCCCAACCTAGCCAAGCAAAAAGCCGGCCATAGTGGCATCCACACGCCCCTTATGGCCCCTTGGGAATTTAAGAAAATCCCCTAAGTATTCCACACGGCCTTGTGCCATTCAAAAGCCCACTCACAGGGGCACTCACACGCCCCCTGTGAGCCTCTGATGAAGTTCTTGTTCTACAGAGAATCCACACGGCCATGTGCTATACACATGGGCACTCACAGGGGCATTCACACGCCCCTATGTTTCCTCTGTTTGAGGAGTTTTGTCTCTGTAGAGATTCACATGGCCGTGTCGAAATTCCATACGGCCATGTACCCTTCACAAGGTCGTTCACAAAGGCAGTCACACACCCCTGTGTCTTCTCTGGATGAGCTCTGAATGGAGACACACGCCCGTGTGGAAATTTCACATAACCGTGTGTATTCTCTGGATGACTTACAAAATTTGTCAATCACAATAAAGCACACGGAAAACAACAATCAACTAGAAAATCTCAACACACGAATAAAATGATCAAAACACCGAAACTAGGCATTTATTCATGCTAAAACTAACTAAGTCCTAGAAAAAAGTAAAAGCTTAGGTTGCCTCTCAAGAAGCGCTTATTTAACGTCACTTAGCTTGGCGTATCTCTTTCTTACCTTACAGAGGCTTGAAAGGAGTGTGTTCCTCATGACTAGAAATTGCATAGCTACTTCCTTTAAACCAAAAATCTACTTGACGGGGTGGAGTATTTGTTGGAGGGTCCAACCATCTTACCTTTGGCCTTCAAGAAAACAATTTGGGTTGGGAATTGTCCAAGTTTAGCATAGGTGGGTCATTGGATGGTTTAAATTTCCTACCCACATCTTTTTCCATACCCAATATCTCTTTCTTGTAATTTACAAGTTGATCAATCCCAAAGAGAGATGCTTGCTCCATTACCTTAGGGTTTGCTTCTTCTTGTGTATTTTCATCTTAAAAGCAACACATCTTCGACATACCACCTTGTATCATTTCCAACTCACATGCATAATGCCCATTCAAGCAATCTTCACTTTGAACGAAAGGTTCTTCTTGCATCCTCTCAATCTCCACAACGTCATACACATTCTGCCCTATTTCTTCATTGTCATTCACTACCTCATCATCTCTATAAGGAACTTGCGTTGCTTGCTCAAATACTTCTTGTTCCCTGGAGAGTGTATCAAGTATCCATCCTAATTGATGCTCAAGGTTTTTAAAGGAGACTTCATGACATTTTAGTGTGGCCTCAATATTTTGGCAATAGCCATCGGATGCTTCAATAAAGTTAGCTAGTACTTTTTCCAACTGAGGTGCATCATCTTCATGCATCTCATCATTTTGAAATTGCTCTTGAGGTTCTTCTCAATGTTGTGCATCATTATTCCATAAGAGATTTTGGGTGCCCCTTTCATTTGGATGATATGTGTTGTAACATGGATTGCTTTGTGGTTGTGAAGTACAATTCTATCAACTTTCTTACTGAGAGCTTCAACTTGAAAATATAGAGCAATAACTGGATCAATCATCATTTAGGCTTCTTGCAAGAAAAAGTAAGACAAGACAAAAGAAAACAAATGAGAATGATGGAAGAATAGAAGATTTGGAATAGAATAAGTGGTAAATAGCTCAAATAGCGAAGTGCAAATGTCTCTAAAACACCTACTACCCGCCAACGGCGCCAAAAACTTTGACGCACCCCTTGCGAGTGTGCTTCGCAAGTGCACGGGTCGTCGCAGTAATAAAGTACCCTAGTGAGTGGGTAGTTGTATCCATAGGGAGTAGTGCTTAGAAACAAGAGAAATTGCTATTTAACAAATGATGAAAGTGACGGTGAGTGAAATAGTTTGTAATCTTATGCATAGGTTTTACAAGTTCAAGTACCCACTAGGGGTTTAGCACTCCATGGAGCAATACAAAATCAACAAATAGTTTGTAATCTTATGCATAAAAACCATAAAGAAAACCCCCTTGTGGTCCGTGATGATGGTTTTCAAGGGCCGCCTTAGCTTCTCCAAAGAATCCCTTGTCAAGCCTAGGGCACACCTCGCCGAATCGGTGCCGACGAAAGCTCCCCCAATAGCTATCTTCCAAAGGATGTCGATGTTGATGCCGTAGAAACGCCCTCAAAGCCTCGCAAAAACCTCTCCAAACCCTAGGCGCGAACCCCCCAAAAGATAGGCAAAAGAGAATACCAGGGGTCCCCAAATAAGACCCAAAACCCGGTATTTATAGGCTGAAATCGAGCATCCACACACCACTGTGGAATTTCCACACCGCCCTGTGGAATTTCCACACGAGCGTGTGGATTCTCTGTTTTCCTGATTTCCGGCATGCCAAAGTTCTCATGCCAAAGTTGCTTCCGACTTCATTTCTCATGCCAAAGTTGCTTCCGACTTCATTTCTTTATCGAGGCCGCCGAATTGCGCACATAATCGTGCAGTAGATCACGTCGCATCTTCAATTGAACCACATTGATGAAGTTCTTGATAATGTTGCACAAGTCGAAACATGTGAGTGTGACTGCCTTTGTGCCCCTCCAATTAACATATTCCTTTGATCTCAATTGGAGGTTGGCACACACTCACATGTCTTTGTACACAACTTGTGCCTTGTTCCTCACCCGGTCCAAGAACTCCCTCAATAATCACATTCGTGTTCCTCACCCGGTCCAACAACTTGTGCCTTGTTCCACACAACTCTATATGCACAAAAGAACACAAATACACACATATAAGTGATAAAACCCGAATAATGTGATCCTCCATATAAGAAAAGAATACTTTGTATAGCTTATACACAAGCGCTTATAAGAAAGGTATGAAATTTTAGTATAAATATCATTTATATGAGTAAAACGTTTCCCTTCCTACAACACAATCATCTAGTAGAACAAGATAAGACATATGCTCTAATCATCATAAATATAGAAACAAGATAGACACAATTAGATTAGAATTTAATACACCAAACCAAAAATAAATTATTAGACCTAGAACAAAGAAGAAACCATACATTAGCGTAATTTAGCTCTTAACAGCAAGTAACAAGAATAAAAGATAAATATGAAAGCTCCAAGACGATGGCATAATTGTAATTCCAAAGCTGAAACCTATAATTTTTAAAAGAAGACATGTACTTGCAATTACATTATGCCTTAAAAACTATACATAATACAGATGAGTATCATGATATAAGAACATAGAAAATTCAGTGCAGTGAAGTGAGAACTTTACAATTTAAGAACCAATGAAGAATATTAACTAGATGGACATCAAAAGATTCAATTAAATATTTAGGTAACTCAAATGACATATCAAATCAACTTATCTACAAATTATAAAATATGAAAACACGAGGACAACAAGATCATTGATTTTCAAAACCCATGGATTAATGTAGATTATACCACAATTTACAAATGAGCCTTGACTAAACAATATAATATAGCAAACTCGTAACAGATGTTGCATTTAGATAAAACTAATAAAACTATCACAACCCTAGTATTAGTGGAAAAATGAACGAACAAAAATAATGGCATCATGTCTATTAAGGTTGAACTTTTCTATTGTAACTCTACTTGAGAGAATCGCCCAAAGAGATCACAATATTTGCTATATGGATATACAATTATAAATCACAAACACTCAAACATTCATTTTACATTATTCCTCAATAATGTGGTTTTATAATACATATGACAAATATAATAAATTCTCAAATACAATTAATAGTAAATAACATCAAAGTAGAACAATATCGACAACTCCCAATCCAATACCACAGTAACATAAATTAAACCAAGAACATCAATAATCATCATTTCCAAGTTTTCCATCTTGAAAATTAATATTCCTACTCCAATTTATGAAGATCGGCCTTTTCAATCTGAGATTAAAAATAAAGATCGGGTGAGCTGCAACTAGATAAGTAAAATAACAAACAAGATATGAAGTAGTAGCAAGTCTTTCCAAACATTTTAGCAAAGTTAAGGACTTGGTCTTAACGGCAATTTAATTTGAAATATTTCATTTGTCACACATTATTTAAATATGCTTTAATTAAAAAATGTACACCTCTATAAACATCAACATATATGAGAAACATGTTCAAAATTGATAAAATTATAATCAATTGGTGAGGCACTGATCATAATATTATAATCTCATTCATGCAAAATTGACACCGTATGCCTATGGTTAGACATCTAATATATCAACAAATACCCACATTAGTTAAATATCAATTCTAAAGTTTGTGTTGTAGAATGTTAATAAACCAATGTATGCCCTTATGGGTGATATTGATTCAATGTCGATTCACATTGCAAGCCTGCTTAATTAATTTCAAACCATTGAAATTTGATGTCATTCTTTCTGATGCCTATTAAAAAACTTGCAACTTTCCATTAGCAACTAACAATATACATAAATCATATAAGTATTTTTTATTAAAATAATTTTTATTATCCATCATAAGCATTTAATGCAAAAATACAGAGATTTATTCAAATAATATTCTAAATTTGGAAAACACAATACAATAGCAACATACCTCAGTTACTGGCTAAATAACCTAAGAGACTTGTTGTGCAAACAATACCTAACACACTCTTGAAAAGATTCCATGCCTTCTAATTTACTCTGAATTCCTTATTACATCTAACTTTTAAAATTTAAAATTTTTTTTATTAAACATCATGTGCTTTATGAGATTTTCATGTTCGTGATATTCATAAATTTCCTTATTTTTATAAATTTAAAAAAAATTCATCAGTTTCCATCCTTTTAATATGCTTTGGAAAATTTATTGTTTTGTATATTTTTTAAAACAAAAAATTTCATATTTTTCAATATATTAAAAATTTAGAAATAGCCACTGCAACAATGGCCAAATAGTAAGGCTTCGATTATCATATGGGGGTTTGACTTCCTCTCAATGTGTCCATTGCTTGTCCACATTCTAAACTATATTTATATATATATAAATTGAGATTTTTCTTTCTTTATTTTTAGTTTTAAAATAACACGAATTAAACCCTATATCTTTAAAAATATAAAAAGTGAGCCTTTTCTTTCTTTATTTTTAGTTTTAAATTAACGCGTATTAAACCCTCATAATCTAATTACATGCTTCATGCTCTTATCTACTAAAACAAGTAGGACTCACCATGATCATAGGGTGTCGCCATCTACTTCTACGTGTTGATTTCCTGTTTATAAAAAACATTAAATTAGAATACAATTTTTTTTTTTCCCAAAAGGCCTCATTAAAAATAAATTGCAAATATATTTAATAATAATAAGAAGAGGAATCATTAAAAAAAAAAAAAAAAAAGGGTCTCATGGACATCTGAAGGCCACGCAAAAAGACTGATGGACAAAATAAGAATTTAAAAAGCTAATAAGAATAATCAAAATTAGTCTAAAAGTTAACGTATAAAATAATTTGTTGGTGACTCACTCATATGCTCCCACCAAACATCACAGACTTATCCCCTGTACTACTGAACATTTAAATAAATATATTTGATAATTATTTTTTTAAAATATTAATATTAATAGATATCTATTTATTAATTATACAAATAAAGTTTATAAATTATAAAATATTTACTTATAATTGATATCCATTAAATAAAAAGCCTGACCAAGGTCATTTTAAAAGCTAATATTCCAAATCAATTTTTTTTAAAAAAAAAAATCCATTCGACATCTTAATTTTAGTCAACAATCAAACACAACAAGGCATAGGATGATTACCTGGTACGTTTACCAATATCCCTCTCAAAGAAAGGTTGAAGAAGTTCTTTCAACTGTGGATTTGCCCATTCGACCGCTTTCCACCATTCTTCACTCACAATGATACTCATGCCAGCAAGCTGCACGTTGTTCATCAAGAATGGGAGGTTCTTCAGTTTGGGACTACCTTGAATTTTGATTTCACAAAGTGAATCACAAACCAATTTTCCTTGATAAATACTTGTCAACTCTGGCAACTCCCACAATGTCAATGTCTTAAACTTTGGAAGGCTAGCCATAGTTGCACTAGCCTTACCTAAAATTATATTCTCCATCTCTTCGCAACGTTGAATTGTTATTACTTCGAGATTTTGAAGGTTGTTCACAAGCAAATCATTTGGTATCAGATACTTCAACTTACGACACTCAAAAATATGCAGATTTCTCAAGTTTTTGAGAGTTTCCTCATGGAGTTTTTCTTTGTACATGCCCTTAAAACTGCGAAGACGCCATAAACTAAGTGTTTCTAAGCTAGGAAAAACAATATCTCCATCCTTTCCAAGCCACTTCATTTCTTCACAGTCGTCAATTCTACAAGATATCAATTGTCTTAAATCATCCCAGTGAAAAATATCTGACAATTGGATGAAATCGCAATCATTAATTTCCATAGTGTTTGCAGTAACAGGCAAGATAACTTTCTCCATACCCTCATTTTCAACATTATGCCCTTCATATTTATAACTTAATGTAAACAGGAAATAATCCAAATTTCTCCAGAGTTCAGATTCACGAGCCTTGCTGGTAAAGCTATTGAAGGCCAACACATCAGTAAAATCAGCTAAAAACTTGGTCAATTTTTTTAATCTTATGATAATTTCCCCAATTGTTGAATTATCTTCTGCATTTGCATTACTTCTATAAGACAATCTCCATCTGCTACATTGCATGAAAAGAATTTCAAGACAGGGCATTTTTAAAAGTACTCCATATGGAAAACTTTCCCATCTTCTGTATATGTGTCCGTAGGAAATATCTAGATGCCTAAGTTTTATTAAGTTTTCAAGCCCATGGGGTAATTCTTCAAGGGAAGACAATCCTCCAAGTTCTAGCTGTCTTAATTTATGAAGCTTGGCTAGTGAAGGCAAACACTCGAGCTTATCACAACCCGTCAAAATTAATGCATGAAGGTTTACCAAATCAGAAAGTGAATCTGGAAATGATTCAATTCCAGTATTAGAGAGATCAAGGACTCTAAGGTTGTGCATATGCTTGAAGAATGTGTCAGAGAAGGTGACTCGTCCCAAGTAATTATCGTGCAGCAACAAAGTAGATAACCGGGGACAATTTGGTTGGCCTTTAAATGCTTCAATATTATTCCTCATCAACGAAACTCTTTCTAGACTTTCAACCCATTCTTCCTCCTTAGGTGACTCCTTCAACTGCAATTCAGCTTTTACCATGAACTGTTTCTTTGTGATGTTAATTGCTAGATCCCGGATCAAGTCATGCATCCTCACACACTCATCATCATCCCTGACACTCTGTATCATGCATGCATCTTTGAGTTCCTTGAGATAAGCATGCCCTTTGTCTTTCTCAGTCTGTATACTCCCCTCTTCATCGATCAATCCCTCAGCCATCCAGTATTCAATTAGCTTATTAACTAATATTTCAGAGTCCTCTGGATATAGAGCACAATACAAGAAACATGCACGAATCGTGTCACTGCTTAACCGGTCATAACTGAATTTAAGACTCCCAAAAACATATTTGGTCATGCCTTTAATCTGATCAGTGCTTGATGTCTTCAGTTCGTGCAATGCATTCCTCCAGACTGGTAGTTGTTTTTCTTTCCTCAAAGCACATCCAACAGTGATCAGGGCCAGTGGCAGCCCTCCACATTCCCTAGCAACCTGATCTGCAATTGGCTTTATTTCAAGTGAAATAATATCTTCACCGCCGACTTTTTCCTTGAACAAACTCCAAGCTTCTTCATCGGTAAGACCCTCTATTTTAATTTCTTTTTGGCTCTCCATGCTATTACAAATGTCCATGAAACGAGTGGTCCACACTACTTTGGACCCATTACTTCTATTAGGCTCAGGAATGCCAACATTTTGTAGAGAAACAACATCCCAAATATCATCTAAGATAATTACAAAGTTCCTCCTCCTCCTCAAAGCTTGAGATAACTCCATTGCTCTACTAGTTTCATCTGAAGAGAGCAGCGGACAACCCAACTGTTCTGCAATAGTTTTTTGTACCTTCGCCAATTCAAAAACACTGGAAACAGTCACCCACATGACAATGTCAAAATCATCTTTCTTTTCCTTCAGCTGATTGTAAATCTGCCTCATGATGGTTGTCTTGCCGACGCCTCCCATACCATAGACGCCAATTTTACCAACCTCAGGATCCATGATGCATTGCAAAATCTCTTCTTTTTTCCTTTCAGCTGAAGTTCCGTGTAAGGTTGTGACAGGTAAACTGGAGGAAGTTTCGGGCAGTGAATCAATAAATAAAGTTTCCCTTTCAGCAAATGGTTTTCCTTTCTCTTGAAGATCTTTGACTTCGCAGAGTATTCCCATTGTCTTCTTGCTTCTTTTCAAACGGGAGTAGTAATTTGGGCAAAATCCTTTGCAGCACATATGATGTGCACCGCCAGAGCCTAAGCTGTTCACTCTTTTTTCTATCTCCCCCACCTTCTTCAACCAATCTTTTACAGCTTCTGTCAGTGTCTTTCCATACTGCACCTGGCCCGTATTCATATTTGTACAGATGTCATTTTTTTGGCTGCTCAAAGTTCTCCATTCACTCTGCATAGTTTCCTCATTTTCTCTAAGTTTTCTGATATAGTTCAATTGTTGGCAAACTGGTCCCCATGCTAACTGGCAAGCACTTGACAACAGCCCAGATGCAGTCTCCATTATATCTAGTAAGGGACTTGTACAGCTTTAATTAGCTGGGACAACAATCAAATTTTCATCAGAAAAAAAAAAACAAAGAAACAACATTACCAAACTCAAATAAGAAATATAACTGGAACTAAACATGTATCAAGGCACAAGTTCTTTTAATCATTATGACAAATAAATCATTTGACTTAAAAACAGATTAATCTTGAGCTATGTAACTAAACATTAAAGAGGTAAGGTGCTTGTGAGTTGAACTTCAGTTTTTCAGTTGTAAGTTTTTCAATTGCGCAGGAAGCATGTTGCAAGTAATGCAGAGAAGCCACGTAAACTAAAAAAGAATGAAGTGATTCAACAATCAAACTTCATAATTTAGTTGTGCATTGCACTCACGGAAACCAAGTAATTATGAAATTATTTGATTATCCAAATAAAACCAGTAGAGTGAATTTCAAGAATATGTGAAATTGGACAACATGTGTAATGTAAATAAATTAAAGATGGTAAATCTTTCAAAAAACAAAACACAATGATATTTTAAACAACTCTTCTTACCATATATCAGATTTTGCCTTGAAAGATCATATATATATCAGCATCACATCTGATCCCAGCCCTGAAAAGCCATTCGCAGATTCCACTATTAGAGAAGCACTAGTCTAACACTTAACATACTAAAATAGTATGGTTAAAACCGGATTCCACTATTAAAGAAGAACTTGTCAAATGCTAAACATACTAAAATAATATGGATTAAAATCTCTGAAGATGTACCTTCAGAAGAAACAGATTTTGCCTCAGAAAGCTCATATAACCAAATCATCTAATTTTCAGCGGCCCCAAAAGCAACTTCATGAAGTCAACTGTTTGAAGAGATGAACAAATGAAAATAACCATGAGAATTACCTCAGAACAATAAATTTTCCTAAATATCTTTCCCTTGATGGATTCAACTAAAAAATTATAGTAAGTCCAAGAATTATGAATGCTCGAAGGAACAAAAAAAAAAGGTTTAAACTAGAAACTTAAGTTTTGCATACCTGAGATTTTGAATCTTGTTGTCCACTATCAACTGTGGAAGAAGAAAAAAACGAAAGAGTCTTGGAAAACTACCATCCCATTTCCATTTTCTTTACTTCAAGAAATAATGGAGTTTTAGGCTTTTAGCTTTCCTAGATGCAATAATAGAGAAGAACAACTTTTTCGTTTTGGTAGGTCCTGCTAACTTCAATGCCAGACCTTTACTTCGAAACTTTGGTGAAAGCTGGCATACGGTCCATGTGGATCCATGTCCGTGATAATTTGCCATGTGCTACATCATCAATTACTCTTTTTATCGTGCACTCTAGTAAAATTTTTAATCACTACTAACAATCTTTTTGAAAATAAACTACCATAGTACCATCCCATTTCAATATTTTTCTTTTCTTTAAGCAAAGCATAGAATTTTTGCTCTCTTGGATGCTTAATAAAGTAATTTTTTTTAACTCCTCCTAACTTTATTTGATTGTTTGAACTTGCTTACATTTTATTTTATTGTTTGAATTTGCTTGCATTTTATTTTATTGTTTGAATGAAATTGGTTGTGTGTTATCACTTTCGAATTTATTTTTTATTAACATCCCAGCAGAAACAAGATCATGTTCCTACAGGTGTTAACTTACCTCTGGATCTTGTTTGTATCATAATGTAAATGATTTTTTTAAATACGTTAAAATTACCTCAAAACAATTTATTCACCATAAGAACTTTTAAAGTGTCAAGCCAAATCCATGTGAGCACTTACATTATGACTGAATATTTTTAAAAAATCAAGATGTTGGCTTTCTTTAAATATCAAATTTTTTTAAAATAAAATTTACAAAAATGAAAATTTTTGAGTTCTTATTGTTAGTGCAAATGCACTTTAATGATTGGCATAATTTGACACCTAGTCAAGGTGACATGGCAAGCATGATGACATGGCATGGATGAAGACATGGAATGAAGGATGACATGGCAAATATACTTGGCTAGTTGGAAAATATCATGAGAGATCTTGGAAGAGTTATTTTTGGCAAGAAATTACAACTCTCATGAAGATTGTATGAAGATCTTGTGAAAAACTATTTTAGGCAAGATGATCAAGCAAGCATCAAGTTGAAGACAAGATCCAAATCAAGACCATATTTAGAAGATTGATTGAAGACTAAATATGGGTGAAGCTAAATGAAGAGAATCCTATCAATGGTATGATTGTGAAGCTTATTGAAGGAAAGATTTAAAGATCCTTGTTGAAGATTTGAAGAACCATAATAGAGAAGATATGAAGTCTATTATGGGTATGTTTGAAGATGCGCCTATTGATGGCAAGATTTGGATGATGGATTGAAGATCCTTGAAGACCAAACTTGGGTGAAGTGAAGACTAAGTTTGGCAAGTTTCCATGAAGACGCACATAGGACGTGCGCCCCTTGCGAGGGGGTTGCGTGGTGAGGAGCTGAAGAGGGAGGTTAGTTGCTGGTAGTTCGGGTCAAGGTGATCGGGCTACAATCGACTCGGACGGGTGGTCTTGAGGTCGCTTAGCAATGGAGCCAGAATTCAGCCAAGCTAGCAGCCAGGGTCAATGTCGCAACAAATGTTACAACATAAGTTACGACATCTAATTTCGGAAGGTTCCAAAGTTAGAAGCCGCGGAGATTCTAAAAAGGGTATGTGCTATATTTGGGACGTTGAGGCGTCTATATATACAACCTTGGTCTAGGATTGGGTACGACTCTTGAAAGAGGGAGTAGGGAGGTACCGGACAATCTAGAGAGGGTAGTATTCTTTGTATGTGAGAGAGTGACAAGTGTGTTTTGTACTCTTCTATCTTTTACCCCTTTTTAGTGGATTGTTGATCTCCGGGCATGGCCCCCCAGATGTAGGCAAGTGGATGCCGAACTGGGTTACCAACGTCTTGTGTCTCCTCTTTGTGGTTTGTGTTTAGTTTTCTTGAGTGCTTAAGTGAGTGAGTGTTCCTCTTATTTCACAAACCCTAACCGGCGGAACTAACAAGTGGTATCAGAGCTTAGGTCGTCGTGTTAACTTTGTTTTCAAGGTCGGCGAGATCCTAGCTAGTTCCTTTAATGGCCGGAAGAGAAGGTGCCTCCGTCACACGTCCTCCATTGCTCAACGGCTCCAACTACCCATATTGGAAAGCAAGGATGAGAGCGTTCATTAAATCTTTGGACGAGAGTGCTTGGATTGCTGTTGAAGAAGGATGGTCCCCTCCAACTCAAGTTGATGAAGAAAAGAAAGAGACTGTGAAGAAGAAGATCAACTGGAGTACCGAAGACATGAAGAAAGCTAATGCAAATGGAAAAGCTCTAAATGCAATATTTGGAGGTGTGGACGAGAATCAGTTCAAGTATGTGGCTACGTGTGAAATTGCTAAAGAAGCTTGGGAGATTCTTCAAACAATTCATGAAGGCACGAATGTGGTAAGAACATCTAAACTTCAAATGTTAACCACCATGTTTGAAAATCTCAGGATGGGAGAGGAAGAAACAATAGCCATCTTCAATGCAAAATTGATGGATATTGCGAATCAAGCCTATCAACTTGGGAAGAAGTATTCCGATAAGAAGTTAGTGCAAAAGACTCTCCGATCTCTTCCAAGAAGGTTTGAAGCAAAAGTAGCTGCAATAGAAGAGGCAAAAGACATCACAACCATGAAGCTTGACGAGTTATTAGGATCATTGCAAGCATATGAAATGAACCTGAACCCTGAAAGAAAAGTAGAAGATTTTGCCTTGAAGATAGAAGGAGTCAAGCAGAAAGAGTTACAACAGACTGTTGTAACAGATGATGAAGATGATGAAGATGGAGAATTTGTTTTCCTTTCAAAGAAGCTGCACAACATGTTCAGAAAGTATAAGAAGAAGGGTAGCAGATTCCAAAAGAAGGAGGTTCCTAAAGAAGAAAAGGAAGAAGAAGATAATCAACAAAAGATCAAGTGTTGGGAGTGTGGTGGTGTTGGACATTATCAATTAGAGTGTGCTAACACTCTTAAAAAGAAAGGAAAGTCTCTCAATGCTAAATGGAGTGATGACTCAGACTACAGCATGGACGAAGAAGAAGATGAAGGCAACTGCAATCATCATATCTCGTTTCCAGCAATCATAAGTAAGGCAGCCTGCAAATCAAGAAATGTTGCAAAAAGTGTTACAACATCGGTTACAACATCAGACAGTGAATTCGATGAGGTAACAGAAAAAGATCTTCTCATGAGTTACAAACTAATGCTCACAAAGTTTGACCAGATGATGATACAAAACAAACGTCTGGAGAAGGAACTGACTGAATGTCAAGAAAAGTTGAGTCAAGCGGAGAAGATTCTAGAATCCATGAACAAAGGTAAAGCAAAGCTTGATGAAATGCTTTCAATCGGAAGACCAAGTAAAGTTAAGAAAGGCATTGGATATGTTGGTGAGACTTCAAGTGCCAAGACTGAATGCTCAAGAGTTACTTTTGTTAAGTCAACTGCTCAACAAAAAGAGAAGCAAGTCAAAGCAAAGAAGGAGTGCATAAAAGAAGTGCCTACATGCTTTCATTGTGGAGAAATCGGACATATAAGATCAAAGTGCAACAAATTAAAAGAAGACTTGTAGAATGGAAGAGTAATTGGTCATGTGCAAGCAACCATCAAAAGAAGAATCAGAGGAAGAACTATCATCATAAAGAAGATGTGGATTCGTAAAACTGAAGTATTTAGAGAGAATGAGAATTGTTCTACTTCAAATTGCGTGATGATAGAAAGGGTGAACCAGGATGTTACAACATCAAGGTGCGACATGCAGAGCTTAGACAGAGGACCTACAAGGTCAACATGCAAGGTTTCATGATGAATTTTTTTTTAAAAAAAAAAAAAAAAAAGGGAAGAAATAGAATTAAAAAAAAAAAAAAAAAAAAAAAAAAAAAAGGAGAGAAAGGGAGAGGAGGGAAAATGAAAAGAAAAGAGAAATTGTTTTCAAAAGAAATTTTTGAAAAATGAAGAGTTGTCTTGGAAGTTATAACCTATTTATGGTTATTAGACCAAGTTTTAAAATCCCTAAAAAGAAAACCCTAAGTTCTTCCCCAAATTACTCTCCACTGTGAAGCTAATTCGTAACAGGAGAAAAGAAGAATCAGACGAACGCCAAGATGAGGACCAAGAGAATGCCAAAGCGCGCTCGAGTTACACCTCAAGAGATTGTTGCCCGGGTTGAAGAAGAAAAGAAACAGCATGATGGAAGCCCGCCGAGAGCTGAAGAGACAGGAGAGCGTTCAAAGGCTATTGTTCCATTTGTATCTCCTAATGCTGAGTTCACTGAACCTGCTGGACCATCTGATGCACCCCCAGGTCAAAAAGATCGAGATGAGCTCCTCAGATGGATACGAGATTCCTTTCCAGGAGCATATGTTCAACAAGAGGACAGTTCCTCAACCGATTCAGAAGAAGAGGATGAACAACCCGAGACCGAGGAAGGGTTACAGGATAAAGAAGATCCTCCTACCAGTGCTGAGGAAGCAGCAGCCGAAGCTCTGAAGAGTATTCATCAAGATACAGACCATGTCACAGAAACTGTTGTAACATCTGCAGCAACATCTGGAAGTTCCCACAGCTCTGATAATGTACCATTGAAGGAGAAGTTATCAAAGGTAACTGACAAGAAGAAACCTGTGTCTTCTAAACATCAGAAGAAGAAAGTCAATAAGGAGCAGAAGAGGAAGTCTTTTGCTGATCCAGAAGAAAGTCCCAGGCCCAAGAGAAAGTGTACAAATACTGCAAAACAGGGGGAGAAGAAAAAGTCCTCAATAGCTGAGAAAGGAAAGAAAGCCAAGGGCAGTAAAGGTACTGAAGTCACATCCCAGGGAAAGAAGAAGACCACTAAGGCAGAAATGGGAAAGAAGAAGAAGGCCTTCCAGGTGATAGAAGATACTGATGAGGAAAGATTTCGAGACAAAGAAGCCAAGTTGAAGTTCAAGAAGGTAGAGAAGAGAGGAGTTGTTGTGGAGAGATCAATTGATGATACTGAGTTTCTGAAGTATGGTGTGACTGATCTTTTGAAGGAAAGAAGTTTGTACATATCAGCTAGTTTTGCTGAGGGTTACAGTCTTTCACTAGTTCAGGAGTTTTATAGCAACCTGCTACCATCCAACAATGGAATCTCCAGAGTGTTTGTTCGAGGGAAGTGGATTCCATTTACAGCAGCAACTATCAACAAATTTTTGGAATTCAAGGCAGAAGTAAAAGGAAATTTCGAAGAAGGACTTGAAGTTAATGAAGAAGTCCTGAAGGAAATCACAGGGGACAGAACTGAAGCATGGGGAGAAAAGACTCGGTTGCCAGCATCTTTGCTCACAGCTAAGTATAATGTTCTGTTTAGAATTTGTGTTCTTAATTGGCTACCAGCTCCACACAACTCAGGATTAGTGAAAGATATGGCATTGTTATTGTACTCAATCGGAACTGGAAAGAAGTTTAATCTGGGGAGATTAGTGTTTCAAAACATTGTGAAGGAAGCAGACAGTGTGAGTACTGCAGGTTCTTTGGGATATCCAGCACTATTGTCGCACTATTTGCTACAACATGGAGTACAACTTAAGAAGGGAGAAGTGTTTATCACAGTGAAGAAGCTGAAGATTTCCCAGAAGCTGTTCTCTGCAGGAAAGAAGATTGATCTGCCTGTTGGTCGAGCATCTCCACCTCCATCAACTGAAGAAGAAGCTCAAAGAACTAGCCTGGACTTTGAAGAGGAATATGCAAAGATTCTGAAAGAAAATCTTGAAGAATTGGAGAGAAGACAAAGAGCACTTTCTGCCGAATTATTTACCATTGCTCAACAAAAGCAGAAGATTATTGCACAACTTGATACTCTCGCGAGGAGGCAGAAGGAAACAGATGACCAAGAGTCTTGAAGACAGGGGGAGTCACAGAAAATGTTGCAACATATTTCTGCAACAACATTGAAGACTTTGGCATCAATTATGGCACAAAGGGGGAGAAGTTTTCTGCTGCTACTGCAATCTCCAGACTGACTATTCTTTAAACTATTAGTTTGTTTATGTTTGGTTGTTCATGTTTTTGTTGATTCGGAACATTGTTATGTTTGTTATATCGGTTATGTCGAACATTGTTATGTTAGTTATGTTTAACCGTAGTTGGTTGTTTTTCTCTAGTTGCAATTGTCCTTAAGAATGTTTTTACTCTTTGTAAGCAACTAGCAGATTAACTTGTCAAGTCTGGTGTCTGGTTTCCAGTAAATGTTATAACTGGATGTTGTAACAAGTGTCAGTCTAGTCTGTGTCCCAGTAAAATGTTGTAACAGAGTATTGTAACAGTGGTCAGTCTGGGAGCAGAAGAAGTTGTGTCAAATTATGCCAAAGGGGGAGATTGTTAGTGCAAATGCACTTTAATGATTGGCATAATTTGACACCTAGTCAAGGTGACATGGCAAGCATGATGACATGGCATGGATGAAGACATGGAATGAAGGATGACATGGCAAATATACTTGGCTAGTTGGAAAATATCATGAGAGATCTTGGAAGAGTTATTTTTGGCAAGAAATTACAACTCTCATGAAGATTGTATGAAGATCTTGTGAAAAACTATTTTAGGCAAGATGATCAAGCAAGCATCAAGTTGAAGACAAGATCCAAATCAAGACCATATTTAGAAGATTGATTGAAGACTAAATATGGGTGAAGCTAAATGAAGAAAATCCTATCAATGGTATGATTGTGAAGCTTATTGAAGGAAAGATTTAAAGATCCTTGTTGAAGATTTGAAGAACCATAATAGAGAAGATATGAAGTCTATTATGGGTATGTTTGAAGATGCGCCTATTGATGGCAAGATTTGGATGATGGATTGAAGATCCTTGAAGACCAAACTTGGGTGAAGTGAAGACTAAGTTTGGCAAGTTTCCATGAAGACGCACATAGGACGTGCGCCCCTTGCGAGGGGGTTGCGTGGTGAGGAGCTGAAGAGGGAGGTTAGTTGCTGGTAGTTCGGGTCAAGGTGATCGGGCTACAATCGACTCGGACGGGTGGTCTTGAGGTCGCTTAGCAATGGAGCCAGAATTCAGCCAAGCTAGCAGCCAGGGTCAATGTCGCAACAAATGTTACAACATAAGTTACGACATCTAATTTCGGAAGGTTCCAAAGTTAGAAGCCGCGGAGATTCTAAAAAGGGTATGTGCTATATTTGGGACGTTGAGGCGTCTATATATACAACCTTGGTCTAGGATTGGGTACGACTCTTGAAAGAGGGAGTAGGGAGGTACCGGACAATCTAGAGAGGGTAGTATTCTTTGTATGTGAGAGAGTGACAAGTGTGTTTTGTACTCTTTTATCTTTTACCCCTTTTTAGTGGATTGTTGATCTCCGGGCATGGCCCCCCAGATGTAGGCAAGTGGATGCCGAACTGGGTTACCAACGTCTTGTGTCTCCTCTTTGTGGTTTGTGTTTAGTTTTCTTGAGTGCTTAAGTGAGTGAGTGTTCCTCTTATTTCACAAACCCTAACCGGCGGAACTAACACTTATTATATTTTAAAAACTCAAATATATTTTTATTATTACTGGTGTATAAATCTTTTTTGGTTTTAAGCCATTTTTATAAAATTATTATTATTATATTATTATTTCAAAAATCACAAAAGCGAATTTTTTGTTTTCTAAACCTTTTTTAAGTTATCATTCTATTTTAAAAACATTTTAAAATGGCATTTATTTTGAAAAAAATACTATTATCATATATATATATATATATATATCAAAATAAATGCAGTTAAAAAATAGTTTTTAAAAAATAATAATAATAACTTGAAAAATTTTAAGAAAAAAAAAAGATTTCACGGTTGTGTGTTTTTTTTTCAATAAAAGGTGTTTTTGAAAAAAAACCGATATAAGTAATGATGGCCAAAATTTGAGTCCTAGTAAAATCAAGTTAAGATAACTACCATTATAAATAAATAAATTTGTCCTTAAATTTAAACAAATCTAATTTGTTCATACCAAGTTTTTTGAAAACCAGGCTATCAAGATATCCAAATTTTGTCGATTTTTATAAACTACATTTAAGTTCACTCATATATTATCTTAAAAACCTATACAAACCTCTAGTGCGTGGGGTGTGTGTGTATATATATATATATATATATATATATATATATATATATATATATATTATAAGTTATTTTTGTATACAAAATATTCTTATTAATATTTGATAAAAAAAATTTACACAACTAAAATTGATTTATAGAGGTATATAGGCATATATCAATCCTACACTAGTGTATGAATAATTTTTTTATTTTTTCAAAGAGTAAAAATAAAAAATCCTTTTTCCATATTTAATTCTTAACTTCTCATGTGTAATTAACAATTTGGGATGATGTTTTTTAAAATTTTATAATACATCAGTACAATTGAAATGTACTGAAAAAATTTTCCCGAGATTTTCTAACGCATCACTTCACATGCCCATTTTAACCATTTTTGATAGGTTTTACAAAAATTTACCTAGCATCTAAGAAAGGAGCAGAATACTAAATTTCTTCTGAAATCACTTCTTCTTCTTTTTTTTTTGGGAAAATTATTTAAAAGTCCCTGGGAAGTTTCAAACTTCCACTGCAGTCCCTCTGACATTTTCGTTTCCCTTTAGATCCCTCCTTTTTAAATGCAAATTCCATTTAGTCCTTGCCGTTTCTTCCGTCAGTTAAAGTGGGATGAATTTACACAAATGCCCATGTACAAAAAGCAAAAAGCAAAAAGCAAAAAGAAAAAAGTAACTTTCATGTCCATGTCAAATCTCATTTATTGTGAGTAAGGCTATGCAATATATTATGTCAAAAAAAGAGTATATTTCACTCATTCTTCTTCTTCTTCTTCTTCTTCTTCTTCTTCTTCTCATCTTGGGCTGGGTTTGCCGTTCTTCATCTTGGTCCGTTGCCAAAGCTCGAAGTGAACTCCTGCACGCGTAAGTTAGTTGTTGTTCTTCATTTTCTCGTTCTTGTTCTTGTTCTTCTTGTTCGTATTGTTATTGTTCTTCTTCTTTTCGATCTTGAACTTCTTTTTTTTGTTTTTATTGTTGTCGTTGTTGTTCTTCCTGTAATTATTCTTGTTATTTCTTCTATTACATTGTTTTTTTTATTGTTGTTGTAGTTGTACAATGGAAACGTACTCTGCAGTGGCGAGATTCAAAGGAGAAGGCCGTGTGCTACAATTTACTGTATTAAGTTCATGGGAGTCAGTCATGGGTGAGATATGTGCCCGTTGGTCCCTAGATGCATCTGAAGTGATAGTGAAGTTTGTAATGCCTGACTCATACAAGACGCTTTGCCCCATTGAGTCTGAAGTGGATTTTCAACGGATGTGTCATATATACCATAGCTTTAACAAGTTCGACGTCGACATCATTGTCGAGGAAGTGTGTGTCTCTGCAGATGGAAACTCGGGCCCGTTGATCCCATCGTAATAAAACAACGAACTCTAGTAGTTGTCAATTGTGTTATACGTGTTGTTCTTTAAATAAATTTCTGCCTTTTTGAATGTGAAATTTATTTCGTGCCGTATATTATTGTTTCCTGTGTATAATATTGGTTTCCCTGTGTATAAAATTATTGTCCTGTGTATAATATTGGTTTCATGTGTATAATATTAGGTTTCCTGTGTATAGAATTAGGTTTTCTGTGTATAAAATTCACTTCATGTGTATATAATATTTTGTTTCCCTTGTATTTCTGGGTTTTCAAAAGCAGGGGGTCCTTGTCGGACAGCATAAACCCGAATGGAGATAGTTTCCTTTCCCAACATAATTCTTCTGGGGCGCTGAATGTTACCAAGTGTACCGATGCACGCGATTGTTCAAGTTTGGAAGTAAGCCAACGGTTTGAGAACGCAGATCATTTTAAAGATTGCTTGCGAAGCATAGCTATCAAGAAAAATTTAGACTTTACGTTTATAAAAATGACAAAATGAGGGTGACTGTAAGATGTGCTGCCCCGGAATGCCAATGGAGAGTGCATGCTTCTAAAGAGGGAATCCATGACACGTTACGGTTGAAGACATTGCAACCAACTCACATTTGCGGTGGAGGCATTGGTACGACAGCGCATCCAAAAGCAAGCAAGAAGTGGGTTTCCGAACGTGTCATGCATAAATTAAAAGAAAGTCTGTTGTACAGAGCTGTTGACATACAAAAAGATATATTGCGTGACCATGGTGTTCGCCTACCATACAAACGTGCTTGGATGGGGAAGGAGGTCGTCAGTTCGGTTATTCACGGTAGCGAGGTTAGTAGCTACGATTTGCTTCTATGGTACGCTGATAAAGTATCCGAGACAAATCATGGTAGTGTTGTCACCATTGAGAATGATGGCGACCGGTTTAAGAGTGTTTTCTTTTCATTTGGGGGTTGTTTGTTAGGGTTCAAGCAGGGGTGCAGGCCATTACTTGCCAGGTTCCGAGTTACTGGCGGGGGCTTGTCTATGGGTCGCTTAAACCATACTTTGCAACGTTAGCATATAAACATAATATTATACACCGGAAACATGAAAATATACACAGGAACATAATTATATACACAGGAACGTAATAATATACACAGGATCATGATATTATACACATTAAAGCAATATTATACACAGGAAAGCAATTTTACACAAAGGAAAGCAATATTATACACAAGAACATAATTTTATACACATAAACATCATATTATACACAGGAACATCATCTTATACACAGAAAACCATTTTCATGCACAGAAATAACTCATTCGTCCAAATTTTCACACATTTTAAACATAAATATAAATAACTTACTTCTTTTCCTTTCATTGATTTCAATAGCGGCTCGATGGATGATTGACAACGTTTGAATCATAAGTGTCTGATTGGAGTGACGAGTAGTGCATGTATTGCTTCTTTTGATTGTTCAAAATGAGCAGATGGTAATGACCATTGAGGACGATTGGCCTAAGTATTAGCTCCGTCGTCTTGTGCCCATATATGACATCTTTCATCAGGTACAATGCTTGTTCAGCTGCAAATTGCAATTTCTGCATTACAAGCGCCAAGGGCCGCGTCAGAACTGCACGTTTCTTGAACTCCAATGGATTTCTTACCAATTCATCACGGAGCATAAGTATGAGGGCATCCAACACATCAACGTGTACATTTTGTTTCCCTTCGAGAAGGACGAACAGTTGGTTATGGGTGGTAAACCCGTTAGCATCAGCGTCCCTCCAAATGCAAGAACTATATAGAGAAGTATACATGAGACCATAAAATTATACATAGAAAACACAAAATATACACAAGAAACTAACAAATATGCACAGGAAACTAACAAATATACACAAGGAACTATAAATATACACAAGATAATAAAAACAATACACAGGAAAGTAATTATATACACAGGAAATAAAAATGATACACATTAAACATATTTTATACACACAATATCATAAATAATCACAGGATTCAGCATGATAAAGACATGAAACATATATCATACGAAACAAAAACAATGCCTATCGACACTTGTGTTTAGGTAGATGGTAATGTCTCCTCGTTCGAGTCTGTTAAGCTTTGCAAAACCCGGGTAGGTCTTCCTCTGTGGAAGGAAACTTGAGTCAGGCTTCTTCTGATCCTCGTAATAGACCTATCCTTTTGCTTTAGTCTGGTATGGAACCAACGCAAGAGGATCCTTTGCCGGTTTATAGTTCCGCAACCCGGTCACGGATTCAAGTAGCGCATCGACATGAATGAAGTGATATACACAGTAAACCGGTTTATACACAGAAAATAACTCATTCACCCAAAGTTCCAGACATTTTAGGCAACAATAGAAATAACTTACTTGTTTTCTTTTGATTGATTTTAATAGCGGCACAATAGACGTCGTCTTTATGAAACTGGGCTCCCCGTAACACATTATAAAGGGTGTTTGGCCTACTCGTTGTTTCTTCACGCTGTCCGTCAACTCATAAAACCAAATGATCAGAGCATGGGAGTGACGTCCAGGTAGTGTTTGGATAGTTGGATATTATATTCCCTGGATGAGGGAATATCCATGAAATATCATGGATGAGAATATCCTTGTTTAAGTGTTTGGTTGGATGAATTTAATAGTAAAGATAAAGATTGTTGGGTGTTTGATTAGAGGGATAAGGATATCTAAAGTTTTGAATATCCATTTTTGAATGTTTGGCTGGATAGATATGGGAGTGGTATGATAATTTTATCCATAAGAAGGTGAAGTTACCTCTTTATTTAATTAATAATTTTTTAAATTTTTTTAAATTGTTTAATTAAATTCAATTGGTGGATAATTAGAGAAATTTATTTTTTAAAGATTTTAGGTAAGAACTTGATTTAAATAATGGATATTAATAAATAAATTATTTATTTATTTCTCATAAAATATTTTTAATAGATTATTAATGAATAACATAGCAATTTATTATCTAACTAGATTTTTCAAATTTAATTTAATTAGTTTAAAATATTGAGATAAACATTTAAACTATAGTAATTGATAAACAATTAAATCATAATGTAAAAATAAAAAAATTATCTTGTGTCACATTTATTTAAACTATATTAATTGATAAACAATTAAATCATAAACAATTAAATCATAATGACAAAAAGGAGGGGCAAAAAAGTCATTTTAGATGTGTGATATGATGGTAAGTTGTCAGGAGGGCATTGTTGTAATTTCACCGCCGTTTGAATGCCTCCGTTTTCTCCGTTACCTTGCTTTGGATTGAAAAGTAATTTTTTTAAAAAGGAGGGACTTATGAGGAAGCTGAAAATTTGGAGGGATTATATGGGAAAAATCAAACTTCTCGGGGACTTTCTGGTACTTCCCCGTTTTTTTTTTTTTTACTTTTTAATATTTTAATTATTTAAAAAATGGGTTGAATTGGAACAAGCATGTGCCACTTTATTATGGGGTTTTACCCTACCTTATGTAGGCTAGAACCGCTGGGTATTGTGCTTGCCATGTGGAGTGGACCCAAAAACCGGGCACAATGAGGGTGGTGGGATTGAATAATTGGTGGGGGCCACCAAGATAATGGATCAGATACATTGAAGACACATTTGTAAATATTTAGTTTTTAAAATGGTTTGAACCCGCGACTTCTGGAATGACAGACCAGCACTCTAATCAAATATAATATAATTAAATGTTAAGTCGGTGGCAAGTTATAACATTATTGTGAATATTTAGTTTTTAAAATACAATATAATTAAATATTGTATTTAATTAAATATAAATAAAATATTATATTATAAAATTTTACATTTAATTAGAGGGATTTATAATCTTAAACCTCAAAAAATATATATTATAGCTCAAAATTACCTCCAATACCTTTTATATATCCATTTTTTATGCTATTCTAATTATTGAATCTATTATTAATTTTATTATTAAATTTATTAAACTGATAAATATAATAATAAAGTTATTATTAAATATATACATATTTAGAATCAAGGCTAGCTTTAAATCAATGAGGATATGTTAATTGTGAACTCTAGTGTTTAGTGTTTCATAAAATTTACTATGAAAGGATTGTCTCCTTTCTTTTAAATTGTTGTGCTTGCATACTCAGTTTGAAAACTTGAGTTTGATGAGCATGGATGTATTATTCAAGCAAAATTAATGCTTTTCAATAAGACACTTTGCATTTGGCTGTGCTTTCTTAAAAAAAACTTATGTCCTCAAGTGAATCACATTGCCTATATAACGGACACTTCACTTTGATTGAATGATTTTTTATTAAATTGAATTTTTTTGGAAAAGACATAGGCTAACAACAATTAAATTGGCGGATCTCAATTGTTGTTAATTTATTCTTGGAGATTGGAATTATATAACGGACATGTTGGCTGCTAAGGTAGAGTAGCTCATGCATGCACTATCTCTATATCATCAAGTGAAGGATCCTCCAAGGTGGGTGATGGAGTTGGTTGGACAATAAAGACTTCATTTTTAACATTTTTATTGTATTGTAGTTAGGCGGATAAAAAAGCTTTCTATTTTAAAATGTGATTGTATTGTGTGTTTATAATTAGCTCATTTTAATTTTTATTTTTCATAAAAGTGGATAAACCATGAGTTTATTGAAATAAAAGTAAGTGCAAAGCAAACAGAGCGAAGTAAAAGTAGATAGGTGGCTCTCACCAGTGGTGAGGAGCTGAACTAAAGTAATACAAAGCGACGGACTACAAAATAAAAAGGTAGAAGCCTAGAAGACGAAAGCCGTCGTTTGGAAACATAGGTCTACATAGGCTGAATACGGAGTGACCTACTCCCAAACAAGTTAGTGATCAGAATCTCCAGAATGATTGGGGGCCCTAGCGTTGATGAAATTGAGTGAGCACTTGATCTTCTGGGAAGCCTCGTGGAGATTTGCCGTAGCTGTAAACCAAGAAAGAAATATATTAGCAATCTTAATCAAAACAGAGTAGGTAGGTAGAGCAAGCAGTTGAAATATGCGACTTTTCTTTTCCAACCAAAGGTTCCACATGACGGCTCAAGTAATAAGATCCCATCAGGAGCGGTTCGAGTAATGCGAGGAAGTAATCCATGTAGTCCAAATCTCAGAATTGGAAGGAGGTAATGTGTGAATTTTAAAATTTTGTGTGAAGAATGACCAAATTCTCATTTTTAATTTTGCTTCCTAAGTGGGGTTTTTTGTTTTGTTTTGTATTTTTTTTTTTTTTGTTAATCGAATATATAACCCCTGTTAGTAGATTTTTTTTAAAAAAAAAATACAACAGGTTAATGGCTTTGATGGACTTATTTCTAATTAAATTATATGTATACAGGAGAAGGAAAAAAAAAAGAAAAGAAAAGCTAGGGTGTGGCTAGAGAGGACAACATGTTAACAGTTTTGCTTTATAAGAGAGCTCTTGTTATTGGGTTAACAATTAAATTTTAAAAATTTTATAAACATTCAAATAATGAAGAACTGCAATTACTTTTCCCTTCAAAAGAAAATTAAAATAACATAACGCTAATTGACAAAAAAAATGATTATAGGATTATAACAAGTCACAGCTGAAAAACTATGGGATTATAAAAAGTTAGAGACCCAAACAACAAGTGTGATCCTTCGTATGGTAACCAGATGTGATAGGCCCAGTGCCCATTCTTCTTCCATATGCTTTTTCTAAACCATTGAGAAAGCTCCTCAATGCCAAACAATATCCCAAAATAGCAAAACATTCTCAAGATGCATGTTGACAGTAGGAAACTAAACAAAGATATATATATATATATATATATATATATATATATATATATATATATATAAGAGGAATAAAAGCTTATACATCCCAATTAAAATATTAACCTAGAGATGAATTATGTAAGAGAGAAAACTCAATTAGGAGAAATATGGAAATTCAGCTTCTTTCTAGTAAAACCATTTGAATAAACTTATGATGCATATCTAGCTATAAGGTCAGGTGCAAAAATAAAAAATAAAAATAATACAAAAATAGTAAAGAAAATTTTTGCAGAAAACACATCAAAGCATCAAGCTGATCATAGGGAACCCAGCAAACTATACCAACAACAATCCCAAGCACCCAAAAATCACCAAATGATGGAAAACTACCAAGATATATGTTAGCTATTGCACAACAGATTTGAACTCAACGCAAAATGTATATCATGACAAACAAACTAAGATCACAAGGCAAACAAACACAAAAATATCTTAGTTTCTTCAGTGAAGCCACAGCTAAAAAACGTCAAACAAAGATCACAAAGTTGTTTAGAATCCTCTTATACAATCAAGCTCCAAGGACCAAGTCTCCAAGTCTCCAACTTTCTCCTTTTAAATGTGAATGCTCAACTCAAGTGATCAATCTTATGAGAACACCATCAAAAGAAATAATGTTAAAAAAATACTATAAGAAATTTATGATGGCTAGAGAGAAGATAAATAAATTATAATACACCATACCAAATCAAGAATAATGGAATCGATATCATTTTCCTCTTCATAACTTGAAGCAAAATTTGATGAAATTGAACTAGAATCTAAGTAATAATTAAAAAAAAATCTAAGTTATCGATCAAATTTACAATAGAAAGTTAAAATTATTAAATTTAACTTCTAATTGATTTGATAAACAATTTTGTGCACAACTCAATGCTTCCACCATGGTTGGATGAAGTCTACTCCGATATGGACGCAACAACCGAGGTATGACCACCGGTACAAAATGCGGACTTTGAAGCCACTGTAGACACAAGTACAACAAATATATCTTTAGCTATCCTTTGCATTATGGGATACTTTATACCAACCATCTTCCACCATTGTAATATGTCAAAATCAAAAGATTTCAGGATAACATCTTCTTCCAAATATAAGTCAAACTTCGACCTCACATGTGTAATTTTGCTCTTATTTTTCATGACAAATTCTTCATATCCATCAAGGACACTTTTTTTTCTGAACCAAAGTGGAAGCAATGTTTTTCTAACTTCAAGGTTTGAGAACTTGTTTTCATTCTCAATAATAAGTCTACGACAAATCTTATCGATTTTGTCTATTTCCATATCACAATCATCTCCATATATATTGGAAAAGTGATATTCCAACATACATTTCTTGTACCTTGGATCAAACATTGTGGCTATCCCCATTAATCTATGAACTATAGTTCAAAATTTACCAAAATTTTCAAGCATCCTTGTAGCCATTAATGCAATAGTCACATTAGAATCAGGCAACCATTCGGATAAAACCAATTTGATCTCACAAGTCTTTGGGAAATAAGTATTTGTAGTTGGATATTTAGAACCAGAAAATATCTTAGTCACCTCATTAAATAATCGTAGCTTTCCGCTATCCGACAAGTAGTTTTGCCATTTCCCAATCTTCCTCTATTGGACAAATCTTGCTCATTGGATCTTTTAACTTCACACGGGTTAACACATCTTTGTAGAATAAAGCTATCTCATTCATCAAGTATGTCAAGTTCCATCTTGTTTTGCAATCAAGGCACAACTTTTTCGTAGTTGGAACACGCAATTGTTGAGCAGACTCTTCAAACTTTTTCATTCGTTTTGGAGTAACTGTCCAAAACTGAACACTTTCATGAATTCTATCAATAACATCACCAATAACATTCAACCCGTCCTTCACAATCAAATTTAATATATGCGCACAACAACTCCATCATTGATTGAACAATTATCCAAAGTAATAGTGGATACCCTTTTGTCAAGTTCCCAATCCAAAAAAATTGTCATCAACTCATTTGAAATTACTTCTTTTGTTTGTGGAGCATGAACATAACAATACCTACATATACATATCACCAAATAACAATTTGCAAGAATAAAAGTGTAGGACAATGATATATATATATATATACCTTAAGATACGTTTATGCAAAGTCTAAGAGCTATTAATAAAGTGAGCAGCGAGAGCCATGTACCTTTTCTTTTGGTGATCTGTTGTCCACATGTCAGTTGTAATTGCAATTCTACTATCATTCATCTCTATAATCTTCATTGTTTTCAACTTATGCTCCTTGTAAATTTTGAGGATATCATTTTTTATTGTGTTTCGGCTAGGAACATTAAACAATGGATGGAGAAGAGATGAATACTTCACAAACCCCACATGATCAACCATGAATAAAGGATATTCATGAAGTATTATCATTTAAGCAAGCTTTTTCCTTACCAAGGCTTGGTCAAATGCATAATTGGCAAGCTTTGTTCCATCTTCTTTAGCTTTCTTTACCAATACAAGTTGTTGTTTAAGATCTTTGTGTGCTAGCTTTGGACATCTCTTCACATGGTCATGCAAATGAGTGGCTCCATTCTTTGATTTTCCACCAAGCATCCTTTTGCAATAATTGCATATTGCTTTCCATTCCCCATTAATTTGTTGTCTTGTGAAATATTCCCACACAATTGATTTCATTTTTTGGGGGTTGTACATGGTAATATCATCAACTGAAGGTGCTGAAATTGGAGTTTGAGTATTATTTGAAATTGGAGTTGAAGATTCACCAAGCACACCCATTGATAAAGGAGTGAAAGTTGATTTTTCATTGATCTTTTCAATTAGTGTTGAAGATTGAGATTCACCTTCCATGACAAATAATTCTCTAAAACAAACATCAACTTTGTCATGAAAGTGAAACCAATATTAGATCATGTTTGTCATGAAAGTGAAAACCAAAAGAAAGCAAAGCAAATACTAAAAGAAAGCAAAGAACCACATTCTAAATCCATCAAACAAAAAAAAAATCACATAATATTTCTAAATCCATCTAATATTTCTTCTAATTGAGCGTCTCATAATTCATTTCTCTAAATAAATCCATCTTGCTAACATTCTAACATGAAAATTAAAATTCCATAAGATAGTTAGCATATAAATTTTTCTCAAGATGATCAAACTCAAAATTTTTTAGACACAATAGTCCTAAACAACAACAATTCATCAAATCTGAAAAATTTTCATTAGAACATGTTGCCGGTGAGCAAATCAGATCAAAGGTCAGGGCAAAAGATTGAATAGATACCTAAAATTAGTAGACCACTGACGATGAGAAGATTAGGAATGGTGATGGTTTGGAAGGGCGGAGCTTGAAACAGTGACGGTCCCTCCGCAGATCTAATATTTTAAGTAAAGAGGCGGCAGCGATGGAGTGTAGGAATATCACAATTTCTCTATTTTTTATTTTTATTTTAGATGGACTGCATGAGCTGCTGATGGAGATGCTAAGGACATATGGCCAGGAATCACTGCTGGCCAAGGGACTGATAGCTGAGGGCGCTGCTGATGGAAGTGCTGAAGAGATCTGCTGATGGAGCAATGGCCCTCTAAGCTCATCCCTTGAAAATCACCTACTCCGACGCTCAACACTCGGTTCTTTGCCCAACCAGGGCCACGAGTCCATGACTGCAATAGAGAATAGATGCCCGAAAAACAAAAGTTTTGCACTTTTGTTTTTTTTAATTGTTTTTTTTAAGGAGTTTTTTTTAGTTTTTAAGATTTTAAAGAAAATTTGCATTTACCATTTAACCCCCTATAATATTTGATATTTATTAATAAATTAAATTATTAGCGGGCGAGGCAGGGACAACGAAAAACCAAACCCACCCCGCCCTGCCTCATGCCCTGATTTTTCAGAAGAAAAAAAACCAACCCCGTTTGGGGCAAATCGGGGCAAAAACCCCAGGTCAGTTTGGTTTTTGCCATCCCTACACAATCACCTCATGTGTTATCATATGCTAGAAGTGAATCGCTCATGTCTGACTTATGTTTTTTTTCTTTTTTTTTTTTCAAGTCAAATAGATGAAGTGGATGGGGTTGGAAGTTGTCAAATCAGTACTTTAGGACACACTACAATGAACCAAACATACCTAATTAGTGTGAAAGTCGCCACTTCGGGTCTGGGTTTAGCTAGAGAACCAAACAGATCTTTAGATTTGTAGTTCTAAACATCGAGCAATTCGATTGCCGATGCTAATCATAATTGTTGAAGCAGGATATCTTTTAAAGATAAGAAACCAAAAGGAGGGTTAGGAAACTTGACCATAATGAAAGAGTCAATGCCATCTTTTCTCTTAGTTAACATGGGGGGTTAGATCAAGAAGCTTGTATCCACATTCCACTATGAAAAGGGCGTCTTAGGTTGGCTTGAACAAAAATTGGAGTCATTGTTAGTTCCAAGTTTTTGGACTAAAGCATCTAGTTTATTGGAAGGCTCTTCCTTTCAAGCCGTAGTATGCTCCTTGCTTACAAAATCTTCTTTGTTTATTAGCCAAATGAACTTGTGAGCTCGACTAAACACAAATGATTAAACAACCTTAAATGTATATCTATAACACATTCATTTAATCCCATCTTACTTATTTCCTGATACACATTAAAAAGAGAATAGAAACAATTGTGAAGCATTCAAAATTTTTAATTACCCAAAACAAATTGGATTCTTAGTGTCTATATATATTTGAAAAAAACGCTACATTAGGGGCATGTGATTGGGTTGTAAATTAATTGTTCAACTTACGCACCCTCACTTGGGGACATTGGGGACCTGTTACTACCACTGTGTCCAACATAACTCGACTCGAGATCTCTTAACTGTCTAGCATTCATTTATCTCAATTGGGCCAATATCGTTATGCTATGAGCCCTTTAGTGATCCATAGCATATCAATAGCAACACTCAATGGCAAAATATAGTGAATTAAAAAAATATATATAAAATTCACATCCACATCTTAATTGCCATTTTTAGCAAACTTGAGAAATAAATAAATAACTTATTTTGCTATCGGTATGTTGTAAACCAAATTATTTCTCAAATTTAGCATTTGCTATAAGTACTTGTTGAAACTCATTTGACCAGGGTGAAGTGCAAACTATATATGATTTCAAAAAATAGTTCCTTAGAAATCAAAATTAGATTAGCAGAATAACACACATGACTAAGTTGATTGGAAATTGATTAGCAAACTAGATACAACTAGATTAACATTTAATACAACTATTAGAAAATATACTACCAAAGAAGAAATCAAATATTTCAATAATTTGACTCTTGATACAAGTAATAATGGCTAAAATACTTAAACATAATGAACAAAAAATATCTAAGAAAATGGCATCATTGGTTTCCTCAACTCAATGAGAATAAAAAGACTAATAGTGTTGGAACATCAAGAGAAGTTATAATTTTTCAAAAAGAATATTAGGTACTTAAGAATGACAAAAGAAAATTTATTAGAGGAAGACTAAAAGATTGAATCAAATGTTTAGGTAATTTAAATGGCATACTTAATCTCTAAACCAATTATGAAATGCAAAGGCCACAAGACAGTAGGATCAGTTTTTCAACTAAAGAATTAATCTAAGATCATAACAAAATGTAGAAATAAGAATTGATTAATGATGGCAATGAGGCAACATAGGGCAAGTGACCTTGCCTTACCCTTGCTCTACATACTACATATTAGAAAAAGGCCACGGGCTGGTTAACCACACCTGACCCTATAACTAGACCGGCTAAGACTAGCTTGATCAGACGGATCCGACATGTTATGTAAGGTGACCTGGACCTGTCGAGGCCTACACCCGAGCCCGCAAGTTGGGCTAGAAACTGATAAGCTAGGCCCGAACCTGTTGGTTCAAGCTCCACCCCATCAGGCATTATTTATTTTTCAAAATAAAATAATAAAATATAATTTAAAAATTAATAAAAAATTGGGTTGGCTATGAGCTTATCATGTTCTTTTTCTTAGTCTAGCATGTAGGACTAAATGCCAATAATATAAGGCCTTTATTTGTATCTTTTAGTACAAGAATGATATTGATTGAAAAGCTATGGTTTGATTGGCTAGAGTAATGGTGCTATAATAGTGTTAGTGTCAAGAGTTCTAGTTTTGTTGACTACCATTGTTAATTTTTATTTTTGGCCAAAGTTAAATTTAATTGATAATCTTTTAAAAGCGGGATAATAGTTGACATGGAATTAAATTTAATTCTTTTTAAAAACCATTCATTCGATTAAAAGGGATCCTGGTGGGAATTAAAGAGATTTTACTAAATGGTAAATTTATTTTGCTACCCAAAACAAGTAAATATACAAATGATTAATCTAAAATAAAAAATAAAAATGAATGTTTGTTTTAGAATGGAACAGTTGTTAACATTATCTCAAAATGAATATTTTGTTTCTAATTTATATATTTTTTAAAATATATTGTTAAAATGATGATGGATAAAATTCATAATTAAAAAAGTGTAAACTACATTGGAGTGAAAACTTTTTTATTATTTAACATCATTTTTAAGTTAACTATTTATTAATCAATATTTCAGAGAATATTGTGATTTTAAGTTAGCAATATATTTATAAATACATAAGATTTTAGAGATTTCATTAAAAAATAAGTGCATAAAAATGTTGTAAAAGGAACAAGGGATCGATTATACTTGCAAATTAACACGTTTATACTATTGCACATCATTGAAATTATGTTGTATTGTATGACAATATTTTTCTATGTAAATAATTTCATATAAATATTATCACTATACTAATACTGTATTGAAAGCAAATGATAAATAAAAATATCTTTTACAATTAATTAAACGAATGTAGTGCATGTTTTCATTACCTATTAATCACCACCCAAGTTGGTTGGTTAAGGCCCCACCAAACTGACCAGGTTAACCAGACTGGTTGACCAACCCAGATGATCTAGTGGGTTTGTTTGGGTTGGGCTGGGCCAAATGTCAGCCCATGCCCCACACTCTAACCAGCTTTGTTTTAATTTTTTCTTCTGCTTTACATTTTTTTTTCTAATAAAAAAGTAGATATTTTTATTTATTTTTAGCTTATTTACATCGCTAATTTGAAACTTCATGATACTAAATTAAACAAAAATATTACAAGATATACAGCAATGCAAGGACTCCAACATTCATCTAAAATTCAAGAAAATATTGATTGAAATTAATAAATGATTTTTTTTTAGTGTTACTCAGTCTTTGTAATCCTAGCATCAAGAGATTTTATTCAAATAATATTTTAAATCTGAAAAGCACCTATATTATACAAAAGCCACATACTTCCATTATCCGCTAAGTGATCATTCAAAATCGACTTGTCATACTAACCTTCTCCCTTTCCTGCCTATTCTAACAATCATTAACACTCTGAAAAAGATTTCATACTTTTTTTTAAAGATGTCTTTTAGTCTTCTCCAAATTCCCTTTTCTCCTTTTAAACTTTCAAATTTCCAAATTGTTTATTATGCATCATATGATTTGTGAGATCTTTTTTCTTTTTTCTTTTTATAAATTTCCAAAAATCATTAGTTTTCAATTTTTTTCAATTGCTTTAAGAAAATTTATTATTTTGTATATTTTCATAAGATAAAAAATTTCATACTTTTCATTACATTAAGAATTCAAATTTTCGAAAATAGAGGGGTTTCTTTTTTTTTATTTTTTTAATTAAAAACTTTGTATTTTCAATCTCATGATTTCAAATAATTGTATATTCTTAAAAAAAATTATATTTCTGAATTTTCACAATATTTTTAAAAGAATTTCAAATATTCATTATTTTTCATTAAACTTTTGCTTTCATTGTGCTTCCCTTAAATATTTAATCCAAATTAAATATAGGTTTTCTTTTGAGAAATGTAAATAAAGCACAAATTAAACTCTCAGTCTATGTAGTGTGTGTATATATATTATAATAATTTCATACTCTTTCCTACAAGAATGGTTTATGACTCACCTTGATCATTTCATCCCATAAGTCTGAAATACGTGATAGAAATTGATTGCAATTATTGGTGATATAAATTAAGTAAGAATACAAATTTTTCAAAAATCCTTATAAAGAGTAAATTACAAACAAACAGCCTATATTTAGTAAAAAATAAGAGAAATCACTGAAAAATGAGTTTTATGGATGTTTGAAAACGAAATCCAGAAAAGAGCTAATTAATTAGTTTGAATAATTACATATGGGAAGCTATGTTGGTGAATTACTCGCATTCTCCCACAAATATCCCAAATGAATCCTTAATAGATATTTATTAATTATTTTCAAAAATATTAATATTAAAAAAATCTCTATTTATTAATTATAAAGAATTTTCAAATTTTTAAATATTTTCTTTAAACTATAATTAATTGAATAAAAGCGTGATCAGCTCATTTAAATGCTTTTATTCCAAATCAAGTTTTTATTAAAAAAAAAATTCCATTCAACACACTCTACAGAGCAATCAAACAAAATAATAGGACGATTGACTGGTCATGCTGCTATGCCTGTACATCTAGTCACTCACAAACAATGGCTGAACCAGGATTTACTAGTATGGGGGCTAATTCAAAATGTAAAGAAAAAATTACATCTAAAAAAAGGAATTGCTCAAAATGTAATGTAGTGAGATAATATAACTTTTGATTAAAACAACTACACTTTGAAATTTGAATACATATATTATAAGAAAATAATAAAATAGCTATTTGTGCATGCTTGAACTACAACCAATGCCAGAGTCAATACTAGAAAGACATTGATAATTCTTCATTTTTGAAATCAAACTTACCGCTATATCTCTATTATTATTAGAAACACTATCATCATGCGCATTTTAAAGTACCTCTAACACTAGATAGATTAGTCAGAGAACGACAGTGCAATGAGATTCCCAATGAGTATTCCCTGATATTGCTAAGCTGGATTCTTGATTTTTTTTTTTCTCTACCACTGACTATCTCTACTGTCTCCAATTACTTAACCAATCAATGGTGATGTTGCTGAAGTTGGTCTCTTCTTTTGCACAACGCTCCGGTCACGTTAACAATTATAATAACATGATGGAAAAAATCACTCACAATTCTATTTTATAACAAAATGGATAATAAAAACTATATCAAAATGAAAGAGTGAAAATAATATTTATTATTTAGGGTTTAAAATTTTATATTTTTAGGTTTAAGATTTTAAATATGGTTTTATAATTTTTTAAATTTTAAGAATTTAAGGATTTTTAATGTTTAAATTTGAAGTTTGTATAAAAAAGAATGACGTGGATGACAAGTTGGCATCCACATTATTTGGGAAACCTATTCGGTAAAAATAGCATCGTTCATTTTCAAAATGACTTATTTATATTATTTTTTAAATCACATATTAAAAGAACCCATTAATGAAATAAAATATTAAAAGAAATTTTAAGGAAAGCATTTATGAAATAATTTACCTTATTATTATTACTATAATTTTCTATCCTTATAGCCTTATCCTCTAGTCACAAAGTGGGGCGGAGCGGGGTAGAGCGGGGAATGGGATCCCCGTCCCCATCCTTGCTTCTCACTGGGGCTGGCGTTTCCCACCTCCAAATTGCCCGCGGGGAAAAAATCGCCCTCTCACTCCCCCGCGGGGATCCCCACAGGGTCGGGGAATGCCCCCCATATATATGTTAAACTAGAAGACCTATTTGACACTTGTCAATTTCTCATAAAATTTTACCAATATTATTTTAATAATATTAAAATATTTATAACATAACACTAAATTATATTGTTTTAAAACTAGTTTTTATTATTTTATCTCATAATATATAATAAAATTAATTTTTTAAAAATAATATATTTTTAAAGTTGATAAATTGCTTATTTCATCTAACCTTAATTTTATCTTAATTTTTATAAAAAATAAAAAATATTCATTAAATTTTTTTTTAAAATTTCATATAATTATATTTGTATATCACACGGGAGTAACACTAGTTTTATTAAAAGTCTAAAACATTATTAATAAATATCAAAAATATATTTTTTCAAAACCCAACTTTTTGGTCCTTATAATCTTATATTCATATTGAATTTTAAAAAATAAATAAATAATCATATGAGTTATTTTATCTCGTAATATATAATATAATTAATATTTAAAAATAATATATTTTGAAAGTTGATAAATAGCTTATTTTATCTAACCTTAATTTTATCTTAGTTTTTATAGAAAATTTTTCATTAAAAGTTTTTTAAAAAATTTCATATAAATATATTTGTATATCACACAGGAGTAACACTAGTTTTACTAAAACTCTAAAATATTATTAATAAATATCATAAATATATTTTTTCAAAACCCAAATTTTTGGTCCTTATAATTTTATATTCATATTGAATTTTAAAAAAAAATTAAATAATCATATGAGTTATTTTATCTCATAATATATAATAAAATTAATATTTTAAAAATAATATATTTTTAAAGTTCATAAATAGCTTGTTTTATCTAACCTTAATTTTATCTTAATTTTTATAGAAAATAAAAAATTTTCATTAAATTTTTTTTAAAAAATTTCATATAATTAGATTTGTATATCACGCTAGAGTAACACTAGTTTTACTAAAAATCTAACATTATTAATAAATATCAAAAATATATTTTTCAATCCCCAAATTTTTAGCCACCATTCCAATGAGGCTTTTCCCATTCCAATGTTTGCCACCATTTTTAGCTCCCTATGATCCTCTTGACAACATGAGACATGTTGTTTATCAAGAATGGAAACTTTTTTATTCTGGGACAATCTACCAGCCTAATTTCACAAAGTGAATCACAGACTGAAAAATTATAAGGTGGAGAAAAAAGAATTTGAGAGAAGCCACACGTTGGGCCTTCTCCATGCTTTGTATATATATATTCAGCAATGTGCAGATGTTTGGGGATTACAATCAAAGAGATTTAGGCAATAGAGAGTGATTTTAGAGATTGTATCTTATCAATCCAATATCTCTATACATAGCACAAACTATCTAAATATGTTGCACAATCCTATTTTTAATACCCTCCCTCAATCACAACTGATAAGGTTGAGATTGCGACTTATCTTTGTGAGTTGTCGAACAGGGAGTGGCTTTGTAAACACATCGGCGACTTGATCTTGTGACGAAATGAATTTGATTTCCAGAGTTTTCAACGCCACTCTTTCTCTTACAAAATGGAAGTCGACCTCGATGTGCTTCATTCTAGCATGGAAAACTGGATTGGCAAACAGATAGGTTGCACCCAAATTGTCACACCATAGACATGCTGGCCTTGATTGATAAACACCTAACTCTCCCAACAAGGATTAAACCCAAATTACTTCAGTAGTAGCATTAGCCAGCGCTTTATATTCAGATTCTGTACTGGATCGAGACACTGTGGCTTGCTTGCGAGAGCTCCAAGAGACAAGATTGGAACCCAAAAAGACGGCAAAACCACCAGTAGAATGACGATCATCTGGACACCCTGCCCAATCCGCATCTGAGAATACACTCACCAAGGTTGAAGAAGACTTGTGTATAGACAACCCAACCGAAAGTGTATGCTTAAGATATCTCAAGATCCATTTAACAGCTATCCAATGTAAGCTTGTAGGTGCACTCAAGAATTGACAAACTTTGTTGACAGAGTAGGCAATATCTGGACGAGTCAAGGTGAGATATTGAAGAGCACCTACTATGCTTCGATAAGTTGTTGCTTCTGCTGAAGATAGAATTTCTCCATCTGTTTTTGTTAGCTTCTCGGTGGTGCACATTGGAGTTGCAACAGGTTTGCACTCTTTCATATTAGCTCTTTGCAGCAAATCACAAATATATTTTCTCTGAGTTAGGATCAACTCATCAGACTTTTTCTGAACTTCAATGCCAAGAAAATAGTGTACATCTCCCAAGTCCTTGATAGCAAACTCTTCTTGAAGTTGTTCAAATAGTCTTCTTATAGTATGAGTTGACGAGCTTGCCACTATAATATCCTCGACATAAATCAACATATAGATGATATTACCTTGATGATTGTATATGAATAGTGATGGATCAGCCTGAGAAGGTATGAATCCCAATTCCTGTAATTTTGAGCTCAATTTTGAGAACCAAGCCCGTGGAGTTTGTTTCAAACCATAGAGTGCCTTCTCGAGCTTGCAAAGATGATGCTGATGTCTTGAATCTTGATAACCTGGGGGTTGCCTCATATAGACTTCCTCTTCAAGTATTCCATGCAAAAAGGCATTTTGTACATCAAGTTGTCGAAGATGCCATCCTCTTGTCACTGCTAGCGATAACACAAGGGGAATTGTAGCGGGTTTCACAACCGGACTGAATGTATCATCATAATCAATACCATGACATTGTTTAAACCGCTTTGCTACTAGTCGTGCTTTGTATCGGTCAATGGAGCCATCAGCCTTCCGTTTGAGTTTAAAAACCCATCTGCAGTCAATGATGTTTTGTTGATGAAGAGGAGGCACCAGTTTCCATGTTTGATTTTTCAAAAGAGCACTATATTCGGCATCCATAGCATGCTTCCAGTTGCTATTCTTTAGGGCCTCATCATGTGATGTTGGTTCAACCACTACCGAGGAAGCACATCGAAGATGCCCATAAGGTAATGTGCCATCAGTGCGCAACTTCGGTTGCCGAATGTTGTTGCGCAACCTTGTTGTCATATGATGGTTTCTAACATGGTGTTCAGCAGCATCGGAAGTCAAGAAATTCTGCGGCAGCTGCTGTGGCAATGAGGATGAACTCTGCGGAACCTGCAACAAAGATAGATCAGATTGCACAGGAACATTATTAAGCGACAAAGAATAATCATTATTCATGTGGTCATCCCCATTATTCTGTTGTAGAGAAGGATGTAATGCATTCGAAGGAACAAAAGAAGGAAGAAGGACATGAGACTCTGTGGAAGGTGGATCAGAAGGTGTAAGGGGTGCTTGTGCGAAAGGAAAAAATCATTTCATCGAAGATGACATCACGAGAGATATACACCCGGTGTATTGACACATGGAGGCACTTATACCATTTGTGAAAGGGACTATACCCAATGAAAACACATTGTTTAGATCTAAACCCAAGTTTATGTGTATTGTATGGTCTAAGATTAGGCCAACAAGCACAACCAAAGGTTCGCAATAATGAATAATCTGGTTTAGATCCAAAAAGACGATGCATAGGTGTGTCTAGGTTGATGACTTTGCTTGGGGTGTGATTGATAAGAAAACAAGCTGTTTGAAAAGTATCATCCCAAAATTTGATGGGCATTTCGCGTGTGCTAGTAGAGAGAGACCGACATCAATAATGTGCCTGTGTTTGCGTTTTGCCACGCCATTCTGTTGATGAGCATGAGGACAGGAGATGTGGTGTGATATGCCAACAAGATTGAAAAAGGGATGAAGTTTCCTATATTCGCCTCCCCAATCTGTTTGCATGCAAACAATCTTTCTATTCAATAACCGTTCGACATGAGATTGAAACTGCATAAAGATGGAGAACACTTCAGACTTATTTTTCATCAAGTAGATCCAAGTGAATTTGCTGTAGTCATCGACGATTTGACATAGTATTTATAACCACCTGTTGAGATATATGCTTGTCCCCAAACATCTGAATGCACAATCTCTAAAGGAAAAGATGAACTTTTATTAGAAGAAGGATAGGGCAGTTGATGAATTTTTCCCTGTTGACATGCATCACACTGTCATTTTATTCAATGTACTATAAAGAGGTAAATTATTTTCTTGGATGACATGACGAACTATGGAATATGATGGATGACCCAGGTGACAATGCCAGTGATCTTGAGTTGGCTTGACTGTGGAGGAGGCTGACTTGGATGCAGGTGCGTTACGGATTGGTGGCATTGGGTAGAGACCACCCTCACATCTCCCTCGAAGAAGAACTTGGTGTGTTGCTCGATCCTTTACAAAGAAATGTTCAGGATGAAACTCAAGGAAAATATTATTATCTTTGGTGAGTTTATGAACCGAGAAGAGATGTTTAGAGGATTTGGGAACATGAAGGAGGTTATTGATATTAAGAACATGATTTGGGGTATGAATTTTGGAGTGACCAACATGAGTAATGATCATACCTGTGCCATTTGCAACCTGCACTTGATCCTTGCCATGATATTTCTCCTTCATTGTTAGCCGATCAAGATCACTAGTAATGTGATCCGTGGCGCTTGTATCCATATACCAGTTCAAATCAATGGTATAGGACTGTGTCGAGGCAGCAGCAGCAACACGAGGTTCTTCAGCTTGGTACGAGTGATCGAATCGATGATAGCACTTGAGTGCAACATGCCCTACCTTCCCGCACACTTGACACGTTGGGCGAGTTCCTCCTTACGGCGTATTCTGATTGTAGTTGTTGCGCCCACCTCGTGATCCTCCTTGTGGCATGCTCTGGTTGGTGTAGTTACTGCGGCCACCACGGCTTTTACCTCGACCGCCACGGTTGCCGCCCGACGCCAAGTTCACGGATGCGCCTGAGACTTGAACCACAAAATTGTTCTGCTCCAGACGTGTCTCGAAACTCATCAGATGAGCATATAGATCGCTCAAAGTTACCGACTCCGTGCGTGTGGTGAGGGAGGTCACTAGTGGATCGTAGTCGTTGTCGAGACCAGCAAGCACATAGGTGACAATTTCGTCATCACTGAGTGGTTGCCCGATGGTGGCGAGTGTGTCGGAGAGCGTCTTGACTTTATGGAAGTACTCAGCCGCTCCCATGTCATTCTTCCTCATGTTGGCGAGTTGACGACGAAGTTGCATGATCCTCGCCCTCGATCCAGATGAAAACATCCGTTCCAGGGCTTGCCAAACTTCATGCGCAGTGGAGAGCAGCATTACTTGAGCAAGGACCTCCTCGGTGAGAGAGGTCAGGATGGCGCTAAGGGTCATCTGGTCCTTGTGAAGCCATGTGACGTAATATGGGTTTGGAACAACAAATGCACCAGATGCCGTGGTCTGTATAATAGTCTTGCTAGGCATGATCGCAGATCCATCTATGTAGTCCAAGAGTTGATGAACACGTAGATAGGGAAGAAATTGAGCCTTCCAAAGAAGATAGTTTTCTCGTCCTAATTTCACATTGATCATATGTCCAAAAGAAAGGGACGGGAGAATGCTAGCTGTCATGGAAGCAGTCACGTTCGAGGTTGCGGGGGTCGGAGTGGAGTTTGTGTTGGACGACGATGAAGACATGGTGGCTTAGTTGGATGAACTCTCTGATACCATGAAAAATTATAAGGTGGAGAAAAAAGAATTTGAAAGAAGCCACACGTTGGGCCTTCTCCATGCTCTGTATATATATATTCAGCAATGTGCAGATGTTTGGGGATTACAATTAGCATACATATGTTTGGGGATTACAATCAAAGAGATTTAGGCAATAGAGAGTGATTTTAGAGATTGTATCTTATCAATCCAATCTCTCTATACATAGCACAAACTATCTAAATATGTTGTACAATCCTATTTTTAACACAGACCAATTTCCCTTTGCAAATGCTTGTCGATGTAGCAAGTGCAGCAGATGCAACTTGTTTAGTTTTGGAAAGGTAGTAATAGCTGCACTATATTTTACTGACATTAAACCCTCCATCTCATAACATTTCACTACTAATATTTCTTTCAAATTTTGAAAGTTGTTTACTAATAGATCCATTGGTATTAGAAACTTTAACTTTTGACATCTAGTAATAAATAGTTGCCTCAAATTTTTGAAGGTTTCTTCATGGACTCTTTCTTTGCACAAGCCATTAAGACTATGAAGATCCCATAAAGCAAGCACTTTTAAGCTAGGAAGAACAATTTTTCCATCCTTCGCTATCCACTCTAGTTGATTACAACTTTCTATGCTACATATCATCAATTGTCTTAAATTATCTATAGCAAAAATATTTGACAATTGGATGAAATTGCAACCATCAAGTCCTAAAATGTTTATAGTATTAGGAAAAATAACTCTCTATATTCTCATTTTCGACATTATGTCCATCACATTTATGACTTACTCCAAATAGGAAAAAATTAAAATTTTTCAAGAGCTCACATTTGTCAAGCTTGTTGGTATAGTTATTGAAAGTCAACACATCAGTGAAATCGGTTGAAAACTTAGTCAAATTTTTTAACCTTGTGATTTCCCCAAATGTTGGATTATCATTGGCATCTTCATTACTTCCATATGAAAATCTCCATTTTCCATTTTGCATGAGTAGAATTTCAAGACATGGCATTTTTGAAAGTGCTCTAGGTGGAAATCTTCCCCATCCTCTATTAGAAATATCTACATGTCTAAGTTTTACTAACTTTTTGAGCCCATATGGTAATTCTTTCAGGGGGTAATAGCCATCCAAGTTTTAATTGTCTTAGTCTTTGAAGATTAGCTAGTGAAGGTAGACATTTAAGCCGACTCCATCCCGTCAAGATTTGTGCATGAAGGTTCACCAAATCAGAAAGGGAATATGGAAGTGATTCTATTTTTGTCTTAGAGAGGTTAAGAACTCTAAGATTGTGCATATGCTTGAAGAATGAGTTAGCGACAGTGACTAAACAAGAATTATGATGCATCAACAAAGTTGATAGCTGGGGACAATTTGGCTGGCCTTGTAATGCTTTGATATCATTTCTCATCAGTGAGACTCTTTCTAGATTTTCAACCCATTCTGCCTCCTTAGGTGACTCCTTCAACCATAGTCCAGCTTTTACCATGAAGAGAGGTTGTTCCTTTGTGATATTGATTGCTTGATCCCGGATCAAGTCATGCATCCTCACATATTCATTTTCAGCTTCGATACTCTCTATCATGCATGCATCTTTGAGTTCCTTGAGATAAGCATGCCCTTTTATCTTTTTCAGTCTATGTTAGTCCTCCAGCCATATAGTACTCAATAAGCTAATTAACTAATATGTTAGCATCTAGAGCACAACACACGAAACATGCATGAACCTTGTCATTGCTTAATCGGTTGTAACTAAATTTAAGATACCCAAACACATCTGTACCCATGCCATCAATCTGATTAGAGCTTGATGTCTTGAGTTGCTGTAATGCATTCCTCCAGACAGGTAATTTATATTCTTTTCTCAGAGCACGTCCAACAATGATCAGGGCTAATGGCAGCCCTCCACATTCCTTGGATACCTGCCTTGCAATTTGCTCAATTGCAGGTGACACAATAACATCTTCACTGCCAGCTTTATCCTTAAACAAACTCCAAGCTTCTTCATCAGTAAGGCACTCCACTTTAATTTCTCTTTGGCTCTCCATGTTATTGCAAACTTCATGAAACAAGTTGTCCACACAACTTTGGACCCATTACTTATATTAGGCTCATCCCGCCCAATTTTTATAGAGAAACTTTATCCAAAATATCATCTAAGATGATTACAAAGTTCCTTCTCCTTATAAAAGCTTCATGTAACACCATTGCTTTACTCATTTTATCGGCAGATGGAGAGAGTTGACAACCCAACAATTTTGCAATTTTATTTTGCAACTTCTCCAATTTTGATGAAGTTGAAACTGTCACCCAAATGACGATTTCAAAATCTGGCATTTTTTTTAACTCATTGTAAATCTGTGTCATGATTGTGGTCTTGCCAACACCACCCATACCATACAAGCCAATTTTACTAAGCTCATGATCCATGATGCATTGCAAAATCTCATCTTTTTTCTTTTCAAATGAATTGCCATGTAAGTTTGTTACCGGAAAACTGATGAAGTTTCAGGTAGTAAATCAATAAATATATTTTCACGTTGAGCAAATGAATTTCTTCTCTCTTGAAGAGCTCTGACTCTGTGAAGTATCTTCACTATCTTCTTGCTTCTCTTCGAATGGGAGTAGTAATTTTGGCAAAATCCTTTGAAGACCATATAATGCGCTTCACAAGAGCCTAAGCTGTTCGCATCATTTTCTATCTCCTCCAAGTTCTTTAACCAATTTGTTACCTCTTCTTTTGGTCTCTTTCCATACTGCACCCTGCCTGTATTCAGTTGGGTACTAATGTCTCTTTCTTGGCTCATCAAAGAATCCAACTCTCTTTGCATAATTTGTTCATTTTCTTTTAACTTTTCTGATATAGTTCAATTGTTTGAGAATTAGTTGGCATGTAGGCTGGCAACCACATGAAAACAGCACTGAGATGGCTCCCACTATGTGCCAACCTACATATCTATCCCCACATTGTTCTACTAACAACATGCATGCTTGCATCGCGTGCAATCAAGCCCATACCTCACATTAGGCGCATAATATATGGTCCAGCAAAGATGGCCCTGAGGCATGCATAAGGTCCCTGACTAACACGCAAGTTAGCGAAAAGGCATCCAAGGTTGATCGAGTACCGCTCGATCGTGCTATACAGTATAAGTATGTCGGTACTCATGATCTCCGCTGTACTGTCACTACGAGCCACTATACCGTGACTAAATAGCCCATGTATGTAGCGGTGCTTAGGTTCATGTAGTCGGGACGCCTTCTTGGACCCATTAGATATGAATCCCAAGATCATGTTCCAGAATCGGGTGAGTCATTCAGGTTGGAAAGTCGACAGGAAGCTCGCAGGAGGAAGATAGATTGATGAACTCATCGTTATACAGACCCAAGTAATGTCCAAACTGTAGATCGCTTATAGTGCATGTTACCTCGAGTGCACGAAAAGTAACCCAATGCGGCTAGACAACCTCAATAGTGCTCAACACTTCCAATGTAATCTCACGCTAGGCCGTTTCTTCAATCACAAACACCTTGTCTCACCCATTGTGCGAGATCGAACTCAACACCTTGTCGGCCAAACCTAAAGTTTTGAGGTCGCCCCATGCAATAGTTCAAGTAATGCCGAATGGTTTAGTCTTCAAATTCATATACCTAGCCCGATGTCTAGGTCTTTTAGAAGCAACTCGCTTGTTCGGAATCCTACGCATCATACAACCCAAGATTAAACCAAAAATTTCATCAAAATAAACTAAGGAGACTACAAAGGTGCCAAATAATCAAGGAAAAAGTAAATGGAAAGAAAAAATTTTTGCAACAGTCTCCCTTGTTTTTGAGGCTTTCAAAATTTTACAAATGGTCCTAAAAGTATGAAAAAATACCATAAAACACTCCACAACATTCATCCACATGATTTACAAACCCAAAGTGAGGAGAAATAGCAAGGAAAGTCAAGTTTAAAAAATACCTCAAACTTTGGCTTGAAAAGTTTAAACAATGAGATCTGAAGAAAATGTCAGTGAAACTCCAAATAAATGGTGGTAATGAGGTTGCAATGTGTGGGAGAGGAGATTAGAGGAGAAAAAATGGAGAAAAATGACAAAAAAATGAGGAAAAACCAAGGAGAAATGGATGAAAAATCAAAGAGAAAGGAAGAAGATAAAGGGTGAGAAGAGAGAGAAAGAAGGGGGAGAAAGAGAGGGGGCAGCCACTTATGGCTGTCCCTGGGCACTGTACGGGCACTACGCGGGCGCAGAGTGCCCGCACACGCCTAGGTGTGTATAGTCAATAGGTTGCGTGGGCACTTCGCGGGCACAAAGTGCTCGCGTAGTGTTCAGCCTGGCACACTGCGCCAGCACACAACTTGGGTGCTGCGCTGCCTTTGCGCCGGTGCACATGGCCTGTGCAGCACTTAGGCATACGTGGCGCCAGCACACAGACGTGTGGCCTGGGCGTTGCGCGGGTACACACAACCCGCGCAACACGTAGGCTACCGCACTAAGCGCTGCGCGGGCGCCCGTGAGGGTTTGGGACCCCTCGACAATGGTCTACGCGGGCCGCATGCAGCCACCACAAACCTGGAAACTCAAAAAATTGCCAATGTCCTCTTTGCAACCTCGAAAAAACTTCAAATACAACATTTTAATCGCCGAAATTAACATGAAAAACAACCAAACAACACCCTAAGAAAGAGAAACTACAAGAGAGCAAGGATTGTCATCAAACCAATAAACAAACACACAAACACACATCAAACACAAAGAAACACAAGAACAAAAAGAACACACCAAACAAAAATTAAGAATACGAGAAATGAAGAATGATGAATATAAAACCTTTGGTTACCTCCTAAGAAGCGCTTTGTTTAATATCGTTAGCTTGACGTACCTTACCTCGTACTTGGGATGGATCAAAAGAAGTTGAGTTACCTCCAATCCCAAGGGATGTGCCCCAAGAGAAGTATGGTTTGAAATGATGGCCATTTACCTTGAATGTACCTCTCTCGGGGTGAGTGATCTCAACAGTGCCATGGGGAAAACTCATGAAATGGCGAACGAGCCATGCCATCTTGATCTCAATTTCCCAGGAAAGAGCTTCATCCTCGAATTAATGAGTAACACCTGATCTCCTTTATTGAAGTGTTTTCCGTGTTTGATGTGGCTATCATGATACTCGATTTTTTTTTCTTATATTGTACGGAGTTTTCGTATGCCACTGTGCGCCATTCATCTAACTCACTTAGTTGGAGCTTCCTTTTGTGGCCGGCCAACTGAGGATCAAAGTTTAGTTGCTTGATGGCCCAATATGCTTTATGCTCAAGCTCAACCGGTAGATGACAAGCCTTCTCATAGACTAATGTGTATGGAGTTGCACCAAGCAGTGTTTTATATGCTATCTTATAGGCCCAAAGAGCATCGTCTAGGTGATCAACCCAATCCTTCCTGTGGTGACCTACCGATTTCTCCAGGATCCACTTTAGTTCATGATTTGATACCTCAACCTGGCTTCTTGTTTGAGGATGATATGCGGTTGCCACTTGGTGAGATACACCATAACGCTTCAAAGTGTTGGCAAACTGGGAGTTACAAAAGTGAGTACCTCTGTCGCTTATGATTGTTCTTTGTGTACCGAACCTAGAGAATAATTTTTTTAGAAATTTCACCACCGCCCTAGCATCACTCGTGGGAAGCGCTTGTGCCTCTATCCACTTAAAGATAAAATCCACCGTAGCCAAGATGAATTTGTTCCCATGGGAATTGGGGAATGGACCTATAAAATCAATCCTCTAGATGTCGAACACCTCACAGGCTTGGTTCCAAGTTTGAGGCATTTCATCTTTTCTTGAAATGTTACCCTCTCTTTGACACTTGTCGCAATGCCTGCACAAATGCTAGGTGTCCGAAAACATGGAAGGCCAATAAAACCCCTCATCCAAAACTTTCTTAGTTATTCGATTTGCACTGTAATGCCCTCCTGTAGGGCCTGCATGACAATGATTCAAAATAACATAACCCTCTGACCGTGAGACACATCTTCTTAGGACTTGATCAGCACATATTCTAAATAGGTAGGAATCCTCCCAAATATAGTGTCTCAGATCAGCTTATAACTTCTTTCTCTATTGATAAGTTAGCTAGTTTGGGTGTGTCCTTACAGCCAAATAATTTGCAAAATCAGCAAATGAGGGGGTTTCATCTTCTTTTACCACTTGGATGCTAAATAAATGTTCATCAGGAAAAACATTATGTCTTTCTTTTCCGGGGCACCCTCCACAGGGCTCTCCAAGCGTAATAAGTGATTAGTAGCTAGGTTCTCAGCCCCACATTTGTATTTTATTTCCAAATCAAACTCCTGAAGCAATAGTACCCACCGAATCAGATGAGGTTTCGCATCTAGCTTGCTCAAAAGGTATTTCAGCGTCAAATGATCCGTAAACACAGTCACTTTAGACAGTACTAAGAATGAGCAGAACTTGTCAAATGCGAAGACCACTGCAAGCATTTCCTTTTCTGTGGTTGTGTAGTTTTCTTGCACACCATTCAATGTCTTGCTGGCATAATAAATAGGGTGAAAGTGACCATCCCTTCGCTGCCCAAATACTGCCCTAACCATGAAGTCACTAGCATCACACATTAACTCGAATGCAAGCTCTAATTAGGAGACACAACTATTGGGGCCTCCACAAGTTTCTTCTTTAGAGCAAGGAAGATGACCATGCACTCTTCATTGAACTCGAATGGAGTGTCCTTCTCCAAGAGTTTCGTTAATGGTCTAGCAATTGCTAAAAAATCTTTAACGAACCTTCTATAGAACCTAGCATGCCCCAAAAAATTCCTAATGGCTTTAATTGAAGAAGGGGGTGGAAGTTTTTTGATGGTAGCATTCTTAGCTCTGCCTACCTCTGTTCCTTGCTGCGAAACCTTGTGTCCCAGCACAATGCCTTCTCTGACCATAAAGTAACATTTTTCCTAGCTAAAGACTAGATTGGTTTCCTCACATCTGGTTATAACCCTCTTCAAATTCCTGAGTCAAAGTTTGAAAGTGTCACCAAAAACTGAGAAGTCATCCATGAAGACCTTCATGATGTCTTCCACCAAGTCATCGAAGATGGCCATCATGCACCTCTGAAAGGTGGCCAGTGCATTGCATAAACCGAATGGCATTCAACGGTAGGGGAATGTGGCATATGGACACATGAAGGTGGTCTTCTCCTGGTCTTCTGGGGCAATAGGGATATGAAAATATCCCCTCCATGTATATAATGAATGGTAACGGAAAATGGTATTTCCTTGTGGCATCATTAAGCTTCCTGTAGTTAATGCCTCCATCCTGTGACAGTTTGAGTGGGGACTAGTTCATTCTCTCATTATTGACAACTGTCATCCCACCTTTCTTCAGCACGACCTGAACTGGGCTCACCCATTTGCTATCAGAAATGGGGTAGATAATGGCTGCATCAAGGAGCTTGATCACTTCATTTTGTTCTACCTCTTTCATATTCGGGTTGAGTCTCCTTTGTGGTATTGCCATTGGTCTGTGATTGTCTTCCATCAAGATCTTGTGAGTACAAAAAGACAAGCTAATCCCATTAGTATCTGAGATTTTTCATGCAATTGCTTTTTTGTGATCCTTTAGCACTCTTAGGAGCTTATCCTTTTGCACAAGCGTCAAATCCGACACTATAATGATCGGAAGTTTGGATTCTTCTGCCAAAAATGCATACTCTAAATGCTCAGGTAATGGTTTTAACTCAAGCTTGGGCGGTTCTTCGATTGATGATTTCAGTCTTCCATACTTCCCTAGATCCAAGTCTTCTGATATTCTGCTTTCCTCTCCTGATAAGCTATCTCTATCTGAACTATCCCCCATAGCATGAACTTCTTCAAAATTAGATGTTTCGGAATCACTTCCTAGGGGAGAGTCAATTTCCATAGGATTGTGATGTTCCGGTGGTTCCAAGTCCTTGTTATTCTGCTACCTTACTCCTATCAGTTTATCGAGTATGTTCTTAGATTCGACTAGAGATGGTGGTGCTAGAGATAACTCACAACCCTCCATTGGAGGTGCCTCATCACTTTCCATAAATTTCTTAAAGAGTGTTCGGTGCATTGCAAAATTGTGTCTTCCACCAGTCATAGGCTATAGGGCTACAGGACAACTCAACAAGGCAACCCTTGATGAATATTCATTCAAGTGATCTGGGTGCTACTCCTATAAATAGTAGCTACCAAGATTGTTATTAATTGTATCCATAAATGCGAGGGGGAGCACAAGAATATTTACAAAAAGGGTAAGTAATAAAAAAAATGCGGGGGTAGAAGTAGTTACAAAGGAAGTGATATGAAACAATAAACAAGTAGAAATAAAACAAAGAGATGAAAAGAAACGGTTAAATCAACAAGCTACAAATTTTCCGAGTATTCCTTGTGGGTCCCCAGTAACTGTGCCAAAAACGTGATAAGTGTCCTGCAAGTGCACGGGGTCATTAAGTAATACCTCTCAAGCAAGCACGAGAGGGTCATATTCCCTAGGCCCAAAGAGCTGCCCTTACTTTTTCTTCACTTGTTGTCTAAAATACCAAATCAAGTTGAGAACTACAACTATTAATAAAAATTGTAGCTATGTGAAATAGTGCCAATGTACTGAGTGAAGGGATGTAAATCAAGGAATAAGGGTAGTCACGGATGTGGATCCCCCTAGGGTTATTAAAGGTTAGAAGAATGCTAGAATTGCTAAGCACGCGGTGGTTCAGGCCAAGTGATAAGTGCTCGTGTTATAATAATGCGAAGTGTTATTATCTTGCAATGAGCATTAATTTAATCAGATTTTATACTAAAAAGTGTTCATTTGTTTACTTTTGTGCATTGTAGGGTTGTGAAGATAAATTGGAGAAAAGGAACGAAGTTAGATTGTGTTCGCCGTTGTTGGGAAGATTTTCGGACTAAGCAAGGAACGAGGCATGAGCATAGACTTGTGAGTGTGTGCCAACCTCCTTTGGAGCGGCATAAAGGCAGTCACATTCACAATAAGTCTAGCTCATGCGAATAAAGAGAACTTCACCACTTAGGAGACTCAAAGCAATCAGTACGATCTACCGTTGATTGTGTGCCCAATTCAATGGCCTCAATGAAGAATGACGAATTCAGGAGCGTTTCGGCACAATTATTGTAGCAGCACTGTAGCAAGTTACTGTAGCAAAAATTCTGTAGCAAGTTACAGTTCACTGTTTGCCGAAATTCAGCATTCCAGCAACTTCACACGGGCGTGTTGACCACACGACCGTGTGAAATCCCAATTTCTGCAATTTTAAAGCTGCGACTCAACATTATAAAAGCCTGTTTTGGAGACTTTTTGAGGGATCTTTTGACCTATCTTTCTCCCCAACTTCTGGAATGCGGCTAAGGTTTTGGAGAGGACTTTGTGGAGGTTTAGAGCGCGCCATCGGCATCATCACCGATGTCCGGCGGCCGCACAAGACCACGGCCACATCATACGCAAGGGGGTTTTCATCGATGTCTTTACTTTGTGCTTTCTTTTATACTTTGATGAACATGTATAGCTCCATGAGGAGCTAAACCCCTTGTGGGTATTCGGACTTGTAAACTCTAGGGTTATTATGTTTCTTTGACATTGTTATTATGCTTTTCCATTATTAATGAATAAAAATTGAGTTTCAATCTTAATTTCATCTTGTTATTGTTTTCTCTTAGATGTGACACTAGGGTTGAGAACAATCTAGGTTGTCCTTTGGAGGTGTGACAACTCCTATATATATAGGATTAGACTCTTTAAGATTGAAGAGGGTTGAAAGGGTGAGTTGTGGGTTAGCGGAGCGTCCCCTTTCCCATCCGATGTGGTTTCTCCCTACCTCCGTTTCCTTGATTTCATAGCGGTCGAGATAGAGTGAAGTGCTAGGTAGATAAACTCCCCTGGGGCTTAGTTACGCGAGTAACAGAGTGAACGGTTGAAATGAATCCTACGCACTGGGGCTTAATTGAGACTAGAGTTCTTCCACCTGGACCAAAGGGTTAGAACTACACATAGGAACATGTTTTACCACTAGGAGTCCCTAGAACTTAATGCAATCCCATGTAGTGTGAGGTTTAGGTAGATATACTCCCCTGTGGCTTAGTCGTGCAAGCGACAGAGTGAAGGGTCGATGTGAATCCTAATACCGGGGAATAATGATGGAGTTAGTTACAATTGTCCTTAGGTTTGGGACTGACAGGATCCCCGAAAGTGCACAGGTTTGTTGAAGTAATATAATTTACCCCAGTGAGTGGGTAGTCGAATCCACAGGGAATATGGATTTAAATACGAGATTTTACTATTTAAACTATGCGGAGTATGGAAAAAGTAATCAATAGAATCAATGAGTGACTATGGAAGCAATTATAATAAAAGACAAGAAATTGAATAGAAGGATGGAAGATGAGAAAGTGCAAGTAAGAGGAAATAGAGAGGATCTAGCAATGGATGAAGTAGGGTATCCGGACAAGCTACCTCTAGGATCTATGCTTCATGTGCAAGACTATGCTATCATACTTTTCTATTGATGCCAATTGAGTCGAGAAAATCTTAAGACTCACGGTCCCAAACCTAAGGACAACCATGACTAACCCCAACATTATGCCCCGGTATTAGGATTCAAGTCAACCCTTCACTTTATTACTCGCGTAATTAAGCCCCAGGGGAGTATTTCTACCTAAACCTCACACTACGTAGGATTGCATTAAGTTCAAGGGACTCATAGTGGTAAAACCTGTTCCTATGTGTAGTTCTAACCTTTTGGTCCAGGTGGAAGAACCCTAGTCTTGATTAAGCCCCAGTGCGTAGGATTCACTTCAACCCTTCACTCTGTTGCTCGCGTAACTAAGCCCCAGGGGAGTTTATCTACCTAGTACTTCACTCTATCTCAACAGCTAAGAAATCAAGGAAACGGAGGTAGGGAGAAACCTCTTCGGAGGGGAAAGAGGAAGCTCCGCTACCCCACGACTCACCCTTTCAACCCTCTTCAATCTTAAGACCCAGCTTCCTTGCTACAGTATTGCTACAGTATCGATTCATATAAGACCCAACTTCCTTGCTACAGTATTGCTACGGTGCTCTTACTTCAAAAACGCAATTTTTGGTGTCGATTTTACTCCAATTGTGTTCTCGAACTCATTCTAGCTTCTCAGAGGCTTGCAACAAGGAAATAACCAATTTAGGTGAAAAACAGGCATCAATTCATCATGAATAGAATGCAAACATATACAAAACCTGTGTGTAAATACATACATTTAGGCTCTTATTAATTATTAACAAGAAAGAGTCTCGACAACACAAATATGCCATCATCATACAAGGATGGATAACAATGACTTCAAGGAAAGATTGAAACAGATCAAATCAGTAGATTAGGAGATTTTCTTGCAATGATGCACTACCGAAGTGTGGGCAAAATTTGGCACTAAATATTATCCAATCTCCTTGCAGTCACAAACCCTAGCCCTTTTATCTTCTTCTCCTTCGGTTCTTTTCCCAATTTTTATCTACAGTGTTCTTCACTCTCACTCTTATATGAATAAGAGTTTCATTATTTAAGTTTCTCCAATGAAATTTCTCATTTGCCTTTCCATTAATTGATATAGTTTCTTTTTTCATAATTAGGTGGGATGACCCATTTTTATTCTTTTGTTGAGGCTCCAAATGTCGCAGCATCCCAACATAAGCCAATCTCATAACTTCAGTATTAAGCTATCACATGAATATAAATGCAAGTAAAAAAATTCTCAAAGCATGTACCTATATATATAGGAAATAAACCTTTTAACTTTGTCAATGAACCTGGCGGAGGATCATTAAATACAACAGAGCAACATGAGTTTTGGATTAGACAAAGTGTAGGGATTGCCTTCCTTCTTTTTATGTAAGCATGTCCTACCAACAACCTACATCACAAATAAAAGGATTAGCTTAGCACCATGTGCAAATGACTCCTAACAAGCATACACTTTTCAACACCCTTATTCTCATCTTATTAATCAAAATTTCATCCACTTTTCCTTCCTTGTATTTGGTCAATATCTTCTCAACATTAGCATTTAGTAGCTTCAAAATGAAATATACTAAAATAATAAAATTTTTAGTTAGGGGAGTAACATTTTTTTTTATATATATAAGAAAGAACAGCAATCATCTTAGCAAAGAGAAATAGAATTTAAAAAATGCAATATAAAGTGATTTCATTGAAATTTAAGCACAACAATCTCAATAAAAGCCATGGATTATAAACCTGCCCTATTATACAGATTAATTGCTCTTCCACCTCAGACACAAGTAACATGCTAAACTTAAATTTGTCAAAGCACGCATTTGAAAAGGACTGAGCTATAAAGAAGACGATGATATTTCATGGCAATCACATCATATAGATAATACAGATTAAGAGCTTATATGTGAGGATTAAATAAATAGTTAAGATTCTTAAGCATAGCTCCGCCACTATCACGCCCGAGCCCGAGGCAAAAACAAATGCCGCACACCTACAAGGCCGTAACCAAGTAGATATGCAAGGCCTCAGTACCTGTCTTAACTAAAAAAAAATCTAACAAAAGTACTAACTTCACAAAGACAAAAGGGTTAAAGGAATACAATAATCAGAATTACAACTATAGTCCAAGGAAACTAAAAGTGCAAGATTTGAAGTCTTAAACAAACAACAAGTTCTAGGTTTGCAACAAAAGAATTATTTACATGTTAACCAACTGGTGTTCGCTCAACTGTTCCCCATAATTTTTTTACCACACACTTACTCTTGATCTGAAAAAGATAAAATAACTATTTATGAGCTTGACAACCTAGTAAGTAGCCACTAAAAACAACAAAATATAGGGATCATAAAAGCCCAATAATTTCAAAAAACATGCTTAAGTGTAATATTGTACAATAAATATGAGAAATAAAAGTCAAAATTCAGAGTATTTCAAACAAACATAATTTTTTAAATAAATGAGTATATATGTCCCCCAAATAACTAATGCCAAAAACAAAACAATAGAATTCATGTATTTAAACTCGGGTACCCGAGTCAGATTGTCAGAGTTCATTTATTTACCCTCGGTGACCCGAGCCAGATTATCAGAGGCCGTTATTCTCCACCTAGGAACGGTGCGAAACTATAGTTTTTTATCAGAGTCAGAGGTTCATGTAGACATGGTTAGTGTTTAACCCCCAATGACAGGGTTATTGTAAAGCTAATTTGTGGACGACATGTTACTATATCAAAATATGTTGTGTCCAAAATCATTGTCAATGCAGAAATTGTGTAATTTGGTGATCCCATTTTTCTAATGAAAATAGCTCCAATTATTTTGAAATAGGATAATGCTAGTATGTGATGAGAATAATTATACTTCAATCAAGTATGTGACAACAATAATTAAAATATAACTAATCAATACTGAATACATAATTAAGATTGTAAGTCTTGATTTTTGATTAAATAACATTTGCTTCTAGAAGATTAACGTAAACAATTCAAGAATATATTATATTATCAACATAGTGGCTGCCAGGTAAATCCTAAATTGGTAATTAATTAAGTATTAGAATCAAATAAATAAACAAATAAATAATTACAAATCTATAAGTTTTGAAATATGGATAAATATAGTATCTTAAAACCCATAATATTTAAATATAATATCATGAATGGTTTTATGATAAAACCCAAAGTAATTAAATAATTATGTAGATGATTTAAGGAAATAAAAAAATTTTATATATACATATATACAAGTTTATATGTGGTTTACTTACCTGGAAAAATCCCCAAGATACAAAATCCATTTGGACACTAAAATCTGAATTTGAGCAAACGTCCTAAAACATGAACATTACACATTGACCTAGATTTCAAAGCTTAACTACAAACAACAACTATTGGCTAACAATTATCATGGTTCCAAGACACTAATTAGGTAAACTCATCAATAATCTAGTTGGCAACAATTTAATTACTATTCACAACAAGGCGGTACAATGCATTAATTCTTACATAAACTAGCAAGGAACTTAAAACAACCAACAATTACACACACACACATATTAAAAGTTGGATGGCAACTGGAGATACTTCCCACAATCCGTGATATATATATATATATATATATATATATATATATATATATATATATATATATATATATAGGATCAAAACAAAATAAAAGTCCTTATTTACTAAATAATTTAACCCGTCTTCATCCAATTTCTAAGTCTACAACAAGACTTCTGTCAACTAGCAAAAAAAATATGGTTCATGATCAAACAACGCTTGACATCTAATAAAAATTCATATAATAAAGAAATAAATAACCAATGCTGGCACAACTTCAACTAATTAAATAAATATCAAATTTAAATAAAAATATTGAGAAACCTTACAATCTCATTTAGTTGTATATAATATAAAAATATAAGCAAAATTCATATTTCTTTTCTTCTTTAATTAGCCTTTGACCAAACTCACAATATTATAATAATGCACAACATGATTACTCTTGACCTTATAGTCACTCTACTAGCCAATCTACAATTTGAAAAGAAACAATAATACCAGTAATCGGATTATTTTCTATATTTTCATGGTCCTGCACTTTCAATGACAACTAGCTAAAAAAGTATAACTTCCATCAAAATTAGTCCACAACATGACAATCAGCAAGTTCACATCAATATAATCTCTAACAGAAAATTCAATCCACCGAACTCTCTATAAAAATCCCGCTTTCAACCTTTTCCTCAACAACAAGCAGGAAAAATCAGGGACTAATCTATTTTTAAAATCATGAAATAATCCACTTAGTACATAAAATGAATGACACAAGTCATGCTTGTTTTTTCTTTTCTCTACTTTTCCAAACTCCAGAACCGGAACACAGTGTAACCCTCAGAAAATATCAAATTAAGAATACAAATTCCTATTCACATAATTCATACTTTTTATTGATTCAATGGATTCAAGCATCTCAATAAAACACCTAAGAAAGGAAAATTACCTGTTGACTTTTTTAAGGATAACCAGATACTCTCCTGACCACTCTTGAAAACCCTAGAACAGGCTAAAACAAAAAGAAGAAACCCTAACCATTAAGGAATCAAAACAATAACTAGTAAAAGATAAACATATCGAATAAGGGAAAGAGGAACTTACCACAAATACTGCTAGATGAGCACTCGACGAAGATGATTCTCTCGTCCTTGCCACACACCCCAAAGCTAATCAATGAGCGAGCGAAAGCTACGAAGTTCTTTGTTTTTTTATATATATAATTTTATTTTAATCACGTAACCACTAGAGGTTACCAGGAACGTGGGGGCTCATGATCTTTGAAAAGATAAGGTTGGGTTTACAATTTTTAATTTTTTTAAAACATGAAAATAAATCAAATAAAAGTGGGGTCCACAACCACCATTCCATATGATAATAAGACATACAAAAACTTGCTGAATTTATAATAATAAAGTAGGGCATTCACCATGGAATTAGAGCTAAGCACATGGAGAAAAATAGTTCTCAATTCAACAAAAGTTTTCAGAGTGAACAAGACCAGCAATTACTACCATACTCACCAAAAGTTTGAATACTGACAATTAATTTGAATATTTTTTTCCTGAAGAAGATTAGCAATCAGCAGAAATAAGAGAACAATGAATAAATTTCACCCAAGCTCTATATGAACAAAATCCATCATAATTTTGTTGAAAAATCTAAAAATTAGTTCAAAAATATACAAAAACACTCGCATCCACAATATCAAAAAACAAATGCGATCAATAAAAAATAAGAAATTAAACAAAATCCACAGTCGCATAAAAAGTTAAATTATAACAAAAGCAAACAAAATCAGTGGCTTAACCTTATAAGAAACACTCCAACTAATAACACTACAACCAAATGTAGCAATGAAAAACTAAAAATACTCATCGTACGGCCATGCAATTGCGTAGATTAGGAGCTTAAGGAAGAAATACGAGTAATGCCTTAGCTACTTCATTCTCAAGCCCAACTCCACCATCGTCCACCCTAGAACAACCAAATCCAAATAATAAGAGGGGATGGAAATGTTATTAGGGGATGTGGATCCGTACCTGGATTTTGATTATGCAGCTCCACAACTCCAGTGATTGATAGATAGATAGATAGAGAAAGAGAGAGAGAGAGAGAGAGAGAGAGAGAGAGAGAGAGAGAGAGAGAGAGAGAGTTATTCTCTGAAACCAGTTTGAAAACGAGAAAATTTTCACTCTATGCTATGAGGGTTGTTCTTTGTAAACCCCATCTCCATGTTTGCCTATAAAGCCATAAAATATAGCGTTACCTTCTCGTCTATGCTTTTTGGATGTGTTTCCCATTCACACTTGGCTCTGATTTTGAAAAAGAAGCAATCTTATTGGCCCTGGTGGAGCTTATCTACAATGGCAATCTAGACTGATGTTCCTGGTAGGCTAATGAAAAATATGAATAGATAATCCATGTATTTAATCATAAAACTAACTAGCAATTGGAGAATAAATAAAAACTAATTGGATGTTAATCATGAAAAAACCAACAAAATGCAATTTCGTTATTATACATCATGAATCACCTAACATGGAGGTTGTTAAGAAAGTTGGTAGTCAATACGATGCACTTTTACACTCAATCTATTATTTGCTCACACATTTTTCCTCTTTTCTAGGATAAGGATAGCAGTTATGTACAACAAATGGCTTTTATCTTCATTGCTTTTGTTGTTAAAACCTTGCAATGTAAAATGAACAAGCAGGGCTCGCAAATACAGAAGGTTGACAAATAGATACTTTTATTCTTCTAACTTGGTATCACCGCTAGATCAAGACCAATGGCAATGCCAATTGGGAAGAACTAACACTGCAAGAAAAATTCGAAATTGACAAGTAAAATTTGGCATGGAAATAAAATAGTACCAAATTTATAACAACATTTGGTGCATAACTAACAAATTATGCCAAATATATGATCTATTAAAAAATAATATTTTAATTATGTGTCAAATACCGTGCCAAATTTACAAATATAATAATTTTACAAGAACGTACCAAATGATGTGCCAAAGATAATATTTTTTTAAAAGAAATAATTTAATAATGTCGTGTCAAATGCTGTGTCAAAAATGCATATATAATAATTTACCAATACCATGCCAATATATAAAAATTTAGAAAAAATGCATTGCCAAACAAGTTTAAAAATTTTCTTTTTTCTTTTTTTTTGTTTTCAATAACATAAAAAAGTTCTCAAAACAAGAATCAAAACAAGTCCTTTGTTTTTATTTTATTTTATTTTATTTTAAACACAAGATTTTTGCCTAAATTTAAAAAAAAAATGGTAAATATATTTTTAGGAATAATTCTCTGAATAGTCATTTTACTTTTTTAAATGTGCTTTGTAGGCACCTATATTTTAAATTGTAACCTTTTAGTCCAACTACTGATTAAATTGAGTTATTCTAGTCCTTATTAGAGTTAGCGTTTAGAGTTTAGAAGGACTAACATGGCTCAATTTATGTAGTAGCGGGGCTAAAAGGTTACAGTTTAAAGTATAGGAACCCAAGGGCATGTTTAAAAAAGTAGAATGACTATTTAGATAATTAAAACATATTTTTATTATTTTTATTTCCAAAATATGAAATTGCAAAAAAAAAAAATTTGACAATAATGCCAAACGACCTAACAAATATGCTTTAACAGTCAGCTAAAAGAAACTTGGTTTTTCATATTTGGAGTTATATAATTGAACCAAACCAATAATAATATGATATACGTTATTATTATATAATAATATAAGTTAATAGGATGAAAAGCCTTCTCTCTACTCTCTGTCTCTCTCTCTGTCTCTTCCTCTCTCTCTCTCTATGTTTTACCCAATTACTGAAATCTTGATCCTCACTCTTTCTTGAATCTTCAACTAAAACTTTGTTTTAACTTTATAAATCTTACACAAAGTAGATCATTATGACAAATAAGAAAATTGGACTTAAGAAGAGATCAACATGGAGGTGCGTTACTGAAAATGTTGAATGAGGCAAGGTGCTTGTGAGGTAAATTTTACATTTCTCCAGTTAATTTTCCTCTTATATGTATATATGGTCTTAAAAAAGTCAAATTTTTATATACAAGTTAGTTTAATTTTCTCTTTTTCTTTTTCTTTGTCATCATATTAGAAGCAATGTAGAGAAGCAGCTTAAACTTCAAAGTATTAAGGATGCGTTTCGTTTGCTGAATGGGAATGAAATGAGAATGGGATAGGGAATGGGAACGCAATTGTTGGATTAAGAATGAGAATGAAAATTTTGTTTGGTTGGAAGAATATTTCAAGACCATAACAAAATTACTTTTATACCCTTGGTACACATAAATCCAATTACATGATAAATAAATTTTTATTTTGAATATTATTATTAAAAATAATTATTATAATTAAATATTCAAATTAAATATCTCATTCTAATTATTATTAATTATAATTATTTTAATTAACTATTTAAATAATTAATTTTTATATAATTAAATCTCAATAAGAGAAAGTGTTACTACAAGGGATGAGCCTACTGGGGGTTTGTGGATGATGGGAGTCACAGGTGTTAAGGATAGCGTCAGTGAGTCGGCTAGGTTGGGGTAGGTGCAAGTAGAGGCCAGGTACCAGGCTTCATCATCAAGACTTATCTTATGCTCAAGCAGTGAGCTCTTCGTCTTCCGGCAAGTGCCATTTTGGAAGGTTAAGGGTTAGTAAGGGCTCTAATGGTCCTTCAGACATTCAGAATAGGACGGGGCAATATAGGTGGGTATGAAATGGCCTCGTTCACCAAAAGAAGGGTGTTGTGGGAGGCGTTTTAGGTTCACTCACTCTACGTCGGATTACCAACATCAAGTGGTTTGCCGGCGGTGTAATGGAGTAGGCCACATCGGAGTCCAAACCTACGATGGGTGCATATTCGGTCTAAAAGATTACAACCTTTTAAAGATCAGAAGAGGCCAGCAAAAGTCATTCTCTCTGAGTCAGCGGTGGTTATAGTCGAGCAACTACTTCATAGTGTTAGATGTTTCTCTATCTCACTATCTTTCTCGCCGGAGATTTCTAATCCTAGGGATGAATTGGCAAAAGTGGCGATTGTGTCTATCGCTGATGGCTTAATTAATGAGAAGAGTGTGTTGGAGGTTCTTCCTTCGATCATCAATATTTTGATAGCCGGACCTATCACTCTAGTGAATGATTACCAGTTTCTGATGGTTCTATTGAGTAGAGAACAAGTCAAGGAGGTTTGTAGGTTGGATGTGATGAAGGTTTCAACGAAAGATGGGCTTTATTCTCTGAAGGTTGCGCCTTGGTCAGCGGAATCAAGGGCCGAGGAGAAGGCAGAGGGTGTGGGGAAATAGGTGGCAGTGTGGAACCTGCCGCTTCATGCTTTGTCATGGTCTATGATAGTGGAGATGCTTAAGCCGGTTGAAGATTTGATATCACTATCGAATGCGTCCGTCCCCAACAAGATGTTCCTAATGGCGTTGATTCATCATCGGCATAGAGCTTCTTTACCGGTGAAGATTGATTTCAGTTTCAGGATGCGTCATCACAATGTTTTAATCATAGATGAACAGGGAGCCTTTCCTATCTTTCGGAGGGAAAAAGGGAGATACATGTTGCCAATCAAGGTGTTGGACAGTGAGAGGGGTCGGGGATCTATCACACAAAGTGATGTTGGAATCTGTAACAATGTTTATGCAGCCCTTGCAAAGCTTCTCTTGCATGAAGTAGAAAGGGAGGAGAAGGGTAAAGGCATGGTCATAGGATAGGAGCAACATGAGGGTTTTAGTGATTGTCCGAGTCACCATCAGCATGCGATGCTAAATAGAAAAGACGGAGCTCCAGGGGATGATAATCAAAGCGACGACCATGGCCAGATTATCATTGATGGGAGAGGTGGCTCATCAGTGAGGTAAGAGGGTGTGGTTGAGTGTAGCACTTGTGTTGAGCTTAGCTCCCAGCACATTAGTGATGCCCTACCAGAAGTAGTTGACCACTGCTACCATTCTGGATGTGGTTCGATGATAGCTTGCTCAAGGGTGAGCAACAAACGAACTGATGACCACTCCTCACATCATGGCCAGGCCGATGGATGCAGAGGAGTTTCGGGTTCACCGGTGGATGTTTGAAGACGTCGTGTTGTCGAACATTAGGTAGCTCAGTCAATAACTGCCCCAGCTTCTAGGCCACGTGGCACGTTGGCAGTGTGGCACTTTGATAGGTACGAGGATTCTCGTATGTTAGTTAGACATGTGTCGGATGATAGCACGGGAAGATTTGGGAATACAATTAATGCCACACCATGTGAGAATTCATTTGAATTCTTTGACCCATATTGGTGATAGATCGGGGGCCAGATTTAAATGATGGGCTTCAGGAGCCTATTGGGCCAAGGAATGTGGGTGTCATTGGGGTTGATGACCCACTGCTCCTTTGTGAAGTGGGACAATTTGCAGCCCATCCACATATGGAGATTTGTGATGAGCCTCAGCCAGCCATTGGGCCGAGTATTGCAACCACTCACGAGAAAGTGAAAGGTTCACTTGATGTGGGCCCTGCATTGGGTGTTAATAATATAGACTTAAGGCCTTTTATGTCACCATTGGTAGGTTTTTCTTGGAAGTGTTTCATAGGCGTGTGGACCCTTTTACCAAAACCGGTGTATAGGCTTCCAGATAACGAGCTCCATGAAGTATCACTAGTTAATAAAGGGAGATTTGAGGATGTGGGAGAAGCAAACCATTCAGTGTATAGGTAACTGAGATCGAAAAGAACCTTAGCGAATCTATGTCGGGTCTACAAGTGGAGAACTCCTTGGGGTATCCTGTTCCAAAATAGGGGATAAGACGAAGTGAAAGACAGAAGAAACCATCCACCGAGTGGAACAAGGCGTCCGGATATGTGGCGGAGCGGCCATGATCTGTCAAAAAGAAAATAGCAAGGGATGACAAGTTAGAAGGTACGCCCTCCGCCGCTTTGATCATTTCTCATTGGTCAAATACGTAAATCACTAGTTACTGTGATGTATGTGGTATTGTTTTATCTGATTCTGCCTCTCATTTGGATGATTGTATTTCTCATATTTTTAACCTAGAGATTGGGAAGCTACCCCTGTTAAGGGGTAGGATGATACCTCCATGGAGGTTTGTCAGGCGGAGACCTCGATTAAGGTCCACAATTTATAAAGTTTTATTATGAATATAGTCTCTTGGAATGTTAGGGGACTGGGGAGATCGGCAAAGTAGTTTCTAATTAAGGATTTTTTGGCTTTACACTTTGCAGATGTTTGTTGCTTACAAGAACCTAAATTAGAAGAAATCTAGTTGTCTACTTGGAAGGAGATAAGAGGTGTTAGACTCGACCAATTTAATTTTCTTCCTGCCAGAGGCTCGGGAAGTGGGATAATCTTAGATTGGAATTCACAGGCTACCTTGGGCAGGCTTACTAAGGTGGGTGAGTTTAGCATTTTGGTTGATTTTTGCTTGACCTTAGATGGGTTCTATTGGCATTGTACAGCTGTGTACGAACCTAATGCGAGAGCGCGCAAAAGAGATTTTTGGGAGGAGCTTAGGGGATATGTGGGGCAGCCGAACACCCCATGGGTTATCTGTGGAGACTTCAATGCCATTTCACCCTAGATGATAAGGTGTATGGGTTTTCAAACTTGGGGGACCTGCATCTTGCCAATATATTCCTTCAAGATTTAGGTCTTAGGGAGCCTCCGTTGGTGGGTAGGAGGTTTACCTGGACGAATGCTCAGGTTGATCCAGTCTGGGTTAAATTGGATCATTTCATTGTTAACATTGCTTGGGCTGATCACTTCCCTAGAATGATCCAATCATTTTTACCTATACTAGAGTCTAACTATGTGCCAATCCTTCTGGAGGTGGGCATTCATCTGTCCTCACCTCGACCTTTTAGGTTTGAATGGATTTGGGAGTCTGTGAGGGGTTTAGGGACTTAGTGCATTAACGGTGGATGAAACAGTTGTTGAATGGCTATGGAACATTCATTCTCTCAAAAAAAGTGGCGTTCTTAAGGGAGAGTTAGATATTGTTAAAGAGATATGGAGATTATCCTCTGCTGAGGTTCAAACAGAGCATGATTTGCAGGAGAAATTGGGGGAGATCCACAAACAAGAAGAGATTTATTATTATAGTTAATTTTTTAATTTTATAAGATTTATTTAATTAAATATTCAAAGGGAAAATGTGTGATTTCAAAGATTAGAACTATTTATTCCTCCCCAAATAGTGTCATTCCCCCCAATTTTAGGATAGTACCACTATTTATTCCTTACACATTCCATTCCCATTTTAACAGTTGTGCATTCAAATATGGGTATAAAATACTATTGACAATGATTCTCATTCCAACCACCTCCATCCAAACACATCCTAAGTGAATCAATAATCGAACCAGTTATTTTACTGTTGCGGAGCACCCACAAAAATGAATTAATTATGAAGTCAATTGACTATCCAAATAAAAGTAGCACATAAATTTGTCCAACCAAAATGTGAAATTTAGACAAAATGAAAAAACAGCGAAATTTAGACAACTCATCTTACTGTCAGATTGCCTTTTGCTTTCAAAGCTCGTGTATACACGAGCTTTGAAAGCAATTTTTTTATTTTTAGAAGCACTTTAACAGAGGGGTTTTAAAAACCCTCTCCATAATTGTGTTATAATTTTTTTAATAAATTACAGGCGGTTTTAAAATCGCCACAAATAAAAAAAAACAACTCTCTCTCTCTCTCTCTCTCTCTCTCTCTCTCTCTCTCTCTCTCTCTCTCTCTCCACTCACTCACTTTCTCTCTCTCACGATCTTCACCGCACCACTGCACCACCATCAGTGAGTCTTCCACCAGCGAGAGAGTCATTCTCATCGTAAAAAATTTTTATAGGGTCGTTTGGTTCGCGGTAATGTAGAAAGATTACCGAGTGTTATGTGGTAATCTAAAAATATTACCATGTTTGGTATTACACCGATGGTAATCTGGATGGTAATATCACATTACCAACATGAGAGCATTACCAAAAAAGTTGGTAATCCTATTACCACCAAATTTGTTGTCTATCTTCGATTACTAAGCATATAGTAATCTCATAACTTAGTAATAAACTCTTCCCGGTAATAAGAGTTCCCAACCAAACATGGTTATATCAAATTACCATAATATTCCTAATCATACAATATTCCTACCCATATTACCATGATAATCTTGTTATGTGGTAATATGTCATTACCACGAACCAAGCGGCCCCTTAGGGTTTTTTCTCAATTGGTATACTACTGAGCTTAATTAAGGTTTGAAGGTGGAGGTTGTGGTGTCTAATGTGGAGGTCGAGGTTGTTGGGAGGAGTATGGTGGAAAGGAGGAGGAGGAGGGGAGCAATGAGGATGAGAGACATTTTTTTTTCTTCAGGATAGTGTTGATGATTGTGTAGGAATTTGGGAGGAAGTGAATTAATAGAGGATCTTGATGTTTATTGGTTTATCTTTAATTGTTGATGAGGTTGTATGTGAAGGAGTTGTGAATAAGGATGAGGTTGAGAGAAGAAGGGCCACTTGTGTTATATTGTTGTTGCTCTAGAAGGAATTAAGCGGCAGCGAAGGAGGCTCTTGACTCCTAGAGAGTTGAAGGTTCTTGTAATCATGGAGTAATTTGTTATTTATTTATTTGTTTTTTTTAATAATGGGTAAGCAAATTTTATCTCTCCATTGTTTATAGCTATCAAAACATTCTAGCCTCCAATCTTTTATGTTGAAAGAATTTGATGGAGTTGACATTTTTAACTAGTGCTGATACATTGATATCTATCACATATGGCAGCTAGAAAGCACAACCATATATGAGTATCATGCATTGATCTCTTCATATGCTCACAATTTTTCTCTTTCAAAGCTTTATTTTCTCTATGCATTTAAAAAATGATAGGTTTTATTAATGATCAATGAAGTCGATTATCTTAATGATCAGTCTTATGCTTTCCTCATCTCCTCATGCCCCAAGCTATAACAAAGAACAATAGATATAACTTTTCACTTGCCCCATCATTTATTTTGGGCGTTAACCTTTGTATCATGCATGGAACAGAAACATACACTGACATGTTTATGTTTTATATGTATTGATAAATTTAATTTCTTCATTCTTGGGCTAGCATAACATTTTTATCCTGTCATTTCTTGTACTTCATTTTTTTTTTTGAGAGTTTGAGAAAAATTCCCCACTCTTAATCATTTCTTTTTGTTTCACTCTTTCCTTCCTGAGATGGACCATGATAGTGGACAAGGGATGCAACTCTTTATATATTATAACTTTCTTACTAATGGTTCATCGCACTTAGTAGTTCATAGTTTTATCATGCATGCAATGTAGCTTAACAATATGCAAGGAAATATTGATATCCCATTATGTAATACAACAAATTTTCCCTCTCTTCATTTTGTTAGTGGCAAGTATCTCATCTGGCCTTCTTCAATATCTCTCTTTTCCTCTGACCTTCTTAGCCTGAACCCCTGTTCCTCTGAGCCTTCCTCATGGCCCCTCTTGGACCCTCAAAGTCCCTCTTTCACCCAAGACCTCCAGCTGGGGTCTCCTGGGCTAATGTTGTTTCTGCTGGGAACAAGCTCGACCTTCATGAGCAACCTCCTCATCTGAGAAAGGAACACTTTGAAAAACTGAAAAACTCCTCAACTGCTTCGATTTCGATTGATAACGAACTTTGGATCCAAGCTCGAAATAGCATGCAAACTTCCCTTTACACTAAGTTCTTAGGGAAAGCTCTCCCTCTAGACCAAGCTAAACTTGCCCTTGAAGATGCTTGGAGAGGGATGGGCTCTTTCATGGTGGTGGACCTCCCTAATGGTTTTTATTATATCAAATGTGATTCTTCTGAAATGCAGGAACGTTTACTGTGGGACGGCCCGTGGACTGTTGCAGGACGAATCTTTCAACTCTCCCCTTAGTCAGAGAGTTTTCAACCCGCGTTTAAGAAGCTATCGAATGCAACTATTTGGATCCAAATCTACCACCTTCCCATTGAGCTCTGTAATGGGAGAATTCTTGAAATTGTGGCCTCGCAGTTCGGTTGAGTCCTCAAAGTTGATGAACATACTCTAGATCATTCTCGAGCAAAATTTGCTCATGTGTGTTTGGAGCTTGACCTTGCCCAACTTCTTCGGCAAGGGACCTGGGTGAATTATGGAGAGTTTTCAGTTTTCATTCTTGTTTTATATGAGAAACTTCCATTTTTTTGTTTAACGTGTGGCAGGGTTGGTCACGGCGAACTCAACTGTTCTTTTGCCGGCAGTCACCTTCATTTTGGTTCACATGTGCCCTCTGGTCTTGCCGAGATGGAGCAAGTGCACGCTGAACTGGAGATGTAGGTTGATGAGGTTGACAAAGGACAAGATGATATAGCCATTGAACCCCCCGATCATCTCTCCTGACAAAGACTGTGAATTTGGCCCTTAGCTTAAACCTCATCGGCGGCAAACGGCTTCTCGTGGTAGGGGTGGGGGTTGCAGCGGTAGTCACGGTGGTGCCCGCCATCCTAACTGAGTTGTTTGTCGCAAAGACGTTGAACAAGAACCTGACACGTGGCCTCCCACATGGGCTTCGTCGCATCACGTTGCGGAAAATTCACATTTTCGCTCGACACGTGGCTCCTTTGCTGTGCGAGGCGGTCTGTCATTCTCTCCCTCTCGCCCTTTAAATCCGGCTAATCCCAATCTCAAGGCAAAAGAGACCGTTGAAAATTATCCCGTTGCCTCCGATGCTCTTGCCAATGTCTCTCCTGTAGATCAAGCTGTGGAGGGTTCCTCCTCTAATGACATGGATTCTGTTCAAGAAGCTGATGATGATATGCTCGTCAGCCATTTCCAAACGAATGCTAAATCTGAAGCTCTTGCTCAGAGATCTCCTTCTAAGCAGAGCACGGGACCAAAGAAAGGCAGGAAATCTCCTCATTCTTGATTTTGTCTCTTCTTTCCTTTTTATTTTTCCTTACCGTCACACTTATGATTTTCATAAATCTAAAATTAATCTCTTGGAACTATAGGGGTCTTTCTAACCCACATACCGTGGGCCGAATCCTTGATCTTATGAAAAATCGGAAGCCTAACTTCTTCTGCTTAGTAGAGACCAAATCAAATGTTACAAGGATCCATCGCTTCTGTTCATCGCTTAACCATCTTTGGGAATGGGCTGCCATGCCCTCAACTGGTTTTTCTGGTGGTATCTTGGTGATTTGGAAACGTTCAATTGGTAAAGTTACTCCAATCGCCACCTCTCATCATGCCTTGCATCTGGTAATATCTACTAACACTTACTCTTTGATCCTTACCACCGTCTATAACTCTCAGGTCCTCTCTAAACATAAAACGCTCTGGCATACCCTTTCCAAAATCACTACTTTAAACTCCCCTTGGCTTCTAAATGGCGACTTCAATGCCATCACTAGTCCAGAAGACCATAAGGGAGGAAATTTTAGGAATAAATTTACTTGGTTTCTAAATCAAACTATTTCTCCAACTTTATTTTTGAAAATAATTTGCATGATTAGGGTTTTTCGGGGCCTAAATTTACTTGGTGCAATGCTCAATGTGGCCTTGCCCATAGATGGGCTAGACTCGACAGATTTCTTGCTAATTCTTCCTGGCTTCTCAGCTACTCCGAGTTTTCTAATCTCCACCTTCCTCGCATCAACTCTGATCATGCTCCCATGTTTTTAAACACCCGCAATTCTCCCTATTTTGTTAAGAAAAATTTTCGCTTTGAGAACTTCTGGTTGGACTATGAAGGTTGCCACACCAGTGTTATAAGCGCCTGGTTTGATGACCCTTCTTCTTCCAGTATGCAGTCTTTTATGCAATCTATCAGGCGTACTAAATATAATATTCTCAGGCGGAGGAAGAATGGTCTTAGCCATATTGATGAGGAAATTTCCAATCTTCAATCTAAAATCAAAATTATTGAAGGAGAAGATACTTCTACCCATGTCGATTGGCATAATACTTGGTCCATGTCGATTGGCATAATACTTGGTTAAGAGCCCTTTACAATAGACACAATGCTCTTCTTTGATAGCAAAGTATCTTCTGGGGGCAAAGAGTGAAACTCCATTAGATGACTCACAATGACAACAATACTCAATATTTTCACAATTCTATCAAAATTCGTCAGCACAAGAACAGAATCTCAGAAATCAAAGATTTATCGGGTAATATCTTTTCAACTCATTCTGATATTGATAATTATTTTACAAATTTCTTTAGAAACCTTTGGCCGTCCTCGCTGAATCATGATTTTGATTTCTTTTATAATGCTTTGCAAGATGATCTGCCTACTCTTACTGATATGGAAAGAGAGATTCTGATTGGTCCCCGTTTCAAAGAGGAGATCTATAGGACCTTAATTTCCATGCCTCGCGGTAAGAGTCCTGGGCCTGATGGTTTTAATGTTGAGTTCTATATTTTTTACTGGAACCAGATTGGTGATCATTTATATAATGCGATTTCAAATTTCTTCCATACTGGCCATCTTCCTCTGTCCTGGGGTAAAACCTTTGTTGCTTTAATCCCTAAAAAAGTCAACCCTATTTCAGTTACTGATTTCAGACCTATTTCTCTTTGTAACGTTTGGTACAAAATTATCACTAAATTGCTTGCTAATCTTCTTAAGAGAGTGATTCACAACCTTATTGGCCCCGAACAAAGTGGCTTCCTCGCTGGGCATGGCGTTTTTGACAATATTATCGCAGCCCAGGAGATTGCCCACAGCCTTAAGACCGAGACTGGTACCCCCTAGGATGATTTGCAAAATCGATATTGAAAAAGCCTTTGATTCTGTAGAATGGCCTACCATTGTTGCTACCCTCCGGAGGATGCTTTTCCCAGATATTTGGATCACTTTGATTCAGACCTGCCTCTCTTCTGCTACTTTCTCCCTCATGATCAATGGTCAATACTCTCCTTGGTTCAAGAGTAGTAGAGGGGTTCGACAGGGTGATACTATTTCTTCCCTTATTTTTCTTCTATCCCAAAACCTCACAGCTATTTTCAACAAAGCCCTTTCTCTTGGTCTTGTCCATGGCTTCAATAGGCAACTTCCCAAATATTTTAACCACTTAATGTTTACAGACGACTTGATTTTAGTTACCAATGCTTCTAGAAAATCTGCCAGAAATTTTCAAATGTGCCTTAACATTAACTATAACTAGATTTATGTACCCACGCTAACGCTGCAGGTTAAATATATCTAAAAAGAAAATTGCAAAGATAGTATAAATTTTTAAAAAATTGTTAATGTTATTTTTTTAAGATTATTTTTAGTATGAGAAGTATATTCGCAAGATGTGAAAGGTTGGAAAATATATTACTTGAATATGTTATATTGTTTATTAAATAATGAAAATGATTTCATTTCAATCTTTTGAAAGGAAAAACAATTTTAAATATTAAGCCTTCTACTTGGGTTTTTTTTTTCTTTGTTGTAAGACATTTCATCATTCAAGAGAATTTGTTACAACTCATCATCACATAAATATTAATTTAAGAGCAATGTTGTCATTGTGAAAATATTATGCAAGGTCCACATGCTTCTAATTTAATTTTAGCAAACAAACCTACTTGTATTAAAACAAAAAAGGTTGTTCAAGTTCTCATCTCCAACGTAAAAAAAGTGAATAGTAAAGGAGTGACACAACTTCATTCCACTCATGGCTGTCATCATGGATGTATATCAGAGACAGTGGAGTGTTTGACGTTGTCATCCATGGCAACAGGAAGATGGAGATCAATCAGAGTGTCTAAACATGGGATTTTGGGAGATGAATGTGGGGAATATTCCTGTAATCATAATTTAAAATAATCAATAATAATTATTTAAAAAAAACATGTTGTAAATAGTATTCAAAAGTTTATAATTATTACTTCGAGTTTTTCAATCAATTCCTTCGCATTTGAACAAGAGATGATGATCTGTCGTGCATCTAGGTTGATGAACCCTTCTTCTAAAACTTTGTCGATGAATGAAAGTAGCGAGTTATAATATCCATCAACATTTAGCAAACCAATCTGGAACAAAGCATAAGTTATGTATCTTCTTTTTATAATTTCATGTGTGTATATAAAGCTTTGAGATCAAATTACCGGTTTGTTATGTATACCTAATTGCGACCAACTAATTACTTCAAAAAGCTCTTCAAGAGTTACATAACCTCCTGAATATTAAAAAAATATACTTAAATGAGTAACTTTTTTTTTTTTTTTTTTTTGCATTTACAGTTGTCTATTGAAAGTAAGTAGATATAATAATCAATTAGATAATATGTGAATTTTAAGTATAATGAGTGATATACGAGTGGTAACAAAATTAAAGTATTTTGAAAATGCTATTGTTTTCAATGGTAAATCAGTGTTCTATGTTAACTATTAGTAAGCGTTGCAAATGGATATATAATACAAATTTCATAGTAGCTAATTTATTCGCATTTTCAGTGATCCACATGAGGAAAGTATATTTTAATTGTATTTATCATTGAAAGTTTAAATTGCAAGCATTAATATATATTCGATATAAAAAATAAAAGAAAATGAGTTTTCATTATATATGATATTAAGTGATAATAAATGCAATTTATATACTAACCTGGCAAAGCAATAAAGGCATCAGCATAGTTGCCCATCTTTTCTTTCCTATGGTGCATATTTATAACCGGTTTTACTTCTCCGACAGTGACACCAGCGATCTAAAACTCAAATGGGAAAATGGAAAGTTACATACAAATATAGTATTGTAGAATATGTTTTCATATGTGTGGACAAATGCAGGGATATGTTTTTCATTAAAGGCTAAGAAAAAATGTACACATCATAAAGAATGAGAGAAAAGTGAAACAATTTATTGTCATACCTCTCTACCCATTAGAGCTTTCGGAATGACACTAAATACATGGAGAAAAGATTTCGTTAATAATTTTAGCAAATTTTCATTAAATGGAGTTTTTGTTTTTGAAAATGTTTGGGGAAAAGAGATCCATACCCTATAACATTTCTACCACCATTAAATATAGTCTGAGAAATCAAACCCATTAATCCAATACTTCCTCCTCCATATACCAAATCAATGTTCTTCAGCACCTTACAAGGGTAACATTCAGTAAAATATTTTGATGGTGTTTAAGAATTTACTTATATTTCAAGAAGAATAATAATTCAGAAGGGGAAAAGGAAGGAGGAGAATAGCAAGATAAATGACAATAACTATGTAGATAGAAACCAAACCAGTTCTTTGCCAAGATTTATAGCAGCATCCTGGTAACTTTTTTCTTTCCTGCACTACTACCGCATAAAACACAGATTGTTTTGAACTTGGATGCAGTGCTTTTCTTTTCTTCTTCCATTTTTCTTTTCAGTTTTTTTTTGTTAGGTTGAAACACTGATAATTTGAATAGATATCATCCATTATATGTGGAGAATACGGTTTAGTTTTATCGAGAATAAACTAATACCTATGCATTATTAAAAGCCTTAGCTTGTTGTGTCATGTGAATTATTGACAAAATTAAAACAACATAAGGTTGCAAGAATGTCAGACTTTGTGAAATGTTTGGAAGTATAAAAACAAAATGATTAATAGATGGTGATTGACAAACATTGCAGTAGTTAATTAAAAAATATTAAGCTTGATAAAATGACTATATGTTTTTTATGTTTTAGTATTTTTTTTTTATATTTAAGGCATATACTATGTTTAAGGTGATATAATGATTAAAAGTAAGCAAAGATAGACTATCATTATAATTCTAGAAAGCATATATATATATATATATATATATATATATATATATATATATATATATATATATATATATATATATTTCTTGCTCACATGTTTTACAATACATAAATATATATATGCTTAATCTTAATATATTTAGTTACTTAATCTTAATCTTATTTCCCTAAAATTTCTATTCTTCAAGTTTTACTTTGATGGATATTTGTTCTACTATGGTTGGAAGCCACATGTTCTGCTATGATTGAAACAACTTTCTTTTTTTTTTTCTCCAACTCTAACCACCGCAATCAATGTTCGGATCTCTTACTTTCTCTTTTTCTTTCTTCTTCTTGTTCACCGACAAATTGGTTTCCTAGGCTCAGATGTTCTTTTAATCTTAATCTCATCACTCAAATATATATATATATATATAAAGCTTTTATTTGATGAACATTTGTTCTGCTATGGTTGGAAGAGAAATATCTTATTATGATGTAAAGAGCTTTCTTTTCTTTTTTTCAAACCCTAGCCACTGTAATTAATGGTTGGATCTCTCATCTTCTCTCCCTCTCTCCTCCTTTTTTTTTTGGTGAGTCGCTTTCCTAGACCATAGGTTAACTTTTACTAGTTTGATTTGTATCTTTTGATAGGATTTGTTTTTCCTATTTAAAAATATTTCAATCATATCTTTTTGTTTATATATGGACGAAAGCCGACCAATGTTTGACTGAGATAATATTATTATTATAGTGTAATATATATTATATAGTTTTAGTCCTAGGTCTAGAAACGCTTAGCTTGATTCGTATCTATTGATGGGATGTTTTCTTTAAATGCGGCATTAATTCTTTTGGGAGGAATTAGGGTTTAGGTTTAGATTCTTTTAGTTTAATTCTTATTTTTTTAATAGGATGTTTTTCTTCTTAATTACAAAACGTTAAAAAAGATGTGGATGACAAAGGTAGAATATATGAGTGAGATAATATTATGATAGTGAAATATATATTATATAGTTTTAGGTTAGGTTTAGATACTCTTAGTTTGATTTCTATCTCTTGAAAAGGATTTTTTCCTCTATTTTAAATAATCTGAATTGTGTTTGTGTGAATAATTGTTATGTGATTGTTATTATTAATATTATTAAAATTATTATATACGATATTTTTTTAAAACAATTTCATGATATAATAAGTATCTGTAAATTTTTGTATATTTTTATATTATTGTCTAAAAAATATTTTGGAGGATTTAATTTGTTGATTGTCTTTACATATGTAAGATTTTGTTAAGATCAGTCTTTTATGTATTTTCAATAGCTTTATGAGTGAAGGGAATAAATACAAATAACATATTGGTAATGTCAGTGTATATTTATGATATATAAATAATTTATTCTATATCTAAAAATATATAATATTATATTATATAATGAATATGGTGGGAAGAACACGCTGTGTTACATTTGAAACTCTTTGAGAGTGAGAGATTGTGATGGAGTAATTATTGATGGTAGCAATCAAAGAGGAAGGTTTGATACCAATTTTGGAGGGAAGTATGGTGGTGATTGTAGGTAGAAGAGGTTGTCACATGAATTACGTTGCTCAGAGATTGTTGGAAAGATTGAAAGCTTATCCAACAATGTATGAAGTTAGTGAAGAGTTTGTAGCGAGGATGACATTAATGCGTAACCTTGGAAGGACTCTTACCTCTTGTTTGGTTCAAAGGGGGAGTGGGGAGGGGAGGAGTGAGGAGGAGTAAGGAGGAGAGGAGAATGAAGGGTTTGAAAAAATTTTATGTTTGGTTCACTGGAGGAGTGTGGAGGAGTAATCCATTTTTTTTGTTTGATAAGAAGGAGTGAGGAGGGGTGAGGAGAGGTGTGACGTGTATTTTACCAATTTACCCTTTTATATAAAATTGATCATAATAATTTTTTTATACAAACCTAGGATTATTTTGTACCAACTTTGTTATTATTAATATTAATATTAGTAATAATATTATTTATATTATTATTATAATAATAGTAATAATAATAATAATAATATTATTATTATTATTATTATTATTATTATTATTATTATTATAAACTAATAATATAATCACTCATTTTTTATATATAGTTATATATTTTTAATATTATTATTATATATAAAATTTTTTATTAATATTAAATTCACACATTATGAAGAATGAGAGAAAAAATAATATGAGAGATGAAATTAGGTTTTAAAAAAATTATGGTAGTTTTTCAAATTAATAAAGGGCACTTTGGTCTTTTCATATTCATTTAAAGTTTAAAATTTTGTTAAATATTTCCATCCCTCCAAAAGACCCCGATTTGGAGGGGTGGGATGTGTGCTGTTTGGAGGGGCAAAGCACCCCTCCAAACTCCTCCTCATTCCTCCCCCAACCAAACAACCATCACTCCTTCCCACCCCTTGCTACCCCTCCAAAATCCCCTAACCAAACAAGGGGTTAGAGGAGATTATAAGACTTTGGTTGCACTGTTGTTTATAGTTATATTCATTGGGGGAAAATTGGTTAGGGGTTTGGATTAGCTCATAGATATTCATGTTACTGGCAAGCTTATTCCTATGTTGAAAGAAGCTGGTGCTATTTGGCTCTGAGTGGTTTGTTATATTTTTCCTATTTCATAATTAAAATATATAATTAACACAATCTATATAATGTATGGTTATATGTTACTATAAGTTGATTATATATTTTATTGTTTTATATTTTTTTCCCTTGGTAGATTGTTGAAAGTTGCATGCATATAAACCTATGTATAGTGCGTAAAGAGAGCATGTATAGTGATGGTATGATGAAGAAATGATGAAGATGAAGATGGAGAAGATGACAAGAGAGAGAGAGAGAGAGAGAGAGTATACTTACTCAATAATGACGAAAGAATCATTTCATGTTGTTTTAATTGTGTTCTTTGCTCTGTGCCATCATTCTTTTATCTTTTTTTTCTCTCTATCTCTCTCTATCTGACACTCTATGTTTTTATAGTTTTTATGTTTTCATTATATATATATTTCTATTCAAACTTTAGTATATAGTTCATACAAAAATATTCAAACTTGTTATACATATGGTTTAAGTGCTAAAGTAACAATGATGCAATCTTTTTTGTATTTCTTTTATCTTTGTTTCAGTGTGTGGGGTTTTTTTTGTGATGTATTAATAAAGTTATTTATATTGTTATTGCTTGGATTTATGTAGATAATAATTTGGACCAATGCTTCTCAGATGTCTCTATCAAGCATCGTATGCGCTACCTTCTTTTGATGGCATTTTCTACCAGGATGTGGATTTAGGTAATGCATTTTTGTTTATTTGTTTTCCTTTTATTTTTGTGTGGATGTTTATCTTTTGTTTGGTTTTTTTATCTTTTGAGTGTTTTTTTATTATTAGTTTATGTTGTACTTTCTTTATTTAATAAATTGATTGTTTGTCTACTTTTATAATATATATATATATATATATATATAGGAATTGTAAGTGGGGAGAATTTATTCGATAATCATATATTATATTTATAACATAATTTATTAAATATTAATATATATCATAATAAATATTTTCAACATTTTCTTGGGAACTTAAGAGTTTTTTAATCATACTTATTATAATGTGTATAACAAATTGATAATTTTGAGAACAAAAAACAAAATAATAACAGACAGTTATATTTTTTAAAAAAAGTTTAGATTAAAAACATATATAGATAGATAAGTAGATAATTAGATAGATAGATAGACATATGGAGAGGGAGTGAGTATAAATAGTAAAAGATTATAATAACATATATATATATATATATATATTAAGTAATGTGTTAAATGTTAATAAATCAAATAATGAATTTTTCATATGTTTTGTTAAAGTTTATTATTTTAAAACATGGGCAGTAATTTGTTAGAAAACAATAAAGTAGCATGTGAAGTAGAGGTAAGATATAGAGTTTTGTAATGTAGTAGTAGGTGGGGTCTTAAGGTGATCTAATTATGCTTATTTATTTCTTCCTTTTTTAAATTGGTTATATATAGAGAGAGAGACGGAGAGAGAAAGGGAGTGAGTGCTTGAGTGAGTAGCAAATGCTTATGATATATCTCTAGATGTGTATACTTTGTGTACTTATGTATAGACATATATCTATGTATACCTACAACATGCAGTGTATATAAATCTATATATACCTACAAGGGAAAACAAAGACCAAGGCAGAGGACCTAGTTGTTCTTTTTGACCATTTCATCATTATTATGATATTGAGAGACTTCCAAACTTGTTTTTGGGATGGACATTTGTCCATCTTTTATATGATACTTATCTTATCTTTTTTTTTTTTCTTCAAATTCTAGCTATTCTTCACTCCCAATAATAATCATGCTCTTAACCCTAACCACTACTTTCTCTATTTCATCTTCTTCTCTATCTCATCATTGTCCTTTATTGGAGGAATTGGGGGGAGTAGATGAGGTCTTAATGGAAAGCAACGTATTTTAGGGTAACACTACTTCATAAGGCTTCTTCTTCTATCAAGTTTGACACCGGCTTTGTAATTTTCTGTTACCTGTAGTGTTGTGGCTTCCATCGTAGCAAGATTAAGTATCATCAACATCATCTCTAACAATACAGTAAGACTCATCATCATCATTATTGTTATTTTAACACCATAAGAAAGATTGAGCAGTAATACTTCCGTTGCAATAAGCTTTTTTTTTTGCAGCATATAGGTTTTCATCTTTTGTTATATGTATTTTCTTGCACTTATTGCATTAGTTTTTTGCTTTGATTATTTTTCATTTGTTCTGATTATGTGATTATTATGTTTTTATTTGGCTTAGCATGGCATATCATTATCATAATGATTTTTTGGGAAAACTTCCTCAAGATATGGCTGAAGAGATTTTCAGATATATAGTTTCAACATCTTCTAAATCCCTTCATGATCTTAAACTTTTGCGTCGCTAGTAATTTCATTAATTTATATAATAGAAATAAAAATTATTTGTTTAAATAATAATGTAATTTTTTTTCTGGTTGCAAGAGTTTTTATGAAGCATCCAAAAGTCGTAGAGTTAAACAGATGATGCAGATGAATAATTTATGGTATCTTAGTATGGAAGAATATATTATTTTTCTTCAAAATTATGCATTAAGTGGAAATCTAGAAGCTTGTTTGAAACTTGGCATGGTGAAAATTTATGATTACAATATTTATTAATGTTGGATAAATTATAGTATTAATATTATGGACTAATTTTTAAAATTGGTTTGCAGGTAGAAGTTATAAAGTTGAAAATGGATTCAGGCATCCAATATTTACATTATGCGGCTTGTAAAAGTTATTTGCCTATAGGATATGCAGCAAGGATTATTTTGTATAAAGATCAAATGAGACACAATTCTGGTATTACAATGTTGAATTTAGTAACTTATGGAAAAATAGGTAATGTTTCAGAAGTAATAGATAGCAAAAGATCAGATAATCCTATAATAAACAATTATCGATATGTTATAGCGGAGTTTCTTAGAGAGATATTATGGAGTGTAGAAGGCAAATGGATGGAAAAAGAGGTATGGGAGTGTGGTAAAGAGTTTTGTGGTCAGAATACCAATGATATTATTAATAATGGATGGTTAGGTGAAGATGGATTAGTAAGAGAGTTTTGCAGCTCAGCTTGTAGATGGAAATATGAATTTAATTTGCTTTCTGAAATTATGTACTATTTATATTCTGTAGTTTTTTTTTTTGTTATAGTTTTCTATATTTGTAATCTTGTATTATAGATGTACATTATTTAATGAATGTTATATGTAATATATTCTTGAAGTAAAAATTTGTTGAAGTTTCTATTAATCTAACAAAGGAAAAAACTCAATATGTAGATGTGTATATGCTAAGCAATTGATAGGTGCTGGATAAATCCTTACCTGGAATCAACATAAGGGAAAAACATAATAGATGAATCCATATGTATAAAAAGTAATATATTATACGACTATCATATGGTTGATGAATATGTTTTTATGGTAGAAATACATTTTATATTTTTTTAATAGACATTATAGTATGTAATCATTAATTGTTACATTATTGTGCTTATATTTTTCCTATCGGAATTTCTTAATTGATTAAATTACATATATTCAATGAGTATATATAAAAGAATATGATAGTTAATAACCCATTTGAGAATTAATGCAACTTGTACTCTCTCTCTCTCTCTCTCTCTCTCTCTCTCTCTCTCTCTCTCTCCCTCTCTCCCACACACACACACACACACACACACACACACACACACACACATAATATAAATCTTTGAAAATTTTCACAAAGGTCTTAATGATTAATCTATATTCATCTTCTAACAAAAAAAAATATAAATTAAAAACCTATTTTATTCATAAGAAAACTCACCTCAGTTATTTTATTATTCTCAAGAACATAACTTTTATTTTTCAATACAACATTGCAAGTCATGAACATCATATTTGTTATAGTATAAAAGATGAAGAAAATGCATTCGATTGGCAAAAACTCTACAAAATGGTAGTAATACTGATTCAATCAACATCATGATTATTAATCTCAAAGTCATATTCAAAATAATATTCTTTCGGAGGAGGTACCGAATGTGGTATAGGAGGAGGTGGTGGAGGTGGTAGTAGAGGAGGTGGCAGTGGTGGTAGTGAAGGAGGTGAAGAAGACATAGTAGGAAACATATAGGAAAAATTAGTTTGAGCTCTATCGATACCACTAAAGGTAATTGATGACATGTCATAAGCAAATGCTGCTTCCTTTGGTGTATCAAATGTGCCTAACCAATGTCTCTTCCTAGTATGAGGGTTTTTAATCTCTGCTGTGTACTCCTAAGTATCCCGTTGATCCTCTATATCGTCTTCTTTGGTGATCGGGTAGCCTGATGAACTGTAAGTCAGTTGTGTCCATAGATATGCAATGTTAATTGTTGACTGATTGTTTCGTATCTTATCTCTCTATATCTAGTTTCATGCAATCATATATGTGTGTGTCTATATATATATATAGTTTGGAAAATAATTGAATTAGGGTTTTCTAGAGTAGTGTAGGTGTTGTTAGGTTGCTATACAACGACTACTTTGGATGTCCTTAGAGTTGAAATCAATGGTCGTACTTAGATTGCGAATCCTACCACACACACACACTCTCTCTCTCTCTTATTATTATTATTATTATTTTTTTTTTATTTTTTTATTTTTTTTTAAACTTGCAGTTTACATATGACTTCTCCTTTACTTTTATTAAGAGTATGACATTAATATTATATTTTAAACATATAATTGATATTGATGATTTAATGATAAAATTATAAATTTATAATATAAATACAAATTAAAAATATTTTATATAGCACAGTAGCAAGGGGAACCCAAATCTAAGCAAAGATCTCTTGTCAAACCAATTATACTGTTAGAGTCAGCTAGACATAGTTCGCAACAAACAAAGCGAGAGAGATATATTGGAGATTTCTTAATAACCATTAATAAAAACACTTTTTCTTTTATCAATTATTTTTTATGTTTTAATACGCTATACATTTCTAAATATAATGCTACACATAAGATTTCTATATTATATATCTTACATAAATCTTATGTTGTTTTCCTCTTATATAAGGGTTGGAATAGTCAAAAACTAAATCACACAAAATCTACTTTACAGGTTGTAAAGCTCAATGAATTTCACATAAATGTATGATTCTAGTATAGAAGGGTCAACAATTGTGGCTTAATTATACTATTATGCAAGTCCGTCCATATCAAAAAAAAAAAAAAAAAAAAAAAAACAAATATAGGACATTAATATATTACCATAATATGCAAATGATAAACTGGATTTTTTTATAGCAAAGGAAAACAAAATCCAAGCAAAGATCTCTTGTCAATTATGTTACAAAGCTAGATACAGTCAGTTGTGTCCATAGATATGCAATGTTAATTGTTGTCTGATTGTTTCGTATCTTATCTCTCTCTATATAGTTTCATGCAATCATATATGTATATATATAGTTTGGAAAAATAATTGAATTAGGGTTTTCTAGAGTAGTGCAGGTGTTGTTAGGTTGCTATACAACGACGACTACTTTGGATGTCCTTAGAGTTGAAATCAATGGTCGTACTTAGATTACGAATCCACACACACACAGACTCTCTCTCTCTCTCTCTCTCTCTCTCTTATTATTATTATTATTATTATTATTAATTTTTAAACTTGCAGTTTATATATGACTTCTCCTTTACTTTTATTATGAGTATGACATTAATATTATATTTTAGACATATAATTGATATTGATGATTTAATGATGAAATTATAAATTTATAATATAAATTACAAATTAAAAAGATTTTATATAGCACAGTAGCAAGGGTAAACCAAATCTAAGCAAAGATCTCTTGTCAAACAATTTATACTGTTAGAGCCAGCTAGACATAGCTCGCAACAAACAAAGCGAGATAGATATATTGCAGATTTCTTAATAACCATTAATAAAAACACTTTTTCTTTTATCAATTATTTTTTATGTTTTAATATGCTATACATTTCTAAATATATTGCTACACATAAGACTTCTATATTATATATCTTACAGAAATCTTATGTTGATTTACTCTTGTATAAGGGCGGGAATAGTCAAAAACTAAATCACACAAAATCTACTTTACAAGTTGTAAAGTTCAATGAATTTCACATAAATATATGATTCTAGTATAGAAGGGTCAACAATTGTGGCTTAATTATACTATTATGCAAGTCGGTCCATATCCAAAAAAAAAAAAATTCAAATATAGGACATTAATATGTTACCATAATATATAAATGATGAACTGGATTTTTTGATAGCAAAGGAAAACAAAATCCAAGCAAAGATTTCTTGTCAATTATGTTAAAATGCAAGATACAGTCAGTTGTGTCCATAGATATGCAATGTTAATTGTTGCCTGATTGTTTCGTATCTTATCTCTCTGTATATAGTTTCATGCAGTCATATATATATATATATATAGTTTGGAAAAATAATTGAATTAGGGTTTTCTAGAGTAGTGTAGATGTTGTTAGGTTGCTATACAACGACTACTTTGGATGTCCTTAAAGTTGAAATCAATGGTCGTACTTAGATTACGAATCCACACACACACACACACTCTCTCTCTCTCTCTCTCTCTCTCTCTCTCTCTCTCTCTCTCTTATTATTATTATTATTATTATTTTTATTTTTTTATTTTTTTTTTAAACTTGCAGTTTACATATGACTTCTCCTTTACTTTTATTAAGAGTATGACATTAATATTATATTTTAAACATATAATTGATATTGATGATTTAATGATAAAATTATAAATTTATAATATAAATACAAATTAAAAATATTTTATATAGCACAGTAGCAAGGGGAACCCAAATCTAAGCAAAGATCTCTTGTCAAACCAATTATACTGTTAGAGTCAGCTAGACATAGTTCGCAACAAACAAAGCGAGAGAGATATATTGGAGATTTCTTAATAACCATTAATAAAAACACTTTTTCTTTTATCAATTATTTTTTATGTTTTAATACGCTATACATTTCTAAATATAATGCTACACATAAGATTTCTATATTATATATCTTACATAAATCTTATGTTGTTTTCCTCTTATATAAGGGTTGGAATAGTCAAAAACTAAATCACACAAAATCTACTTTACAGGTTGTAAAGCTCAATGAATTTCACATAAATGTATGATTCTAGTATAGAAGGGTCAACAATTGTGGCTTAATTATACTATTATGCACGTCCGTCCATATCAAAAAAAAAAAAAAACAAACAAATATAGGACATTTATATATTACCATAATATGCAAATGATAAACTGGATTTTTTTATAGCAAAGGAAAACAAAATCCAAACAAAGATCACTTGTCAATTATGTTACAAAGCTAGATACAGTCAGTTGTGTCCATAGATATGCAATGTTTATTGTTGGCTGATTGTTTCGTATCTTATCTCTCTATATATAGTTTCATGCAATCATATATGTATATATATAGTTTGGAAAAATAATTGAATTAGGGTTTTCTAGAGTAGTGTAGGTGTTGTTAGGTTGCTATACAACGACGACTACTTTGGATGTCCTTAGAGTTGAAATCAATGGTCGTACTTAAATTACAAATCCTCACACACACACACACACACACTCTCTCTCTTTCTCTCTTCTTCTTCTTCTTCTTCTTATTATTATTATTATTATTATTATTATTAATTTTTAAACTTGCAGTTTATATATGACTTCTCCTTTACTTTTATTAAGAGTATGACATTAATATTATATTTTAGACATATAATTGATATTGATGATTTAATGAAAAAATTATAAATTTATAATATAAAATACAAATTAAAAATATTTTATATAGCACAGTAGCAAGGGGAAACCAAATCTAAGCAAGATCTCTTGTCAAACCATTTATACTATTAGAGCCAGCTTGACATAGCTCGCAACAAACAAAGCGAGAGAGATATATTGGAGATTTCTTAATAACCATTAATAAAAACACTTTTTCTTTTATCAATTATTTTTTATGTTTTAATATGCTATACATTTCTAAATATAATGCTACACATAAGATTTCTATATTATATATCTTACAGAAATCTTATGTTGTTTTCCTCCTGTATAAGTGTCACGCCTCGACCCGCGGGTCCACAGGACACGACAACCGCTGCGACAATCCCGAGGAGGGATGCTCCGCTACTCAACCCTCGAGATAGCGCAAGGCCAAACAACCTGGAATTCCACAATATTCCACCAAAAATACAATAGCGGAAGTAACAACAACCACAACAACAACAATGAAGAAATATAGCAGTAAACAAGATCACAAGTGCAAAGGAAAGCTATAACAACAACAAGTCTTAATACATCAGATTTTCAAAGTTGTGATAGAAACAAAACATACAACAGGGTTTACTATAAACTAGTGGATCCATAAGATGGGACTACATGATCATGACCAAAAAGAAACATACAAAAAACAGAAAAGATACACAGAAGATGGAGCAGTAACAAATGCTGACAGGCTCCCCAAAAGTGTACGGGTTTGTCGAAGTAATAAAATTTACCCCGGTGAGTGGGTAGTCAAATCCACAGGGAATAGGGTTTTAAAATATGAGATTTCACTATTTAAACTATGCGGAGTATGGAAAAGTAACAATAGAATCAATGAGTGACTTATGAAAGCAATTCTAATAAAAGACATGAAATTAAGTAGAAAGATGGAAGATGAGAAAGTGCAAGTAAAAGGAAATAGAGAGGATCTAGCAATGGATGAAGTAGGGTATCCGGACAAGCTACCTTTAGGATCTATGCTTCTAGTGCAAAACTATGCTATTATACTTTCCTATTGATGTTAATTGAGTCGAGGAGATCCTTAGACTCACGGTCCCAAACCTAAGGACAACCGTGACTAACCCCATCATTATGCCCCGGTATTAGGATTCACATCGACCCTTCACTCTATCGCTTGCACGACTAAGCCCCAGGGGAGTATATCTACCTAAACCTCACACTACGTGGGATTGCATTAAGTTCTAGGGACTCCTAGTGGTAAAACCTGTTTCTATGTATAGTTCTAACCCTTTGGTCCAGGTGGAAGAACCCTAGTCTCCATTAAGAACCAGTGCGTAGGATTCACTTCAACCCTTCACTCTGTTACTCGCGTAACTAAGCCCTAGTGGAGTTTATCTACCTAGCACTTCACTTTATCTCGACCACTAACAAATCAAGAAACGGAGGTAGGGAGAAACCATATTGGAGGGGAAAGGGGACGCTCCGCTACCCCACGACTCACCCTTTCAACCCTCTTCAATCTTAAAGAGTCTAATCCTATAGGAGTTGTCACACCTCCAAAGGACAATCTAAATTGTTCTCAACCCTAGTGTCACATCTAAGGGACAACAATATCAAGATAAAATCAAGATTGAAACTCAATTTTTATTCATCAATAATGGAAAAGCATAATAACAATGTCAAAGAAGCATAATAACCCTAGATTTTACAAGTCCAAATACCCACAAGGGGTTTAGCTCCTCATGGAGCTATACATGTTCATCAAAGTATGAAAGAAAGCACAAAGTAAAGACATCGATGAAAAACCCCCTTACGTATGATGTGGCCGTGGTCTTGTGCGGCCGCCGGACGCCGGTGACGATGCCGATGACACGCTCTAAACCTCCACGAAGTCCTCTCCAAAACCCTAGCCGCCCTTCAGAAGTTAGGGAGAAAGATAGGTCAGAAGATCCCCCAAAAATTCTCCAAAACTGGTTTTTATAATGTTGAGTCACGGCTTTAAATTTGCAGAAATCGGGATTTCACACGGGCGTGTGGAATTTCCACATGCCCATGTGAAATTTCTGGAATGCTGAATTTCGGCAAACAGTGAGCAGTAACTTGCTGCAGTGCTGCTACAGTAACTGTGCCGAAAACCCTCCCGAATTCGTCCTTCTTCATTGAGGCCGTTGAATTGGGCACACAATCAACGGTAGATCGTGTCGATTACTTCGAGTCTCCTAATTGGTGAAGTTCTCCTTGTTAGCATGAGCTAGACTTATTGTGAATGTGACTGCCTTTGTGCCCCTCCAAAGGAGGTTGGCACACACTCACAAGTCTATTCTCATACCTCGTTCCTTGCTTAGCCCGAAAATCTTCCCAACAATGGCGAATACGATCTAACTTCGTTCCTTTTCTCCAATTTATCTTCACAACCCTACAATGAGCAAAAGTAAACAAATGCACACTTTTTAGTGATAAAATCTGATTAAATTAATGCTCATTGTAAGATAATAATTATTCGCATTACTATAACATGAGCACTTATCAAATGCCCAGCACAGTGCGCACCGCCTCACCTACTACCTCCAACAGACTAGGAGAAGAAAGAGGGGGTGAGCAACTAACGTTACTCAGTGAGGGAAGACTAGCACAACCTCACCAGAAACACCAACAACAAAGATTACAATAAAACATCCAAATAAATATTTTACCAAGAGCAAGATAAATATTTAGAACATAATTTGTGTATCTACGAAAGCCAACTTAACACAGCATAATAAAAGCTAGTGTTAAGAAACCTTTCTTACTATAACAAGATTTCAACAACCTCAATTCTGGTAAAACACTGAACATTGGTTCAATAAAAAGAAGAAGCCAAACATCAACCCAAACATGCCCTCGAATTAAATGTCCAGTCTGAGCTGGCCCTCGTAGTAAATGTCCAGTCTGAGCTGGCCCTCATAGTAACCCACCAACAAAACCAACAGTCTGCGCAAATCCACACGAAGTACAAAAGCCAACAAAACACCCAACAATCCAAAATACTTCCGCATTCCCACGAGGAAATGATAGAAACAAAATCGACACTCAAGCTTTTAAATACAAGGGGATAAGCAAATCCCAATACAAGGAAAACATGGAAAACCTCAACAAATTCCAAAATAACTTCCAAGCTTAGAATTCTCGAAAAACCAATAATTCCACAACAAATCCTAAGTTTAACACAAACAAAGGATTCGCAACTTTCAATGAAGTGATAATCCAACACAACCCGAACATTAGCAAACCGATTAACAAATGCAACATCCAAGATCAACTCAATAGAAATCATCATTCACTAAAATGCCAAAAAAGTATAAATCCATACAACTATACTTAAGCCATGATATAAGTGTATATGAATAAATATAAGTGTGCGTTCATGGAATATATCTAGTTATCGGCATTCATCCAATAAGGAAATGCATAAATATCCCACTCACTCAAATGGCGATCCGCCTTCCTTGCAAGCTACTCCTCGGCTACTCCCTTGCCTCGAGTCAAAGCATCTTCTCCTTGCCAAAGCACCACAAACACAATGTTAGCACAAGCAACAGAAGGAAACCCTAGGTTCCCCTACCAATGAACCTAACCGGCTCTAGGGTTTACTCCTCTAACCCTAGAGGCTACCAAAGAAGTTCTAAGGGTTTAAAGCTCTCATCTAACCCAAGGAAACAAGGAAAATAATAACAACCCACCGGAGCTACTGTAGCTCCAAGAACAAGGAAGAAAGCCACTCAAGTGTTTCTTGAGATCAAAGCCTACAACCAAAGCTAAAGCTTCTCTCAAGATTCACAAACAATAAACAAGAATGAAAACAAGGATTAAACTCCTCTCAAGGCTACAAACAAACCCTAGCCTCAACATCCAAAGAAGAAGAAACAAGAAGGAAAGAAGAGGAGAATAGCTAACCTTGAACAACCAAGAGATTGGTTTGCAAGCTCCACAAACCAGCCCGAAATCTCCTCCAAAACCAACCCTAAACTCTCAAGAATGGTGGTGGAAGAGAGGGGGAAAAGATGAGGAGTTTTGGAGAGAAAAAATGAAGAGAAATGGGTTTCGATCGGGTTTAAAAAGGCAAAATAGTGGGTTGTGCGGCCGGTGTGCGGCCCCGCACAGTGGCCGCACACCCTTCTGCCAAGGGTGTGCGGGTGCTGTGTGGCCCTGCACACAGGCCGCACAGGCCAAAAAAATGGCCTGTGCGGGCTGTGTACAGCCCGCACACCCCCTGTACGGCCTGTACACTGCCCGAACCCCTTTAAACCCCTCAAAACTCGACCTAAAACCCTCTGCAAGCCTCACCAACTCAAAACAAAGGAGAGCTTACCCAAAACATCAAACAAACAAACAAGAAAAAGTCAAAAACACCAACTGACGCAAGAAGGGAAAAACCCGAAATACTACAATAAGGGTGGGAATAGTCAAAAACTAAATCACACAAAATATACTTTATAGGTTGTAAAGTTCAATGAATTTCACATAAATGTATGATTCCAGTATAGAAGGGTCAACAATTGTGGCTTAATTATACTATTATACAAGTCTGCCCATATCCAAAAAATAAAGAAAAAAACAAAAACAAATATAGGACATTAATATGTTACTATAATATGTAAATGATGATCTGGATTTTTTTATAGCAAAGGAAAACAAAATCCAAGCAAAGATCTCTTATCAATTATGTTACAAAGCTAGAGACAGCTAGACACAGCTACATATAAAACAGAAGGGGAACGTTATTCAAGCGGCGGGATTGGTGGCATGCTTGGGAGCGTAGGGGATGGAGACGTCCCACTGATCTGCCGGAGTAAAGAAACAAGTGCCGGACAGTGTTTCTGACATTAAATTACTATCGGCTTCTCATTTGCCAGTTGACTAACAACAGTGAATCGGGAAGGATGTTAAAGTGGGCCAGCAGAGGTATTGATGATAGAGGAGGTTGTGATGCTTTGGTTTTTATTAAACTCATTAAAAACACAAAATACTCAACCAATAAGGGATGGCCAGATATCCAACAAAGACAAAATCTTGAGGAATAGTGATTTTGAGGATATATATATATGATATGATATGATATATGATGATATATGATGATAGATGGGATATATAGCGATGGTATGATAAAGAGATGATGATGAAGATGGAGAAGATAATAGAAGAGAGAGAGCATTGTTAATCAACAATGGTGACAGAATCATTCCATATTGTCTTAATTGTGCTCTCTGCTCTATCTGTCATCAATATCATATTTCTTTCCCCTCTCTCTCTCTCTCTATAACAATTTTTTAATGTTTCATTCTCTATATATTTCCATTCAACTTTAGTATATAGTTCATATAAATATATTTAAAGATATATTTGTTATCCTTATGGTTCAAGTGCTAAGGCAACAATAATGTAGTCTTTTTTGAATCTCTTCTCTCTTTTTTTAAGGCCATGTTTTTGTTTCAGAATTATTAACAAAATTATTCATATTGTTATTGCTTGGATTTGCTTAGATATGCAATTGAATTAATGCTTTTCAGATGTTTTTATTCAAAATCTTAGGCGCTTCCTTTTTTTATGGTGTTTGCTACCAGGAGGTGGATTTAGTCAATCATTTTTGTCTTTATTTGTTTTCCTTTTGCTTTTGTGTGGATGTTTATGTGAAGTATATTATTTTTTGTGATTGTAAAATCTTTTATTTAATTTTTTATTTTAATTTTTATCTTTTGAGTGTTTTTCATATTATTAATTTATGTTGTACTTCATTTATTTAATAAATTGATAGTTTATCGACTTTTATAAAATATATATCTATATATAAATGTATTTGTAGTTGAGATTGCTTTATAATCATAAATGGAAATGTCTTTTCTCTTATCAATTATTGTTTATGTTTACATATCCTCTACACTTCTAAATATAGTGTCACTTAGAAAATTTCTATATTATTTTTCTTAGAGATGAGTAACAGAAACAAATTTAAATTATATAATAGCACAATATTGTATTCTGAAGATGACATAATAGTTCTTTCAATTACTAAAGATCATGTCTCTCAAAAGTTTTTATTAAGAAAACCAGTACACAAATAGGGTTCAATAGCCAATTCATAGATCATACTATGTATATTATATTAATATTTGATTGTAAATTAGAAAAAAAAAAACATACATAATATCTATGCTATAAATATCTTCTATGAATAATACAAACAAATTGAAATTATACAATAACGTAATGTTGTGTTAGCATTCTTAGAAACATTATAGGAAATCATATGCTATTATTCATGAAAATATATTGATTTGTAAAACCATTCAAAAATATTATTATTAAACCATGATCAAAATAATAATGAAATTAACATCAAGAATTATATTTATTAATATTATCAAATACAAAATTAAAAATATAAAATTTACTTACTAATTTTCTAAATGAGGGTGTCAAACGTAAGATTAAGTATATGTGTTATAAATGACACCCTCATATAAGGGATGAAGGGTTATTATTATTATTTTTTTTTAATCCCAATGCCCAAGTTGTAACCAATTATATACTATTGGTTTAAAATGTCAACAATTGGGGCTCAATTATTTAGTTTATTGGGGGTTGGGTGCAATTATTAGACTCACAAAAATAAAATAATCAAATCAAAACAATTTTCAAAAAAAAGGTTTGAAAAAAAGACATCAATGAAAGTGACAAATGCCCACGTCAACTAAGGGTTGGGAAGGAAGATATCTGAGGGGATAATATTTGAAAAATATTTTATAAGATAAAGGAAAAAATTAAAATTAGTCCATGTGAATAATTTTTTCCATCAATATCTAGGCCTTATGCTTTTATTTGGATAATTATTTTTTTTTTCCCAATTCAAGCTATCATTCACTCCCAACAATAATCATGCTCTTAAAAACCACTTTCTCTTTTTCAACTTCTCCTCTATCTCATCATTGTCCTTTATTGTCCTTTATTAGAGGAATTAGGGGGTAGATGAGGTCTAAATGGAAAGCAACGTATTTCAAGGTAACACTACTTCATAAGGCTTCTTCTTCTATCAAATTTGACACTGGCTTTGTAAAATTTTTTTTACTTGTAGTGTTGTGGCTTCCAACATAGCAAGATTAAGTATCATCAACATCATCTCTAACAATACAGTAAGACTCATCATCATCATTATTCTTATTTCTAACACCATAAGAAAGATTAAGTAGTAATACTACGGTTGCAATAAGCTTTCTTTTCAGCATATAGGTTTTCATCTTTTGTCATATGTATTTTTTTTTCAATTATTGCATTAGTTTTTTGCTTTGATTATTGTGGGATCGAAAATACACGTCTGGCATCGTGTCTGTGAAGAAGACACCAGAAGGCACATCGAAGCACAAATATCATATTTGTTTCGTGGGTTCTTTCATTCCTAATAGAGGCAAGCCTCTATTATTAATTACCCCAGACAGTGTTTTGGGAACCTCTGATTAAGGGCAAAAGTACAAATAAAAAGGCAATGAGAATAATAAATTTATTACCAAAACATAATGATCCATTACATATGAATATTGCCAAATATATATAGGCATACATATTTTTATTTATTTATTTATTTATTATTATTTATTTATTTTTTATTTTTATTTTCTTTATTTTTATTTTTTTTTATTTTTTTTGACGCCGTCGTCCGCCTTGGGGAAATATACTTCTTCGCCGTCTCATGCCTCATTACCGCTTTGAGATTAAATATCTCACCACCGCTCCAAAATTCATGCCACTTTTAAAATTTGTATTCTTTGTTTATCACCTTGAAACACTTTGCAATTTTCAGAACAAATGTTTACCATTGCCTTGAGATAGGCATTTTTGTCATTGCTTCAGGATAAATTTTCTCATGGAAGAATCTCAGAAGTAATCTCAAGATAAACATTATTGATAATGAATGATTCAAATTTGATCATCAAGAAGTAAGTGTTAATTTGATTTTAGGGCCTTGCTTTTATCATCAAGCAAAAATAACCTAAGTTCGAGGCAAAGTGGGATGAAATGTTTAAATTTGATTAGAGGGCATTTAGGTCTTTTCCATAATTTTGGAATTTGAGAAGGGAAAAATGAGCGGCTGGGATCTCATCCATCAAAAAGTTGTGTTTAAGTTCTAGGCAGCTTCAAGATTAGTGTTCTGATAGAGGACCATGATTTCATCATCAAGGAATTTGGCAGGAAGCGAATCAAGGGCCAAGATTGATTTAATCAATAAAAGTGCATAAGTTCAAGGCAAGGATTATGTTTTGGATGGACGGCCAGGATTTGATCATCAAAGGAGTTGGTTTAAGTTCGAGGCAACCATAACATTTGGATTTTAATGGACGGCCAAGATCTGATCATCAAAGGAATTGGTTTAAGTTCAAGGCAAGGAGATTAACCGGTCCAGTCACCTTGCACATGACTCACCACACCAGTTTCATTTTGGTTACTTAACTTTTTGCAAAAAAAAAAAAAGTTAATTTTTTTTTTGTTTTTTATGCAAAACCCTCATCTTGTATGAATTTTCTTGAGTCATAGAAAGTTTTTTCAAAGTTGAGTTGAATAATAATCTTATCCCTCATGAAGTCTAGTATCTTTGTATCAGTTTTCGTCATCAGTATCACAATCAACTTCCACCGCAACATTTATTTGAGAAGAATGAATCTGGATGAATGAGTGGCAACAATACCAAGTCATCCATGCTTCACAGACTTGTATGAGATGAAAATTCAGCCAAGTAAAGGCCAATCATTTCAGGCTTGATTTGAGTAACTCTTTTAATCTATGCACCACTTGATAGATGTCTAGTGTCTTGTAATGCCTTGCAAAATTCAACCACTTGAAATTCTAAAACTACAACCTGGTGACTTTGCAATGCCAGTATTTTTGTCAAAACTTTTGAGTTTGGTAAACTTTTCTCCATATTCCTACCGTTCATATATATCTGAAAGCACCACATAATTAGTAACATCCTCTGGCTAGAAAGCTTCACACTCCCCCACAAAGCACTCCATATCATAGAATGATTTTCATTTTTAGTCACCAAAAGAGAGTTTTTTATATACCAAACGAGCCGCTTGGTGGTTCATAATCATGAAATTGGAAATAACAAATATGATGAATAAATGGAAGACACGATGAACTATTTATTTGCCCCACTGTATCTCTAACATGAATGATCACCAAATAATTATGGGACACTGTCTTCTCGTTCATCATCATCAGCAATATTAAACCATCAAAAAGCATCATTATTATCATCATTGATGTGATCACCAAAGGAATCAGCCTGCAAATGTTGAAAATGGATCACAACATTCCTTGCAGCTTTTAAATTTAGTTTCAATGAAGTTACATTTTTGCTATCTCTTACAGCCACTGAACTTGTCTTCTTAACCAAAGCTTTTTTTTCTTTACTTCCCAGCAGTGTAGTTAATTAATATACTTTTTCATGCAATACAGTGTTCTTTATCGGCACATGTTTGATCTGGAGGTCTGAACCTAGAGTGTGTGTATCCTGACAAAGATCTCTCGTTGTACCTTCTCAATCTCACCAAGCTCCTTCTCACCACTCTTCATTTTCTCATGACTTCAAGGTTCAAAAGAATCCATTTCTCAAAGATGGGCCTAAGCTTAGACAGTCTATTCATGTACTTCTCCATGTCAAATCTCATACATGCATAGTTCCTTATGTTTTGGCGTTTCATACTCTTAATAATTTTTCACGCATTTACTCATTTCAATTGAGAGTCTATGTTTAATAAAGCACTCTCAGTAATTTGAACTTCATTTCAATTAATAAGCAAACATAGGCATATACATGGCGAGGATTCTTTTAAGTACAAGGAGAGAAAACTCTCAAGGAGGTATTAATTGAGAAGCTCCTGTTTTGATATAATGCTCATCCAATCCAAAAAATTTTTTTACCATTTCTTGCAATTGATTTTCTAACTCTTGAGTTATTTTGAACATCTCCAATGCTGTTTGTAGACGAGGTTTATCCTTGTAAGCAATAACATCGCAAGAAGCCTTATTGCTGTTGATGATTCATCATTAGAATTTGCATCTTTGTTTTCATGTTTACATACATCAAGTATGTTAGATGGATAGAGCTTTGCTAGGCCAGAATTTTGAATTGGCTTCTTTCCAGGGCTGGTAAAATCATGTTTCCCATGAATGTTCAGAGATGTTCTGATAAGCTCGTCAGGATATTTTGTGAGTATAATGATGATACTCATCCTCTGCTCTTCACTACACTCGTCAAATAACTTCTGCATGAGCTCAGCTATAATATCTCATCGACTTGATCTTTCCCATCATCAAACTTCTGCTGCAAGAACCGACACCCATGTTAGTCTTTGGCAAGGTAGGAGATCCAATCTTCGAGAACACATTCTTCACCGGTATTTCCTCAAAGAACCTTTCACAAGCCTCAATATTCCTACTATTTGAATATCCTAGCAGAACCATATCCCAAGTCATGACATCTCTGTCATTACCCAGCATTTGATCAAATAAATCCCTTGTCGCCTCCATGTTTGCGCGCTCCATATAGATCCTGACAATAAGAGATTGTCTAGCTTCGAATGCACCAATGAAACTCCATCGAAGTTGGCATTGTTGGCCTACACTTAACTTTGACAACAGCATGAACTGCAGATGAGGTGATAGATTCCTCATGTGTCATTGGTTCTCCAACATATTTCACCGTTTCCTTGAAGTACAGATCTTGGTTAAAATAAAAACTTTCTCAGTCACGATTGAAATAATTTCAACAAGATATAATCCTCGAAGAGCCTTAGCACTTAAGAGAATTGCATCACTTCCATCAAGCACAGCATTGGCAACCTCTGTCGCCTTTGCACGAGTGGGTCTTTTACACAGCACACATGCATATTGCTTCTTTTCTTGGTTGGTGTGGGACACTTGAAACCATGGTTGAGAAGCTTGACGGTCTTTGGCATCAGGACCGCCAGAAGTTTAAGGCCGAACTGAGTTCCGATGAGATCAATCTGGACTTGTATCTGGTTCATATCTCTGGCAGTGTCAAAGAAGTTACGAAGGCCGAAAGGTCACTGCCATCGGTGATGACCGCGCCATTGAAGGGGACCAAGATCTCATGGTGCTGGAATCCAATGAACATGTTCCAAGCCTTGAGGTCTTGTGTCCATGGCGTTGAGGCTGGTGGCCATGGATTTTAGGGCATAGGCCTGGATTGAAGCATTCGTGGGGAAACTCTTTAGCGCGGGAGGTGTACGTTAGGAAGACGATGTCGCAGTTGTCTAGGGCCGGAAATGGTGGAGCAGTACGGTGGCCACCCACAGTTCGGAAGATGGTTGGCCGTGGGAACAAGACTCTCAAAGGCGGTTCTGGACTGTGAACTCGACCGGTTGTCATTGTTCAAGGATGGAGCCGTGAAGCATCCCTCGTAGGAGCGCTTAGAATGGCGCTCCGTTCAGAAGAACTCACTGTGGTCGAGGTGCATGAAGCAAGATATAGGTTAGTGGATACAACGCAGGCAAAGGGAACGGTTACTCGAGCTCAGCCCATAGCCATGATTGCAGGGGCTGGAGTCATGAGCTACACTCCGGGCAATGAACGATGGCAGCGTGGCAAGGAAGACCCTTGTCGCGTTGGCGCGCGGCCGATAGCAAGCTGGCCGAGACCATAAAGGGGCGACGCAGACCATCCAACTAAAGAAGGCATGGGTAGCAGCACGCTCGATATGGGCAAGGATCACCGAGGTCCGGTGGTGCAGCATGCGTTGGAGCGTCGAAGGAGGAATCAGATCGGAGTGGCAGGATCCAACGACGACCTCACAGTGCTGGTCATCGTCGAACTTGGGGACCATAACTCAGTTGGGCGGTATGATTGTGGACGAGAGAAACAGCAGTGGAGTATTTTTTTTTTTATTCATCATTTTTTTATATTATTTTTTATTCTATTATTATTTTTATATAGAATATATATATATATATATATATATATATATATATATATATATCACTCATTTATTTTTCATTTTACTCCTTACAACTCCCATCCTCACACACCCTCAAACTAGATTTACTTATGTTCCCTTTGACGCTTCACGATAAAAAAAAATAAAAAAAGGAGAGGTTCTAAGGCTTTTATTATATATATATATATATATATATTATAATAATACTAATAATAAAGAAGAAAAAAAAATCACCTTATGCTTTTTCTTAAGACAATCGAGGTAATTTTTTTGTCTAATTCTTTCTCCTCCTTTTTTTTCTCTCTCTCTTTTTTTTTGTTCGCCCTCTAGATTCCAAGAAAAATCCTGCCGAGAAGAAAAATCCTCCCCCTTTTAAAAGCCTTGTATGATCTTATCTTTGATCTAAACCACACTCCATAGAATCACAACGGACGATAGGATCAAATCGTAGTTTAAATTTTGAAATCAAATTGAATTTAAATAATAATTTTTTTAATTAATTATTTTTTTTTCCAAAATTAAATTCAAAATTTTAATTTTTTGAAATTAAAATTCAATTTGCCTCGAGATACGTGTTTGGGTGCCTCGGGATTTGTACTATCCTATATTGCCTCGAGATCTGTACTCAGGCATATGAAATTTAGGATCGCCTCAGGATGTGTATTCGGGCTACCCTGAGATTTGAGATTATCCCGAGATATGTGTTCTCGGGGATAATTTTGTAATTCGTCACTTTGCCTCGAGATATGTTCTCAGGGGCAATTTTGTTATTTTCATTTTACCTCGAGATATGTTCTCAAGGGCAATTTTATAATTTGCGTTTTGCCTCGAGATTTATGCTCTCAGCTGATCTTGAGATTTGGATATTTTAGATCGCCTCGAGATATGTGCTCTCGGTTGATCTTGAGATTTGAATATTTAGATCGCTTTGAAATCTGTGCTCTCAGCTGATCTTGAGATTTCAATATTTAGATCACCTCGAGATATGTGCTCTCGGTTGATTTTGAGATTTGAATATTTAGATCGCTTTGAGATCTGTGCTCTCAGCTGATCTTGAGATTTGGATATTTAGATCGCTTAGAGATTTGTGCTCGAGGTTGATCTTGAGATTTGAATATTTAGATGACCTTGAGATCTGTGCTCTCGGCAGATCTTGAGGTTTGGATATTTAGATCACCTCGAGATTTGTGCTCTCGGCTGATCGTGAGATTTAAATATTTAGATCGCTTCGAGATTTGTGCTCTCGGCTGATCTTGTGATTTGGATATTTTAGATCGCCTTGAGATCTGTGCTCTCGGCCGATCTTTAGATTTAAATATTTAGATCGTCTCGAGATCTGTGCTCTCGGCTGATCTTGAGATTTAAATGTTTAGATTGCCTCGAGATATGTGCTCTTAGTTGATCTTGAGATTTAAATGTTGAGATCGCCTCGAGATCTGTGCTCTCGGCTAATCTTAAGATTTAGATCACCGCGAGATCTGTGCTCTCGGGGGCAATTTTGTAATTTGCATTTTTTTTTTTTTTTGTCTCAAAATTTGTGTTCTAGTCCAAAACAACCAAATGATTTATCTTTAAAGGGGAAATCCAAAATCAATTAAGATTAGGACGTTTAAATTTTAATTTTAAATATATCCATACTAAGATACATTTAAATTTTAATTAAATTGAAATTTGAGTTCTATTAAATCATATGTTATATAATTTATATATAAACAATTATTTTTTATTTGTTCTAATTATTTGATTATGATGTTTTTATGTGGCTTAGCATGACAGATCATTATAGTAGTGATTTTTGGGAAAACTTCCTCAAGATATGGTTGAAGAGATTTTCAGATGTATAGTTTCAACATCTTCTAAATCCCTTCATGATCTTAAACTTTTGCGTCGCTGGTAATTTCATTCATTTATATAATAAAAATAAAATTTTTTGTTTAAATAATAACGTATTTTTTTTCTAGTTGTAAGGGTTTTTATGAAGCATCCAAAAGCGGTAGAGTTGGACAGATGATGCGGATAGATAATTTAGGTATCTTAACATGGAAGAATATATTACTTTTCTTCAGAATTGTGCATTAAGTGGAAATGTAGAAGCTTGTTTGAAATTTGTCATGGTGAAAATTTATGATTACAATTTTTTATTAATATTAGATAAATTATAGTATTAATATTAGGGACTAATTTTTAAAATTGATTTGTAGGTGGAAGTTATAAAGTTGAAAATGGATTCAGGAATCCAATATTTACATAATGCAGCTTGTAAAGGTTATTTGCCTGCAGGACATGCATCTGGGATTATTTTGTATAAAGATCATATGAGACGCAATTCTGGTATAACAATGTTAAATTTAGTTTCTTATGGAAAAATAGGTAATGTTTCAGAAGCAATAGATAGCAAAAGATTAGGTAATCCTATAATAAATTGTTGTCTATATGTTGTAGCAGGGTTTGTTAGAGAGATAATATGGAGTGTAGAAGGCAAATGGATGGAAAAAGAGGTATGGGAGTGTGGTAAAGAGTTTTGTGGTCAGATTGTCAATGATATTATTTATAATGGATGGTTAGGTGAAGATGAATTAGTGAGATAGTTTTGCAGCTCAGCTTGTAGATGGAAATATGAATTTAATTTGCTTTGTAAACTTATGTAATATTTATATTGTTTAGTTTTTTTCTGTTATAGTTTTTTGTATTTGTAATCTTGTATTATAGATGTACTTTTTTAATGGATGTTATATGTAATATATTCTTGAAGTAAAAATTCGTTTTTATCTATGAAAAATATATGAAAAATTTTACTAAAAAAATACATAATTAATTAATATTAAGATATAGTGAAATTAATGATGTAATGAGATCACATATAAAACATATATATATATATCTAACAACAGGTTCTATTATATTATTTATAAAAGAGATATGAAAAGTTTTATTAGAAAAATACACAATTTTATCAAAGATGAAAATAAGAGAAGATGAAGACGAACATGTCAGTTTCGGTAGTGTATATTTGTCCTTCCTCAATGCAAGTACATTGTGAGGGAACAAAAGGCTTTTTTTTTTTAGGTTCTGAATATCTCTAGTGGAAAAAATAGCATATGTATAAAATGGTTCACAAATAAAAAATAAATAACTTTTTTTATTTTTTTTGCAAAGTTGATGTTCTACTAATGAATGAAAAAATAGCATATGTATAAAATGGGTCATAAATAAAAAATTAATTAATTAAAAAATTGACATAAAAATTATTTTTTTTGCAAAGTTGATGTTCTAAACACTTGAGTAGTTGATGTTCTACTAATGAATGAAAAAATAGCATATATATAAAATGGTTCATAAATAAAAAATAATTAATTAAACAATTGACATAAAATTTATTTTTTTTGCAAAGTTGATGTTCTAAACACTTGAGTAAATGCTAGCCCAATCAAATCATGGCATAAACTCATGTTTTTCAGGTGATGAACATACGTCGACCACAAGCATGCATGGCAATTACGATAAATAGATACATTAAATAAAATAGCTGGATTAAAAATATAAAAGAAGTCATGCATGTTTGTAGTAAGTCTTCATTCTTGTTTATGGTTTCAATTGAAAATCAAAAGAGAAGCATGTAATTCATGAAATGAAAAAATAGCATAGGTATAAAATTAGTAATCACAAGATTTACCTGACTTGTTTTTGAATGATGGATAGCATGCAATGGCTTACAATGCCGTCACACCATTTTATAACCATTTTATAAGCAATGGATTTTTTTAGGGTATATACTGTATCAATATATCAAAAGTCAAAGATTTAAAAACATGGATACCTAATTTACAATCATCTACATACTATATCAATGAAATGTCAACAATTCCGTCTCAAGCATGCTAATAAACATGACAACATCACATAATTTATTTAACAAATAATTGTTTTTACTCACATGTTAATACTATATCAATGAAATGTCAACAATTCAATCTCAAGCATGCTAATAAACATGACAACATCACATAATTTATTTAACAAATAATTGTTTTACTCACATGTTAATATTATATCAATGAAATGTCAACAATTCAGCCTCAAGCATGCTAATAAACATGACAACATTGAGGTCTGGCCAAGATAAGATATAGGGTTTGGTGGCTAGGGTTTGAACATCACATAATTTAGAAAATATTACACCAATCAGAGTTGGCCAAATGTCATTCATGGGAAGCTCTTGATGAATAGGTTTAAATGAAATGTCAACAATTCAGTCTCAAGTATGCTAATAAACATGACAACATTGAGGTCTAGCCAAGATAAGATCTAGAGTTTGGTGGCTAGGGTTTGAACATCACATAATTTAGAAAATATTACACCAATCAGAGTTGGCCAAATGTCATTCATGGGAAGCTCTTGATGAATAGGTTTTTTGGGGGATAGGATTAAGGTTAAGTATATATCTTACTGGCCAAAAACCCAACTTGTTGAAATCTGCTATCTATGTTCCCTCTTGGTGTAATCAAAAGCTAGCTAATGCCTTATCTAATATTCTTGGCATAAATTTGGGAACTTCTCCCATTATTTATATTGGCATTCCCATCTCTCCCAAAAGACTGTCGGTTAATCAACTCCAATACATTCCTAATAGAGTTCAAAACACTATTTAATCTTGGAACCATTCAGCTATTTCTATGGCTAGCAGAGCTATTCTCCTGAATAGTAGTGTCTTCTCTATACCCAATTACATTCTTTCAGTGATGAATTTGCTTGTCTCCATTCTAGATTATATCTCTAAACTCGCCCGTAACTTCCTCTGGGGTAGGACCAGCAACAGGCAAGGTTTTCATTCTATAGGTTAGACAGTCACTACACTTAGCAAGCCTGAGGAGGGGCTTGGCATACGAAATCTGAGGATTGTCAATCACTCTCTTATTGCGAAAAATATTTTTTCCATCCTAAATTCAATTAATAAAATTTGGGTCGATATTTTTAAATTCAAATACAAAGATTGGCATTATTGGAATCTGGATCTTATCCCCAACTCTTCCGGGTTTTATAAATCTATCTGCAACACTGCCTCTGTTTTGAAGCCGAATCTTAAACTTATCTCTTGCAACCCCAATTCAGTGGATCTTTGGAAAGTCTCATGTATTTTTTATCTTCCCATTTCTCAAAAGCCTACTTTTCTCAATATGAATCTTGATTTGGAGAATATTCATTTTTCTGATCTTGTGAATTCAAATCATTTTTCCACTATGTCTTTGGAGAATTTGTTTGGTTGTTCGGTCAACTGGGATGAGATTGGCAAACTTAAAATCATCTGGGATGCTCCTAACCTTTGGATATGGAATCACTATTCTAGTAGGATCTCCACTTCCTCTGTAGTTTATGATTATATTTGTAGGGATGCCTCCTTTTCTGATACTTGGAATGGATGGTTGGCCATTTGGAAGCTTCTTGTTATTCCCCTCATAAAAATTCTTATATGGAAATTTGCTCATGGGAAACTTCCAACAGTAAACTATCTCTACAACCTCAACATTGGCCCAAACAATCCTTGTCCCCTTTGTGGACTTGAACTGGAAACTGCTTCCCATCTTTTTTGGAATTGCTCAAAAATTTTGGAATGCTGGCATGATTTGTTTGTTATTCTTGGTCTTGATACTAATCTCATCTCTACTCTTAGTTCTGGTTCTTGGTTGTTGGAGATCAATGACTCCTGGGCTAAAGCTTTAATAGCAACTATGGTTTGGCTCATTTGGAAACAGAGGTGCAATGTTATATTTCAAAATTGTTCTCCAAATATCAGACTGCTTATTCCCCAAGCCCAATCTATTTGTTCTCAGCACTTTCACTGAGCCCACTGGGAGTGGCCTAAACTTGGCTCTAACTCAAACATTATCACAATTTATACTGATGCCTCTTGGTGTGCTAACTCTAAATCTGCTGGTTTAGGATTTATTATTTTACAAAATCTAAGACATGTTTTGATTCAGGAGCTCATGGTCTTTCTTCTGACTCTCCAATTCAGGCCAAAATTTCAGCAATGATCCTTGCGCTCAATACCTGTCTCGCGTGGGGATGGTCTCCTTCTCGGCTCTATCGTGATTGCCCTGGGATTGCTCAACTGATGAAACACTACAATGCCTGTACTGCCTGGCACGTCAACACTGAGTACCACGACTTGAAGTTTATCCTTGCTCGATGCCTGTCCATCTCCATGGAAACCATTGCTCGGGAGAATAATGTTATCGCGGATACACTTGCAAAATATGGAAGATTGAATCCTCACATGTCCCTATTCTTTCGTTGGATGGATCGCCCAAATTGGCTCAAAGACATTTTAGCGACTCAAAACCTGAGCTTTCATTTTGTAGTTTCCTTTTGTAGTTTGTTTCTTTGTTTTCTTTAGCCTCGTGCTTCTTTGTCAAAAAAAAAAAAAAGGTCATTGGAGTCTCTACTCATGATTGATACTTCAGGTTTTTATCAAGAAACTGACAAAAATTCTCATACTTAGTGTTACTTATCTGCGTCCCTTTTTCCCTTGTGAGCTAGGACATAATAGAGAACATAGGGACTCCACTGTTTCAAAGCACATGATTTATTACTTTTTCCCCGACTTATTTATAGTTAACATTTGGACATGTATGAAATGGGTGCTCCTCTCTTGTTCAAGACAGTGAACTGCCCCGTTTTTCTAACAATGAAGCAAACCCATTCTATCTTAATGATGCTTTTCAAATTTTATTGTCCTATTCCCATTTGTTTCTGAAAATTTGAAGTTTTTCATTTCCTTGACAGAGGTTTTAAGTTACTATTTTGGATTTGTTCTTGAGCATTCATTTTCAGTATTCAGTTTTTAATCCTTCTAAAATTATTAAGTGCTTAAAACAATAGTGGGCATAACTTTCTGTTTCTTATGTTTTGTCATTTTCAGGTTGATCTTACTAGATTGTCAGAAAGTACCAATTTTTTCTCAAAAAGGACCCATTCTGATGAGCTGCCTCAAGTATGCAGAATAGTATGTTTTCTCCATTACTTACACATTCTGCCTAATTGAATGTGACTTAAAAAAAGGCTATGTGCATTATTTTCCATCAAACAGGGATTTGAAAGATTATCAGAAGAAGCCTGTAGCGCTGATCATATCTTTTCATGGTCAGGTTTGGGGATTGTGATTTTATGATTGCTATTGTTAATTATGTGTAACAGACAGCTCCTTTAATTTATTAAGTCCAGAAATACTTTTGTAGAAACAAGAGGTACGCATGATGTCTTGGATTCAACTGGTGTGGGTTCACAGAAATTAAAACATAGAAAAGGTAAGTTGTTCAATTTGTTCAATAGATGGGACACACCAGTTTCAGGCTAGAAGTGCTACAGATAGCACATAATGTAACCAGAAGAAAAGGTCATAAACAAAGCCCTGATAGGCTGAATGTGATTCACCATCTGCTAAACAAATCTAGAAATGATTTATTTTGAATTTGCAATAAGAAGAGAACTCTATGTCTTCTTACAAGCTCATGGTGAAAGCATTTTTATTTTTTTAGTGGTTTTGAGTGAAAGTCTCCATGACAAAATTCATCCCAAGAGAACTCGTTTGCGTGGAATAAAATTTGCGAGGAAGCCTGGTGATAAGATACTAACAGCTGGACGTCATGCACCTTCATCTATAGGCAAATGATCTCTAGTATCCAATCAAAATGGGGAAGAAGTCAAGCATTTGGTTGGCTCTAAAAGATTAGTTAAGGACACCAAAGATACAGAAGGAAAGCTGCACACACATATTGGCAAAAAAGAACCAGTGCTCCTGCTTGACATCCATTTCTTTTCTGAATTCTTTTGGAAATCTTTTGTCAGTTTAGATCCATTATCTAGTACAAGATGTAGATAATTCTAAAAAAACAAGCTAATATGAATTACACATTAATTAATTACTCATGATTTTGTTTATCTTTTGCATTTGACTTCAAAATACAAAGATATTCTAGAAATTTACATTTCCACTATTTACGTATCCTCAGTTTTTTCGTAAAAATTTTCAAAGGAGAAAAATGGGGCTAACATACTATTAACACACACACAGTTCCTCTAGATGGGGATTTGAGATTATCTTACATGGAGCCTTTGAATTTTACTGTTTTGAAGTGTATTCACTCGTTTGGTTGACATTATTGTGCAGCAATTGATTTTTGTGCTAGAGATTTCATTATCTTTTTCTTATGTGCAAACTTAATATAGCTTCTTAACATGTCTACTATTTTTTCCTCATACTATTTTTCAATGTTTCTTACCCTGGAATTGACATAGCACTAGAATGTTCCTTATACATGTATATATATCCCCAAATGTTGGTTTGCTGCTCTTGTTTCTCAAAATTTTATTTTTTATACATTCTATGTTTCACACTTTTTTATCTCTATGTCAGACATCTGAAGCACCACAACATATGATGGAAGTGGATGAAAGCCTTGTTGGATCGAAAATAAATGTATCATTGCCAGACAATAACAGGCAAGCTTCATCCATGTCATATTGTGGCTAAATACTTTTGTTTATTTGTATAAAATATTAGTGAATTATTTTATCGGTCTACTGCACGTGACAAATGCTTGGGACTGAAATGTAGATGGTTCAGGTCACCATACTAGAATGTGTAAGATTACTTGATGCAGTGGCAGCATGTTGACAATGTAGAATAGATTCTTTTTAGTATTTTTCCTGATAAACCCATCAATTTAGATTTTGTTCTCTCAAGAATATGTTTAACTTCACATGGTGAAATTAAGTGCCATCCTTCTAAATCTTGCCTTCTCAATACTGCTGGCATAGTTTTTCCATCAGCTTGAGATGGAGCAATATGTTGTGCTTGCATGCACTGCAGAGTATCTATCTATTTGGTAGTTCATACCTCACTATTATGCTCGTTCAGTCAAATCTCCTATAATCTATCAAATGTGATGTTGATGCTAATTTTGTGATGTTATTTATTTATTTTTTTTGTTTACATTCTGAGCATGAACATTTCTTATTTCAAAAAACAGTAGCTGGGATTAAAGGCCATACTGCGCTTCTATTCGTCAAGAAAGTCTTATAGCTATAATTTAGGGAGAGGCACAAATCTAAACTCTAAAAGATCAATAAAAATTGCAATTCTCTAGTATGGAATGGATGTCAGCTGATCATGTTAGTGGTCTAGCTGGCAATTATCTAGCAGTATTAGATTATCTGTGCAATTCAATGGTATGACTAGATTCCCAAGTTGTGTTGTTGGAAGCTGGCCTCTATGAAATGGTATTATACTATCATTGTCCTATATCATTCTTGTCATTGTTTGAATCGTGTAAAAATTCATAGAAAGGCTTTTTTTATGTAAAATATACTGTCACAGTTGAATTCTAAACATAACTAAATGACTGCAACATTTTTTTGCTTTTTTAGAATATTTGCATGAGTATGTAAATGGCTATGCAGAAATGTCTTTTGATTTTAGTATGTCCCTTTGTGTAAGCATACAACAACACTATGCACTGATAAAATCAATTATTGTTGATACATGTGACATTTTGAATTTTATTATTAAAATTAGTTCTACCACATTAGCCTCAGTGCAGTCCGTTGGTTGGTAGTTCTTGATTAGGCCATTGATTTTGTGTCAAAATCAACCTAGTTGATGCCTTGATGGCTTTCATATATTACCGACCCAAAATATCTTGTTGATGTTAGAGTGCTGGCTAGCCATAGAATGTCGCTCCTTGTTAGAATGCGTGTATTTTATTTGGAGCTCTCATATGTTGAAGCGAATGCGTGTATTTATGTATTAGAATGCTATTTCATGATATGTTTAAGAACTAAGGTGCATTTTTCTTTGTAGATTCTATGAAGGCGTGGTTGAATCTTTGATCCTGTTTCAAGACAGCATAAGGTTTGGCATCAATCCTACTCCTTGTTATATCCATATTCTTGACTTCAATTTTCATCTTCAGTATTTATCTTGTGGTATTATTATTTCTATTATAACAATACCAAGTGATATACATTAAAAGATGATCAAAAATAAAATTTGTAGATGAGTGTGAATTAGGTAATATACCAAGATCCTTTTTTTTTTTTTTGGCAAAAACAGTTAATTTTGTTTGATTTTCATTGGCCTTTATTGTGTTGCAATTGAAAATTGAGCATATTTAGGTTGGCTTGGAAAATGAAACTAAGTTTGAGAAGTGGGAAAATTGTCATGCTAAACAAGTGGTCAAATGATTTCAAGTAGAGATGTGGTTCATACTTATCTCATTTTTTTTTTCTTTATATAATGCACAAGAAGAAACAAATTACGACTGACCATATTATATTTCAAACTATGCATGGTATGGATTTAATAATTTAGCATTCAATAGGTTTTTATTTGATTTTAATTATAATTACAGGCCTTTATTTAATAATTTTTGTTTACTTGTGTAGGAGAATTCATGGTTAAAGGGGTTGAAGATGAGAGGATACACGAAGCTTTTTTACTTTGTGTAATTAAGCCAAAAATACTGTGTAATAAAAATAGACAAACAGTATAAAACTCTTTACATTTTGTTATTAATTAAAATACATTGCACTTGAGCTCATTAGTTGTCAATAAAAGTCAATGAAATTGAATTTATGATACTTTTGAATGTATTGAAAGCTTCACTGTTTTTTATTTATACTTTAAATAAATTTATTTATTATTAATAGAAAAAAAATTAAAATTCAATTCAATTAATGAATAAATTTAGAGGTGATTATAACTGCCTCTAAAAGTATAAATTATAACCACCTCTAAAACTTTTGAGAAGTAATAAAAATTATTAGCTTTAGAGGTGGCTCTAAAACTATTGAGAAGAGTTAAGAAATTATTAACTATAGAGGCGGTTATAACCACCTCAAAAACTTTTGGCTATGATAAGAAATTATTAGCTACCGCCACTAAAATTATTGAGGAGTGATGAAAACGTATTAGCTATGGAGGTGATTATAACTGCCTCTACCCTTTATAATTTTTAGAAGCGGTTAAAACCGCTTCTATGTTTGTTATTAAAAACTTCTTCCATAGATAAAACTTACCCAACGGGTGGTACAAACCGGCTCTAAAATGTAGAGCCGGCTTGATACAAAGGCGGTTTATAGAGCTTGAAAACCACATCAAAAGCACTCTTTTGATGTAGTGATAAGACCATCACATTAGATTTCAGCCCTGGAAAGAAATTCTCATATGCCATTGTTAGAGAAAATTTGCATGACAGTGTGACACTAGATGACGGTAAAATATATATATATATATAGGCCTGTAAACGAGCCGAGCTTGATCGGGCCATGCCCAGCTCGAAATCGGCTCGAAATAGGCTAGCTCGAGCTCGAAATTAGCTCGAAAATAATGGCTTGAGCTCGGCTCGATTTTATTTTCGAAAGCTCGAGTTCGGCTCGATTTTATTTTTGAAAGCTCAGATCGGCTCAACTCGATTAGCTCAAAATTAAAATCTTATTTATAAATTATAATTTATAACACATGAAAAATAATAAAGAAAAGGAGATGGAGGTTAATTTTATATATTGTAATAAATTATTATTATTATTATTATTATTATTATTATTATTATTATTATATATATATATATATATATAATTTCGAGCTATCGAGCCGAGCCCGATCGAGCTCGGCTCGAAATTAATTTCGAGCTCAAAATTCAAGCTCGAGCTCGGCTCGAAAGCTCGAAATTTCGAGCCGAATTCGAGTTTTTACCGAGCCAAGCTCGAGCTGCTCACGAACAGCTTGATCGTTTGACAGCCCTATATATATATTACAAAAAGAAAAAAGTTTATGCTTGATGGATTTAACTAATAGGATTTAATTTAGGTCAAAATATCAAAATGGTCCCTCTATTTTGCGTTTTCCGCCCTTTTAGTCCTTCTAATATAAAATCTGCCTTTTTGGTCCTCGTATTTGCACATTTTTGTCCTTTTAGTTCTTCTAATTGACGAATCAGCCCTTTTGGTCCTTTCAGCTGATAAATTAGAGGGACCAAAAAGGATAAAAATGTGCAAATACGAGGACCAAAAGGGCAGATTTCACATCTAAAGGATGAAAATGTGCAAATATGAGGACCAAAAAGGCGGATTTTATATTAGAGGGACTAAAAAGGCGGAAATCGTAAAATAGAGGGACCATTTTGATATTTATACCTTTAATTTAATAAACCAATATTCAGTACAAGATAGTTTGGATGCTTAAAGGAAGAGATCAAAGAAATAGAGATTTGAACTTGCTTAGAAGAAGAGAACCTAGCTAGATAATCATAGATGAATGTTCAAATAGATGTGATTTGGAAGTTCTTTGCCCAAAGAACCAGTAGATCAAATTCTACCTTAGAGATGAAATGCCATGGTGAACTATCCTTGAAGGAGCATCTCCCACATTTTCATTTTAGATAAGAACCTCTATGTATCAACCAGTGGCCTTGGGCAACTCCCCTATCACTCAAAACCATTCCCCACGTAGGACTGCAAGTATAAATGCATGCCGGTGGCGCATGACTTTCTTGCCACTTTGGTATGCACAAATGTAACTGTCCTATAACCAATTATTTCTTTTCAAAGTGGTTGCACAACTAATCAAATATATTGGTGGGTAACATAACATGAAAATTTGAAAAACTGAACCAACGTAGAAAATTAAAAGCCCAATTGTAAGTTTGTTGGATATAACTTATTTCAGTTGTAGGTGTGAATTTACAATTCAATTCTCTTGTTGCCTAGTGAAAATGGACAAGTTGAACAATCAATTTTCTGTCCATAACTCACTCCCCTGACTATACTATGCTTGTCACATTATCAATCATTTGGCTATTGCTATAGTGGCAATAGGGTTTTTCAAAAACAACTTGATTTTTCATAGTGGGGGTTAGGTACTTGACCCCAAGCCCATAATAATGTAATATTAAACTATTATACTTTATAGCAATATATTAGTGATCAAGATAGAAAAGTTTTTTTAATAACCATGTTTCAAGTTTTATATAAACTTTATATTTATATATTATATGAATTAGTTCAAAAATAATTTTATTTTTATTTATATGGTTGGTTTTATTTTAATTTGTAATATATTTGTTTCTATAAAGTTATTACGGATTTTTTAAAATTTTTTAATAATGTAATATTATTTTTTAAAATGATTTTTCAATGGTTCCATTTTTAAAATGAAATTTATTTTGTATCGCATGAGGTATGGATATTCTAAAAAAACTTTTATTTTTATATAATTAGTTTTTAAAATAATTAATTTAAAAATACAAAAAAAAGAATTGTCAAGTTTTAGTGGTATGCTGCAGTTTCTTTTTTAATGGAAGTGGTTTATCCACCTTTTCAAAAAAAAAAAAAAAAAAAATGTCAAGTTTAGGTTGACTACCTGACTTGAAAAATTGAGTAATCAATTAAACATCTATCTAATAGATTATGGTTAGGTTTGGGTCAAGTTTTTCAAAACCTAATAGGTTTTGATTGGGTTAAAATTTCGGGTTCTATGTGGATAGTTGACCTGTTACCACCCTTAATCAAAGATGTGCTTGTCAAAAATCAAATGTCAATCTAATTAAAAGTGTGAAAATGGAAAATCACTTTAGAGTAAGATGGACATAGCATAACATTATGCCCATGAAACTAACTTAATTCTTATACAAGTTAAATTTATATAGGCCTTTGGATTAGCTTATAAAATTTTTTTTTTCTTATTTCGGTAAAAAGACTTTTAAAAAAAGTGCTTTTTAGTGTAACTTAAATGCTTATCTATATTTTATGTTTGAATAAGTTAATGCAGAAGTACTTTTATACTTGTAAAGTTATTTGGATGTGCAATCTAGAAAGGACTTTTTCAATAGTAAATTAGTACAATGGGCATCCATTAAGTTATTATAATATCTTAACTATTATGCATTCAAAACATAATAATAATAATAATAATAATAATAATAATAATAGAACACTATTAAGGGCTGTGAAAAGATTGGGGGAAAAATATATTTCATAAGGCTAATGTAGTAATCTTATAACCCCCATAATAGCTTCTTGAAAAGTCAAAAGCATATGCCAGATTAAAAAAATTTGCAAATCTATTATCCATCTTATCAACTAGCAAATTCATTTGTTTTGCTAGCTTTCACAATACTTAATATTTGATTAAAAATAAAGATATGAGACTAAAAACTTTTTTACTATTAAATTAGGAAAAAAAGTATTTGAATTGACTAGCAGAAAAGCAAAAGGAAAATTTTATCAAAATATTGAAGTAACGCACAATAAATATGGTTTGCTTTCATAAATCATATGGTATTGCCTTGTCAAGTACCACTTTCTATATATGTTATCAAGTTCTTGAATGGGTCAAAATACAAGGAAAGAGAAACTTAAATACAAATGTTAATTAACACTGGCTTCTCTGAAAACCAAGTTATGGCTTCCAAGGTAGTGTAATTTGGCATTGGAACATGATTTTATACCTTTTAAGACAATAACAAGTGTGGCTTACATGCTCAATAAAAAGTCTCATTCTCTTCAATTCCAATGAAAAAGGTATGAAATTTTAGTACAAATATCATTTATATGAGTAAAATGTTTCCCTTCCTACAACACAATCATCTAGTAGAACAAGATAAGCCATATGCTCTAATCATCAGAAATATAGAAGTAAGATAGGCACAATTAGATTAGCATTTAATATACCGAACCAAAAAGAAGACATGTACTTGCAATTGCATTATGCCTTAAAAACCATACATAATACTGAAGAGTATCATGATAAAAGAACATAGAAAATTCAGTGCAGTGAAGTGAGAACTTTACAATTTAAGATCCAATGAAGAATATTAACTAGATGGACATCAAAAGATTCAATCAGATATTTAGGTAACTCAAATGACATATCAAATCAACTTATCTACAAATTTATGAAAAATGAAAACATGAGGACAACAAGATCATTGACTTTCAAAACTCATGGATTAATCTAGATTATACCACAATTTACAAATGAGCCTTCACTAAACAATATAATATAGCAAACTAGTAATAGATGTTTCATTTAGATAAAACAAATAAAACTTTATTTGCCCCTAAAATGCCTAAATTTTACTATCACAATGCCTAGAACTAGTGGAAAAATGAAGGAACAAAAACAATGGCATCAAGTGTCAAACACAAAATGAGGCCTTTAGCAAATTATAAACTTCACATGTCTATTAAGGCTAAACTGTTCTATTGTAACTCTACTTGAGAGAATTGCCCAAAGAGATCACAATATTTGCTATATGGATATACAATTATAAATCACAAACACTCAAACATTCATTTTACATTATTCCTCAATAATATGGTTTTATAATACATATCACAAATATTTTAATTCTCAAATAAAATTAATAGTAAATAACATCAAAGTAGAACAATATCGACAACTCCCAATCCAGTACCAGAATAACATAAATTAAACCAAGAACATCAATTATCATTATTTCCAAGTTTTCCATCTTGAAAATTAATATTTTGACCTCAATTCATCAAGATCAACCTTTCCAACCTGAGATTGAAAATAGAGAAGGATGAGCTACAATTAGATAAGTAAAATAACAAACAAGATATGAGGTAGTAGCAAGTCTTTCCAAACATTTTAGCAAAGTTAATGACTTGTTTTTAATGGCAATTTAATTTGAAATATTGCATTTGTCACACATTTATTAAATATGCTTTTAATTAAAAAAAATATACATCTCTATACATACCAACATATTTGAGAAACATGCTCAAAATTGATAAAATTATAATCAATTAGTTAGACACTAATCATAATATTATAATCTCACTCATGCAAAATCGACACTGCATTCCTATGGTTAGACATCTAATATATCAACATATACCCACATTTGTTAGATGACAATTCCAAAGTTTGAGTTGCAGAATGTTAATAAACCAATGTATGCCCTTAAGGGTGATATTGATTCAATGCCGATTCACATTGCATGCCTACCCAATTAATTTCAAACCATTGAAATTTGATGTCGTTCTTTCTTATGCCTATTAAAAAACTTACAACTTTCCATTAGCAACTAACAATTTACATAAATCATTTAAGTATTTTTATTAAAATAATTTTTATTATCCATCAAAGGAATTCAATGCAAAATACAGAGATTTTATTCAAATAATATTTTAAATTTAAAAAACACAATATAAAAGCCGCATACCTCAGCTTTCTGCTAAATAATCTAAGAGACTTGTTATGCTAACAATCTCTAAAACACTCTCAAAAAGATTTCATACCCTCTAATTTACTCCTAATTCCTTGTTACATCAAACTTTTAAATTTTTAAATTTTTTATTAAACATCAAATGCTTTATGAGATTTTCATGTTTGTGATAGTCATAAATTTCCTGATTTTTATAAATTTAAAAAATTCATCCATTTTCATGACATTTTCATATGATTTGGAAAATTTTATTGTTTTGTATATTTTTATAAAATTAAAAATTTATATTTTGCAAGATATTAAAAATTTAGAAATAGCCACCACAACAATGGCCGAATAGTAAGGCTTTGACTATCATATGGGAGTTTGAGCGTTGACCTTCCCCTCAATGCGTGCCTGATGCATGTGTATACCATTGCTTGTCCACATTCTAAAATATATATATTCTAAAAGATATATATATATATATATATACACATGATTCATGCTCTTATCTACTCAAATAACAAGAAGGTATAAGACTCACCATGATTGTTTGATCTTGCAATGTCGCATATTGCTCAAAATCATAAAAGAACCTGTTTATAAAAATAAAATCAGAATGCAATTTTTTTTTTTTCCAAAAACCCTCATAAAAAACAAATTGTAAATTTGTTTAATAATACTATTTGGAATCATTAATTATCAAATTAGTATAAAAATATACCTATAAAATGGTTTGTTAGTGAATTGCCAACGTGCTCCCACCAAACATCCAAGACATATCCCGTGGACCAATCATTTAAATAAATATATTTGATAATTATTTAAAAAATATTAACATTAATAGATATCTATTTTTTAACTATACAAATAAAGTTTATAAATTGTAAAATATTAAATAAAAAAACCTGAACAAGTTTATGTTAAAGCTTTTATTCCAAATCAATTTAAAAAAAAAAATCCATTGGGCATCTTAATTTTAGTCAGCAAGCAAACACAACCAGGCATGGCTAGGATGATTACCTCCATAATCCAATATCATGCCCAAAGGAAGGTTGAAAAAGTTCTTTCAACTGTGGATCTGCCCATTCCACCGCTTTCCACCATTCTTCACTCACTATTATCTTCATGCGAACAGTCCGCTCCTTGTTTATCAAGCATTGGAGCTCTTTCAATTTGGGACAACGGAGTATTTTGATTTCACAAAGTGAATCACAAACCAATTTCCCATGGTAAATACTTGTCAACAATGGCAAGTCCAACAACGTCAATCTCTTTAACTTTGGAAGGCTAGCCATAGTTGCACTAGTCTTACCTGAAATTATACCCTCCATAACATCGCAATATTGAATTATTATTTCTTCGAGATTTTGAAGGTTGTTCACAAGCAAATCATTTGGTATCAGATACTTCAACTTATTACACCTAAAAATATCCAGCTTGCTCAAGTTTTTGAGGGTTTCCTCATGGGGTTTTTCTTTGCACAAGCCCTCAAAACTGTGAAGATTCCATAAATGAAGTTTTTCTAAGCCAGGAAAAACAATATCTCCATCATTTCCAAGCCACTTCATTTCTTTACAGTCGTCAATTCTACAGTATATCAACTGTCTTAAATCATCCCAGTGAAAAACATCTGACAATTCGATGAAATTGCAATCTTTAATTTGGATAGTGTTTGCAATAGCAGGCAACGCAACTTTCTCCATACTCTCATTTTCGACATAATGCCCATCATATTTATATCTTAATGTAAACTGGAAATAATCCAAATTTCTCAAGAGTTGAGATTCACGAGCCTTGTTGGTATAGCTATTGAAGGCCAACACATCAGTGAAATCAGCTGAAAACTTGGTCAATTTTTTTAATCTTATGATAATTTCCCCAATTGTTGAATTATCTTCGGCATTTGCATTACTTCTATAAGACAATCTCCATCTGCTACGTCGTATGGAAAGAATTTCAAGACAGGGCATTTTTAAAAGTACTCTAGATGGAAAACTTCCCAATCTTCTGTCACTGGGTCGGAGTCCGTTGGAAATATCTAGATGCCTAAGTTTTACTAAGTTTTCAAGCCCATGGGGTAATTCTTTCAGGGAAAACAATTCTCTTAGTTTTAACTGTCTTAATTTATGAAGCTTGGCTAGTGGAGGCAAACACTCAAGGTTCCAACAACCCTTCAAAATTAGTGCGTGAAGGTTTACCAAATCAGAAAGTGAAGCTGGAAGTGATATTATTCCAGTGCCAGAGAGGTCAAGGACTTTAAGGTTGTGCATATGCTTGAAGAATGTGTCAGAGAAGGTGATTCGTCCCCAGAAAACATCATGCAGCAACAAAGTAGATAGTTGGGGACAATTTGGTTGGCCTTGAAATGCTTCAACCAAATCTCCCATCAACGAAACTCTTTCTAGACTTTCAACCCATTCTTCCTCCTTAGGTGACTCCTTCAACCTCAATCCAGCTTTTACCATGAACTGTTCCTTTGTGATGTTAATTGCTAGATCCCGGATCAAGTCATGCATCCTCACACACTTATCATTGTAGCTATTCTCTATCATGCATGCATCTTTGAGTTCCTTGAGATAAGCATGCCCTTTGTCTTTCTCAGTCTGTATACTCCCCTCTTCATCGATCAATCCCTCAGCCATCCAGTATTCAATCAGCTCATCAACTAATATAGGATAGTCCTCTGGATATAGAGCACAATACAAGAAACATGCACGAATCGTGTCACTGCTCAACCGGTCATAACTGAATTTAAGACTCCCAAAAACATATTTGCCCATGTCTTTAATCTGATCAATGTTTGATGTCTTCAGTTCCTGCAATGCATTCCTCCAGACCGGCAGTTGATTTTCTTTCCTCAAAGCACGTCCAACAGTGATCAGGGCCAGTGGCAGCCCTCGACATTCCCTGGCTACCTGCTCCGCAATTGGCTTGATTTCAGGTGAAACAATATCTTCACCACCAACTTTTTCCTTGAACAAACTCCAAGCTTCTTCACGAGTAAGGCCCTTTACTTCAATTTCTCTGTCGCTCTCCATGCTATGACAAACTGCTCGGGAACGGGTGGTCCACACAATTTTGGAACCATTACCATCCTCAGGAATGCCCACAGTTTGCAGAGAAACACCATCCCAAATATCATCTAAGATAATTACAAAGTTCCTCCTTCTTCTCAAAGCTTGAGATAACTCCATTGCTCTACTAGTTTCATCTGAAGAGAGCGGACAACCCAACTGTTCTGCAATAGTTTTTTGTACCTTCTCCAATTCGAAAACACTGGAAACAGTCACCCACATGACAATGTCAAAATCATCTTTCTTTTCCTTCAGCTGATTGTAAATCTGCCTCATGATGGTTGTCTTGCCGACACCGCCCATACCATAGACGCCAATTTTACCAACCTCAGGATCCATGATGCATTGCAAAATCTCTTCTTTTTTCCTTTCAGCTGAAGTTCCGTGTAAGGTTGTGGCAGGTAAACCGGAGGAAGTTTCGGGCAGTGAATCAATAAATAAATTTTCCCCTTCAGCAAATGGCTTTCCTTTTTCTTGAAGATCTTTGACGTCGTTGAGTATTCCCATTGTCTTCTTGCTTCTTTTCAAACGCGAGTAGTAATTTGGGCAAAATCCTTTGCAGCACATATGATGTGCACTGCCAGAGCCTAAGCTGTTCACTCTTTTTTCTATCTCCTCCACCTTCTTCAACCAATCTTTTACCGCTTCTGTCGATGTCTTTCCATACCGCACCTGGCCTGTATTCATATTTGTACAGATGTCATTTTTTTGGCTGCTCAAAGTTCTCCATTCACTCTGCATAGTTTCTTCATTTTCTCTAAGTTTTCTGATATAGTTCAATTGTTGGCAAACTGGTCTCCATGCTATCTGGCAAGCACTTGACAACAGCCCAGATGCAGTCTCCTCCATTATATCTAGTAAGGGACTTGTACAGCTTCGATTAGCTGGGACAACAATCAAAATTCCATCAGAAAAATGGCCAGCAGGCAAAATGAAGGCAACAAAAAAAACAACATTACCAAACTCAAATAAGAAATATAACTGGAACTAAACATGTGTCAAGGTACAAGTTCGTTGCAACATTATAAATATTACACAACTAAATCATTATGAAAAATAAATCATTTGACTTAAAAACAGAATAATCTTGAGCTATGTAACTAAAAATTAAAGAGGTCAGGTGTTTGTGCGTTGAACTTCAGTTTTTCAATTGTGCAAGAAGCATGTTGCAAGTAATGCAGAGAAGCCGCATAAACTAAAAAGAATGAAGTAATTCAACAATCAAACTTCATAATTTAGTTGTGCAGTGCACTCACGGAAACCAAGTAATTATGAAATTATTTGATCATCCAAATAAAACCAGTAGAGTGAGTTTCAAGAATATGTGAAATTGGACAACATGTGTAATGTAAATAAATTAAAGATGGTAAATCTTTCAAAAAACAAAAAACGCAATGATATTTTAAACAACTCTTCTTACCATCTACCAGATTTTGCCTTGAAAGATCATATATATATCAGCATCACATCTGATCTGAGCCCTGAAAAGCCATTCGCAGATTCCACTGTTAGAGAAGCACTAGTCTAACTCTTAACATACTAAAATGGTATGGTTTAAAATCTCTGAAGCCGTATCTTCAGAAGAAACACACAAAGTGACTAGTGTGTAAATGGTCTTACCTTCTACCAGACTTTGTCTCGGAAGGTCATATAACCAGATCATCAGATTTTCAGCCACGAAAACAGGTTCAAACCTGATTCCACTATTAAAGAAGAACTTGTCAAATGCTAAACATACTAAAATAATATGGTTTAAAATCTCTGAAGATGTACCTTCAGAAGAAACAGATTTTGCCTCAGAAGCTCATATAACCAAATCATCTGATTTTCAGCGGCCCAAAAAGCAACTTCATGAAGTCAACTGTTTGAAGAGATGAACAAATGAAAATAAACATGAGAATTACCTCAGAACAATAAATTTTCCTAAATATATTTCCCTTGATGGATTCAACTAAAAAATTATAGTAAGTCCAAGAATTACGAATGCTCGAAGGAACAAAAAAAACAGGTTTAAACTAAAACCTAAAGTCTTGCATACCTGAGATTTTGAATCTTGTTGTCCACTATCAACTATGGAAGAAGAAAAAAAAAAAGAAAGAGTCTTGGAAAACTTTTTCTTTACTTCAAGAAATAATGGAGTTTTAGCTTTCCTGGATGCCATAACAGAGAATAACAACTTTTTCTTTTCTTTAAGCAAAGCATAGGATTTTCGCTCGCTTTGGATGCCATACTAAAGTAATTTTTTTTTAACTCCTGCTAACTTTGTGAACTTGCTTACATTTTATTTTATTGTTTGAATTTGTTTGCATTTTATTTTATTGTTTGAATGAAGTTGGTTGTGTGTTATCACTTTTGAATTTAATTTTTATTATGTTCCTACAGGTGTTCTATGCAACAGGGACAACATGCACTGGATCTTGTTTTTATCACAATGTAAATGGTTTTTTTAAATACGTCAAAATTACCTCAAAACAATTTTATTCACCAAGAACTTTTTTTTTTTTTTGCAAAAAGAGCTAAAGAAGCTAAACAAACAGAAAAACAAAAAGGCAAACTTAGAAAGAAAATCCGGAAGCGAGGCAAAGATCCTCCAGCCAACGAGGACGATCACGTCCTTGAGCGAAAAGAGAGATTGCAGGATTGGAGCTGCCAAAGTGAGCAAGACTATCAGCAAGGATATTGTGTTCGCGATTGATAACATCAATGAAAAGATCCGGCCATTCAAGAAGAATGAATCTAATGGAATCCAGAATGTTAGAAATTCGCCAAGCAGTGATATTGTTGAAGCTTTTGATCAGGAGGGCTGCAGAGGGGCAGTCAGTCGAAAGATGAGAAGGGATCCAACCATTCAAGCGGCAATGCTCCAAGGCAAAAAGAATCGCACGGAGCTCAGCTTCCAGGGAAGAAGTGCAGGAGCCACCAGCAGCCCCTGCAAGAAGGATAGTAAAATGATTAGTGGAAATAAAAAATCCAAATCCAGCCCTACCAGATAGCGCAGCCCAAGCAGCATCAGTGGTGATAGAGATTGATAGTGGGTCCTGATGAGTGAAAAATGGTGAGCGAGGTAAGAATAAACCATTCGCAATGTAAAAATCCAGAACATCACGCCACGCCTTAGAGGGTAACAGATTGAAATTTGGAGTCTCCTGCCGGAAGATGAAGTTACAACGAGCTGTCCAGATGTGCCAAGCAACATAAGCAACTAATGATCTGAAAAAGTCACAATTAGAATTATGGATAAAGTTGGGATAAAGCCAAGCGCCATCAACAAGAGAATTAAAGAAAGTTTGATCCAAACCCAACCAAGAACGAATGACATTCCAGCAAGAAACAGCAGACCGACAATGCCAAAAGATATGCTCAGCGGTTTCAGGATTAAGGCCACAGAAATGACAGACAGAAACAGGCCCAATGTTTAAATTATAAAGAAAAGCTCCAGTGGGAAGCTTTCCATGATTCAATTTCCAAAGAAAAATTTTAACCCTAGGAGCTACCTTAAGCTTCCAGATGAGGTGCCAACCCTGCCAAGGAACAGAATCACAACTCACCGAGTTAAGATGATCATACACAGCTGCCACAGTCGAAGCATTGTTAGAAATAGGGCGCCAGACCCAATCATTAGGCAAATCATTATCAAAGATAGTACTATTAAAATTCACATGATGCAAACTATCTCCAAAAAGAGAAGAGCAAGCCTGAAGATCAAAAGCACCGTTAGAAACAAAAGCAGAAATCGAGAGATTATCAGTGAGGTGCATATTTAAAAAAGTGGGTTTGCGACTAAGAGGGAGATCCAAAATCCAAGGGTCCTCCCAGAAATTAGAGAGATTAGGATTACAAACCGCAAGATGAACATTAGGTTTAAGAGCAATGGCAACTTTTGCAATGCATTTGTGAAAACTGGACACAGAAGAATGAGAATCAGAATTCCAAATTTTCCAAGCATGATACTTATGCAAGAAAATAGAAACCCAGATCTTATTATCCTGATTCACAATGGAGAAGAGATGTTTGGCTAAAAGAGCAAGTCTGGCATTTCTAAGATTGCGCATGCCCAAACCCCCCTCAGTTTTTGAAAGAGTGACGGTAGACCAACCAATAGAATGGAATCCAGAGCCCCTGCCATGCCTACCCCAAAGAAAATTGCGAGCCAATTTAGAGATGGAATCGAGAATTGAGTCTGGGAGGTAAAAAATTGAGAGAAGATAAACTGGAAGGGAAAAGATGCTGGAATTAAGCAGGATAACCCGACCAGCTTGAGAAATGGAAGCATGGTTCCAGGCCCCAATAGCCGAAGCGGTTTTGGTGATAAGAGGTTGAAAGTGGCTAATAGGGAGACGGAAAGGGGAGATAGGAGCTCCTAAATAAGAGAAAGGAAAACTCCCAAGCTTAATGCCTAAAATAGCAGCCATAGATTTAGAAACGCGCTTGTTGAACCAAGTAGGGAGATAAATGGCTGACTTGATGAGATTTGGTTTTTGCCCAGTAAGATTAGAATACAGATTGAGACAAAATTGGGTATTCCTAGCCGAAAGTCTGGATGCTTTGGTGATGAGAATGAGATCATCAGCGAACATGAGGTGGTTAATGTTTCTAGGAAGGGAAGCGTCAAAACCGGAAAGAAAATTGGAACGGAGGGCATGATTGAGAATGGCCGAAAGATTTTGAGTGACCAGAAGGAAGAGAAGGGGAGAAATTGGGTCTCCCTGTCTCACTCCCCTAGAACTGGAAATCCAACCACTAGGTTTACCATTAATGAGAAAAGAAAAGGAAGCAGAGGAAAGACAAGACTCAATCCAACGAATCCAAATGCCAGGAAAATTCATTCTATGGAGGGTTGCAAGGATTGAATTCCATTCAACAGTGTCAAAGTCCTTTTCAATGTCAACCTTAACAACCATCCTAGGGGGGTTTAACCGATCAGTTTCCATTGTGTGAACCATCTCCCGAAGGGCAATAATATTATCAAAAGTAGATCTACCAGCGAGAAATCCAGACTGCTCAGGGCCGATCAATTTAGGGAGCACAGTTTTAAGCCTAGAAGCCAAAATTTTAGAAATAAGTTTGTAACAGACATTGCAGAGGGAAATTGGGCGAAAGTCCGAAACCAACCGAGGGTGATCATGTTTAGGGATAAGGACAATGAAGGTTTTACCCCAAGATTTAGGCATGCTGGCAGTAGAGAAAAAGTGAGAAATGGCCTTAAAAATATGATCCCCCAGTAAATTCCAGTAAAAAAGATAGAATTCAACATTAAATCCATCTGGACCTGGTGATTTCCCACGCGGCATAGACCTAAGGGTTCGGAAAACCTCCCCCTTGGTGACAGGCTTGATCAAATCGTCCTTGTCATCGGACTCCAGCGTAGGGAAATCATCAGGCAGGGAATTTAACGTAAACTCAAGAGGAAGAGAAGAAGAAGAGGACCACAAATTACGGTAAAAAGAAAGAAATTCATTTTCAATATCAATTCTGGAAGAGAGAAAGTTACCAGAGTTATCTCTAAGAGAATGAATCGTGGATTTAACTTGGTGGACTTTAGCAACCCGATGGAAGAAAGCCGAGTTAGTATCTCCCTTATTAAGCCATTGCATACGAGCACGCTGGGCCCAAAAGGTAGTATTTTGGCGGTAAAGGGCAGAGAGTCTATTTCTCAAGGAGCGGAGCCAGAGGGCGTGCCAAGGGTCAGGAGACAAGCAGTCACGATCTTCAATAAGTTTTATCTCCGACTCCAGATTGGCAATCTCACCATCAATCGATCTCAAACCTGCAGATCTCCAAGAATTGATATTATGTTTAGCACGAGAGATATAATGAGAAAAGGAGTGCATGGGGGAGGAACTGCAGACAGAAGCAAAAGCGTTAGCAACATTTGTATGGCAAGCATTGTATTCCAACCAGATGTTATCAAAGCGAAAAAAAGAATGCTTAGACGGAGCGCAAGTTCTAGCCGTGAGGAAGAAAGGCGAATGGTCCGAACAAGCACGAGGAAGATGACGATTGTTGAGAGAAGAGAAAGAAGCTACCCAAGCATGGTTAGCCAACAGACGGTCGAGTCGAGCCCAACGACGGGCGAGACCTGACTGGTTGTTGCACCAGGTAAAGCGGGAGCCTGAAAAACCAATATCCAACAGGTTATTATTAATAATGAAGTTATTGAAAAAACGGGATTTACAAGAATAGGATCTAAAATTCCCTCCTCTGATGTCCATCTCATCAAAAACAGCATTAAAATCTCCAGCAACAAGCCAGGGAAGATGCGTGTTAGATAAGCCAGAAAGGGAGTCCCAGAGGAGTTTTTGAGACGCAAGAATCTGAGAGTTATAAATGACTGAAAGCAGCCAAGGCCCATTGTTGGACGAGATCACCAAGGTTAAGGCCATTCGAGAGACCGCAATGGGGGTCACCCTTCCAAGATCACGAGACCAAAGAATGATGATGCCACCAGAGAACCCAATAGCCGGGATAGCAGCCCATTCCCAGTATCTGGAAAATCTCCTGCAAAACCGAAGAGAGCGGTCAGGGTCAGTTTTAGTTTCAACAAGACAAAGAATGTGAGGTTTTAAACGACGCTTAAAATCCCAAATACGATCAATGGTGCGGGAGTTAGAAACTCCACGGCAATTCCAGCAAAGAATCTTAAGAAAAGGCATCATAAATAAGATTGATAAAAATAAAAAAGAGAGGAGAAAGGTTAAGAGGAGGAGGCGGATCTCCCTTTCTTGGATCGGTTCTTGTTTTTGGTTGGAGCACGACGAGCCAATGCCTCCAACTTGATATCTTTTTGGTATTGAGAAATAAGCATGTCATCATCCGGTTCCAGGGGAGAGCCGGAGTCTTCCGATCCCTCAAGAGACCCAGAGTCATCCATAAGATGGTCTGGGGGGGGAGGGGGGGGGAAGCATGAAGGGCAAGCTTAACCCGATTGACTAGATTAGAATGATTTTGATCATCTGCAAGGGGGGGAGCCGAAGTGAGAAGCAGAGGAGGGGTGAGAAGGGGAAGGGGTTCCTGCTGAGCAGAGGCCAGCTGGAGATTCAAATGCGATTTGATAGGAGGTGGATGGGAGGGGACAGGAAGGGATGGTAGAATGGGAGTTCCAAGGCCATTAGGAGCTCCGAATGTCGGGACAAGGGCAAGGTCAGAACCTTGGAATTCGGGAAGATCAGTGGGGTTGACGGTAGGTCTTTCCTCGGGCCCCAAAAAAGGATTCTGACGTTCTCCCTCGGGACAAGAAGAGTTCCCAAGATCAACGGTATCCAAGGGATCAACGGATTTATTTTTTTTGAGATAGGGAAAAGCAGTTTTACTCGATAAACGAAAAGCCGCAGAGCCGCGTCGAGAGAAGCCGCCACGTGTCGCAAAGGAAGATGGCGGTTCCAAGCCGAGTTGCCTCGTGTTCGGATCCTGGCCATCGTTCCCAGAGCGAGAGGGCGGGCTAGGGTAACTGCCACCGCCGCGACCCCGACCGCGACCCTGACCACGACGGTTACGGGGCTTCAGCCAGGAGCCAAAGTCATGAGAGTCATCCTCACCCCCCAACGGAGGTGCCAAAGCAGGATTATCAGAAATGGGGCAGTCATCCATCCGTTCAGTAGCCACGCCAAAATCGCGAGGTTGATCATCGACCTCCATAACCCTTTCATCAGAGACAGGGGGAGGCTGAGGACCAGACTCCGGTTTTCGGCTGCTAGAGAAGGAACAATGAGACTCTCCATGACCAACACGGCCACACCTGTAACAAAAGACAGGGAGTTTTTCATAGAGAGCTAAAATAAAAACAGAATTGTCCCCATATTTTACCCAAGTCCCTTTCTGAAGAGGGAGATTAAGATCAATATCCACACAGATTCGAGCGTATTTGGAGCGAGAGAGATTTAAGGTGTGCTCATCAATCTTTAGCACACGGCCAAAGTGAGAAGCAATGTTTTCCAGAAGATCGCCATTCCAAAGCTCCATTGGGACATGGTGAAGTTGAATCCAGACAGCTGCCGTCGAGAGTTTTTCGAAGGCAGGCTGGAAGGACTCACGCCATTCAAAAAGTTGCAGGATCCTACCGTCAATGGTCCAGGGTCCATCCCAGAGGAGTTTAGCCTGCATATCAAGAGAAGCACAGCGGACAAAGTAAAAGCCATTAGGAAGATCAGAGATGGAGAAATCCCCAAGTCCCCTCCAGGCATCAGCTAAAGCTAGCTTAGCTTGGTCAAGAGGAAGAGATTTGCCCAGAAATTTAGCATAGAGTGCAGTTTGCATGTTATCTCTAGCAGATATCCACATCTCACGGTCAATGGTGATGCACGAATGTGTTGAATTTTTCAAACGATCAAAGTGGGTTTTCTGGAGGTGGGGAGGAGGCTCGAGGGGAGAAGGAGGAGAGGTGGTTCCCACAACCTTAGCCCAGGAAATACCAGGCAAGGTTGAGGAGGACGGCTTAGGATCAGGCGGACGGAGCGGAGGTTTCAGCTGGGGCTTCAGCGAAGGGCCAGACATGTTATCCACCAAGAACTTTTGAAGTGTCAAGCCAAATCCATGTGAGCACTTGCATTATGACTGAATATTTTTAAAAAAATCAAGATGTTGGCTTTCTTTAAATGTCAAATTTTTTTAAATAAAATTTACAAAAATGAAATTTTATGAGTTCTTATTATATTTTAAAAACTCAAATATATTTTTATTATTACTGGTGTATGAATCTTTTTTTGGTTTTTAAGCCATTTTTATAAAATTATTATTATTATATTATTATTTAAAAAAATCACAAAAGTGAATTTTTTTGTTTTCTAAACCTTTTTTAAGTTATCATTATATTTTAAAAACTTTTTAAAACGGCATTTATTTTGAAATTATCATATATATCTTTCAAAATGAATGCAGTTAAATAAAGGTTTTTAAAAATAATAGCTTGAAAAAATTTTAAAAAAATCAATGTCGGTGGCACTTGTTTGCATCAAATTTTAAAAAATAAGTGAGCCTTTTCTTTCTTTGTTTTTTAAAAACATCAATCTTACATACTGAATGTTGTTGTCCAGTATCAACTGTGGGAAAAATAAGAAAAGAGTCTTGGATTGCTGAAATTAACTTCCATCACAATTCCATTTTCTTTACTTCGAGAAATCATGGAATTTTAGCTTTCCTGGATGCCATAATAGATAAGAACAACTTTATTGTTTTGATAGGCCCTGCTAACTTTAGCGCCAGAGCACAACTTCGAAATTTGGTGAAAGTTATTATCTATGTGGATCCATGTTAGTGATAATGTGGCATGTGCTACATCGGTAATTAATCTTTTTATAATGCACACTGGTGTAATTTTGAACCGCTATGGACAAAAGAAAGAAACGATTAAACTGAAGAGTTCAGTATCACACAACTGAGAATTTTAATGTTGTTGTCCAGTATGAATTGTGGAGAAAAAAAATGAGATTTGGATAATTGAAAAGTAATTACCAGCGCATTTTCATTATCTCTTCTTCAAGTAAAGTGCAGAATTTTAGCTTTGTCGGATGCCATAATAAAGAAGAATAACCTTTTTCATAGGCCCTAAAACAGCACTTAGACATCTCACTAGTTTTCAGAAAAAATAAAAAAGGCAGGTGCTGGCTTGCATCATGTAATAATTAAAAGCCACAAATGAAGAAAAACAAGTTAAGCAGGATAAGGATCAGCTTCAACACCATTGTAATTAGTTTAAACGCTAAAGGTTACATGGGAAATCATTTTAGATTGCAAACATATAAAAATAGTGAAGCAGCATAGGTTACGAAAATCAAAGAGCTTTTAAGGTACAACACATATTCCTTAAGATAGATGGGAAAAAAGAACTGATCCTGAAATAGAGATTTGAAGAACATGACAAGTTTTCAAATGTCAGTGATTTGGAAGGCCTTTGACCAGAACCCGAAGATCAAATCTTGGGAACAAATGCCATGGTGAATCATCTTTGGAGGAGCGTCTCCCACATTTCCTATTCAGATAAGAACCTCTATCTGCAAGTGATTTGGATGGCCCCTAATAGTAACAACTCCCCTGCCACTCAAAATCATTGCCTAGCCAGCCCGGCAGGTGATTTTTTTTTTATTATTATTATTTTTAAAACTAAAATAAAGGAATCATCAAAAGCTCCCACATTTAGGATTAAAAAGTCTAATCACTCAGCCAAAGTTATTCTTTTGCCCACACTTGGGATTAAAAAGTCTAACCACTTAGCCAAAGTTTTGCTTTTGGAAATAGCTAAAATCTTAAAAAAATAATTAAAAAAAAAAAGACATTAGCAAAAGTTGCCCACACTTAGGATTAAAAACTCTAACCACTCAGCCAAAGTTTTTCTTTTGGAAATAGCTAATATCATTAAAAAAGTAATAAAAAAAGTTATAAAAGAAACAACAATCACTTTTCTTTTTCTCAATCTATATATACCTTTTATCAGGTTATTCGGCATTTGGTGTGATTTTATTTACTTTAACTATCCTTCTTAATTTGCATAGGCAATTGGAGATGTACTAGAGTTCAACAAGAGACAGTAGAGATGCGAAGTTCATAACCTAGTTACTTCTTATTTATTGATAGCATGATGAGTACAACAATGGCCTCTCAAGTCCAAATAAGAGACAGGATCTAATATTGACGAATAGATTAGTAGGCGACAACTCTAATCCAAGGTAAGAACTACGTGAGTTTCGATTTCTTTTACACCCCAAATGATTATGCAGGCAACTTAATTCGATAGATACATGAATTAAATGTAAGCTTTTTTTTATTTTTTTTAGTCATTTTGAATCGTTTTAAATTATTTCAATTTATCAGTAATCATTTTTATTTTATTTATTTAAAAAAATTAAAAACAACCTGATTTGTGATTTTATTTTTATTTATTTCTTTCTAACAACTCTTTGTTAAAGATTTAATTCTTAATAAAGTATAAGACATCTCTACCATGTGTCAAACTCTCATTATAAATTTATTGATGAGATTGGTATGGTTCAATTAAATAGCACTCAAATTACTTAGATATTAAGCAATAAAATGGAAAAAAAAATGATATAAATAAAAAATATATCCAAAGGGAATTTTATTTGTGTTATTTTTCCATTTTAAGGTCATTATATTTAAGTTATCATTTAATTTCAATGAAAATAATACAAGTTATTTATATCATTTGCTATGTACATTAATATTATCAATAATTTCATTATAATGTGTAAATTATAAATATTATGTAATACAAAACCATAGAATTCATCTTTTATATAAAATTTTGTTTTTTACTAATCAATAAAGAATAAATATTATTATCACTTTAACTTTATTTGACTCAAAACTATCTTTTAGTTTTGATGAAAACAATATTGTTTGATTATATTATTTGCTATGAATATTAATATCAAATCAGTAGATCACTCACTTTGATTGGATAATAAAAAAATAATTGAAGTGATTAACCATGCATAATCTATATATACACATCATCAATGGTTTCATTAATTATATCATTTCAATATGTACATAGATGAGGAGTATTTTACTTGTTTATTTCTTTTCAAACTTCTAATTTGGTCTTCAGATGAAAAAGTTTTTTTTTAAAGAAATTGGAGAATCATTCAATGTGTTAATAATGGGAGAATTAGTGTACAATTTTTTCAAAATTTAGAGTAAGCTTGTTGTTTTTAAAAATTCAAGTAATGATATGATTATGTCTCTGGTAGGAACATTATTATTAACATCATCTATGGCATTCATCTTTCATGTGCATTGTAATGGTCTAACACTGCTACTACTAATAGAAAAAAGCAAAATAACTGCTCGAATTCTGAGGTGAGTCACGCCAACCCCGCTTGACTAGTTAACACTTTGTTGGATGGGGCTCAGTAGGCGACAGGCCCATGCCCCCTCTAGATATAGTATTGTATGTGTATACACACACACTTGTTTTTAATAATTGTTTTTCAATTTTTATATAAAAATTGAACTTAAATACTTTTTTTTATTATATAACTTAAATACTATTTTAGTTAAATTTTTATTATTATTTATTCTTATTAGTGATTTTATTTTAATTTGCAATCAATTTGTCTTTATTATATTGTTATGAATTTTATTTATATTTTGTAATGATATAATATTATGTTTTAAAATGGTTTTTAATATTTTAATCTTTAATATGAAAATGATTTTTCTATGGAGTATGGATATTTCAAAAAGTATTTCTAAAAAATTATTCTTATTAAGTTTAGGTTAAGTACCCCCACCAGAAAAAAATTGAGTAACCAGTTAATCCAATAGGTTCAGGTAAAGTTTTCTGTTGTGTTAAAAGTTTCAGGTTCAAGTTGGATATCCAATCGATGTTCATCTCTTGTAAAAGGCGTGCACGTGGAAAATCAAATTTCAATCTAATCAAAGTATGCGAGTGGAAAATCAAACTCGAGTAAGATGGTTGGAGCGTAACACCATGAAACTAACTCAATGATCACATAGGGTAAATTTGTATATATTTCAACAATGGAAAGTTAAAGTTTGACTTTACTGAATATATATGAAAAATTTTAATCAGGTTAATGAAAAACCTAAACACAAAGAGAAAAAACTATACATCTTGAGCGAAAAAACTAATTATGTCATGTAGCTTAAATAATACTATAAACAATCTAATAATTAAGCTTACACATACAAAGTTTGTAACTGTAGAAGACTAAACAATAGCACATAAAAGCCTATGCTCATGAATACATCCCCATTTTATATATATAAAAAGAAAATAAGAAAAATAAAATAAAATATGGAAAATGAAAGAAATTGAATATTTGTGGAATTACTTTAGCAAGCTTCTTCATCTCCCAGACCCACCATTTTCAATGTGCCATCTGTGGGGGCAGTGGAGGCTTGGTTGGCGCAATGTCAAAAAGGAATTTGGGAATCTTGTTTCAAAAGCAATTGTGTGGAATATCTGACTTGCAAGAAATGATTGCATGTTTAATAGCATCTTTATTCCTGTGCGCTGTATTATTTTGAAAATTGACCGGATGATCTTGTCTTGGCTTTCTTCAATGGTGGCGAACCCTCGAGAGAAGTGTGAGGAGGAGATCTCCACCATTAAGAGAAGTCTGGACTTTCTTGGCCCTCGAGTGGCGGAGATGGATGTTGCTCTGCATGCTGAGGAGGCTCTTGATCTCGATGCGGCTTAGATGCTTTCGGTGGCCATGAGGAGGGGCTTTTCTACCCGTGGGGTTTCTTGTTTCTATTTCTTTAGTTTTTCGTTTGGTTCATGTTGGTTGTATTGCTACCACAGCTTGCGGTAGCTTCTTTTGTGTTGTCCTATAGTTGCTTTGCAAACGTTTGTTGTTCGCCTTTTTCTTTTTAATTAAAGTGGTTCATCCACCTTTTCAAAAGAAAAAAAAAACTGAAACAACATATTGATAATTTGGGTATAAATATCGGTGGGAAAAATTATAGAAACTTTACAGAAATCGCTAAAATATATATAAAAAAAAAAGAAATTTGCAAATTTATTACAAAGTCAAAAAAGATGCCAAATTCCAAATTTTGAAAAAAATGATTAAAAAATTTTTTTTTTTTTTTGAAAAAAAAAATGAATAAACTACATTCATTTGAAAAAAAGGAAAGTAAAAACAAAAACAATCCATTGGACATAAAAACTAAAAAAAAAATACAAAATAGAGACAACTGAGAGCAAAACAAGAAAACAAACCTTGTGTGCAACTCTCAAGAAACAGGACAAATAGGTTTACAAGCAAGACACTGATTTTTGCTCAATCCACTCCACTTCTACTCACTCATTGTCAAATCCTAATGTTGTCTGAAGAACTCAATACTGAGTTTTTTTTTTTTTTTTTTCTTTGCTTTGCTTCTGGGGTTCATGACCAAACCATGCAAATTGTTTTGATAATCATAATAGTACAATCAGAGAAATTATCATGAAAAGATACGTGCATTTTTTACAACCAAATGTTCCAAATAATGTCCCAAACAATGATGTCTCCAAAATTATCTCACCATAGCAGAGTTAGGGTCTCCATCAACCCCACAACTCCTGCAAGGACAACGGTGGACTTGGAAGTTTGAAGACTTGAAAAAGTGCCAAATTCATGTTTTTATGTAGAGGTGGCCATGGGCATGTGCCAATTAACCGGCCCTAATGAGCCCAACCCTATGGGTCTAGGCCAACAAAAAGCCGATTCGTAAAAAGCCTGGGTAGGTTGGGCCAAAAAACATCGATTCATAGGACGACCAGCTAGGTTTTAAATTTTTTTTTTAAATAAAATTATAAAATAAAATTTTTAAAAGTAATAGAAATGAAAAAACCAATAACAAAATTTTACAATGCTTATCACTGTTTTTATCAGCAGTTGCGATGCCCTTTTCTTTAAGTTAGTCAATGTGGGATTAAATTTGTATTGCTTTAGGCTTATTTATTGTTTATATGATTTAGTAAAGGTGTACTATCAATAAAAAATTTTGTTGGTGGGTTAGCTAAAGTATTAATGTTATAAAGATGGTGTCATAAGTTTGAATTTTGTCACCTACATTAAAATCTTTTATTTATTAATCTATTTTGTTAAAACCATTGCTAATTTTTTTCCCCAAAAATCCAATATATTTTTTTGAAATTCAAAAATATTTAATACACTTCATATAAACCGCAATAACTAAAAAACTTTTATAATTATAAATTCATTTTTTAAAATACTTAATACGTGATGCTTTTGATAACATTTTTAAAGCTGGATATAAATTAACAAGTAATTAAAGGCTAATTTTTTTAAAATATTACATTTTTATTAAATAAATATCAAAATAGGCATTTACATGAATAATCACATAGATCCATGCAGTTTTTTTAATTGAAAATGGGTTAAAGTTGGCACAAAAAACGATAAAATTTAATATATTTATTTTAAACATTTAAAAACAGTTTTTTAAAATATTATATTTACACTTAAGTCCTTATAAATTTTTTTAATTCAAATTCTGTCTTACAACCTTATTTAAATTTTGAGAGTTAAAACCTGCAACTATCAGATATTATGATGGTTAAATTTTTAACGATAAAAAATTATAACTCCAAAAATCTGAAACTGTCAATAATTATGACAGTCAAATTTGCAACTATCAATAATTATGGCAATCAAACCTGCAACCATCGGAAATTATAACCATCAAATCTGCAAAAGTAAAAAGGCATAGCTAAAGGCTTGACAATTGTGATTTTTTACCAATTTGAACGTCATAATTTCTTACCATTGTAAATTTAAATTCTTTCTCACAAATCAATTTTATAGTTAAAACCTGTAACTATCAAATGTTATGAAGATCAAATTTACAACGTTAAAAAATTAATTTCAAAATTTGCAATTGTCAATAATTATGACAATTAAATCTGCAACTGTCAGTGATTATGGCAATCATGCTTGTAGCCTTCAGAAATTATGCCCGTCAAATTTGCAACATGAAAAAAATTGCAACTGTTAAATTTACAACTATCAGTAATTATGATGGTTAAACCTACAATTGTAACAAATTATGACGGTTAATCTGCAACGGTAAAAAATCACAACTGTCAAACCGTCAACTATGATTTTTTTTTTTTTTTTGCAGATTTGACGGTCATAATTTCTAATGATTGCATATTTAACGATCATAATTTCTAACAATTGCAGATTTGACCACCATAATTACTGACATTTGTAAAATTGACTGTCATAATTATTGACAGTTTTAAATTTTTGGAATTATAATTTTTTATAGTTAAAAATTTAACCTTCATAACATCTTATAGTTGCAAGTTTTAATTGTCAAAATTTAAATAGGGTTCTGAAAAAAAATTAAATTTAAAAATTTATAAGGACTTAAGTGTATATAAAATATTTTAAAAAACTGATTTTAAAATTTTAAAAAAATAGGTTAAAAATTAATCTTTTTTTTTTGCCAACTTTAGCACATTTTCAATTAAAAAATAGCATGAACAGTACTATATGCGTATTTTGGTAATTATTCATGTAAATGCCAATTTTGGTATTTATTAAAAAAATATAATATTTTAAAAAATAGTTGTGATTAAATGTAAATCTCTTTAAGAATCTGTGAACTAAACTGGATCATTACTGCATAAAGAATTCAAGAGATCTTATTAAATGAGAAATTTATTCTTCTGTTAAAAAAACATTTAAATATAGAAATGGCAACTCTAAATAAATAAATAAATAATAATGGCTCTTTTTTTTTAGAAAGGCGACAAGCGTCGAAACCTCAGGGACGGACACGTGGGGAAGCCGCGCTCACCACCGACCCGTGCCCTCACATTGCGCGTGATAGGTTTCAAACTGGAAGCCACGCTCGACCATCGAGACCAAGACCATACGCAAAGGACCTGGTACCAATAGACCAAATGGTCGTTGGCTAATGGCTCTTTTCTAACTTCATCTCCCAATGAATATATTTATCCAAATAATGATTCACCTGCAGCATCGCAAACGACCTTCGCATCCATCGACCTTTGCGATAACCAGCGGAATGACGCACCCATCAACCTTACCTGGAACCCGGCTAATGATGTTCGCATCCATTGACCTTCGCGTTAACCGTCGCACCTCCGGAAACCCCACCAACGGCCCTCGCCCATACCAGAATGATGCTATCCATCTTCGGAGCAGCAGAATCGAAATTCAGGTAATACACATCACTAATAACATCTCCATCTCCTTTCTATTTGGGTTTGGTTGTTCTAGGGTAGATGTAGGGTGGAGAAAGAAGTAGCTAGGGCATTAGTTGCTTTTTCTCCTTAAGCTCGGAATCTACACAATTTTATGCCGTGTGACGAGTATTTTTAGTTTATGGTTGCTAATTTGGTCGTAATGCTATCAATTGGATTGTTTCTTACGAGGTTGAGTAATTGATTTTGTGTGCTTTCTATTATCATTTAAGCTTCTATGGAACTTTGGATTTTATTTAATTTCTTATTTATTATTGATTGCATTTGGTTTCTAATGTTGTAGATGTAGGTGTTTTTGAGTTGGTTTTTGAGGTTTCCTTTTTTTCTTTTTTTTTTTGTTGAATTATGATTAACATTGCTTATATAAGGCTTGGGTGACAATAATATTAAAAAAAAGAGATTGAAGAAGAAGGATTTGGTGGATTTTTGAGGTGTGTAAGAACATTGTCTTTTAAGAATTTATCGCCCACAAGTCCGCACTAAGTTCTTGCAATAATTCCTTTAGTATACAACAAAAATCCCAAGACTAAACTTTGCAGAAAATTATGTGATCTTCTTTGAGAACACTTCTGTATTTAAAGATGATAAAGAGTTGTGAACCAACGGATTTGTCTGTTGGACAAAAACTGACGGATGGCATTTTTTCATAAAAAAAATAAAAAAAAACAATTTATTTAATTCAACCCAAGATACCCCAAGTGCCCATTCATAGATTAAATAAATAAATATAATATTATTATAATAAATATATATAAATATTAGAGGGCCCACTTGCACTTTTATTAAATCCAATTATTTTATTTATTTATTATCTTGTAATATATAAACATATATTCACTCCTCTTTATCCGATGTGGGACTAAATTATTAACAACTATTCAGTATTCACACATACTATACTAACAAATAATTGGTGAGTGTGTAGTAATTGCAGGTCCTGGTTAGTGCATACAAATTTGAACACATTTTTTTTTATCATGGTACTTATCAGTTGCATTAAATTGTTTGATGAAATGATTAAGAGAATAGAGCAAGTTTGAATATTTATATTGATAAGGAATGTGGAACAAGTGAAGTTATTGGAGTGAATATCTTTGTTAATTCTGATAAATCCACTGTTTGAGGCACTTATTTTGGTCAACAGTAGGTGTGGGTGAAGAGAGATGCAGATGTACCTTGACATGTCTTCAATTTCATCTTAAATTATTCAATTTCATGCTTTCTGTAGGAATTAGATGATCATATAGATGTAAACTTCAATTATATTATATTATATTAACACTTTGAAATATTTCTTAAACTTGCTATTGGCCTTTGTTGGAGTTGGAGTTTGTCTTTTTCAAGTTCATGTTGGGAACTGCGCAAACATAATTTAATTTACTTATGCATGTCTTTAGAAGCTTATTTTAGTTTCCTTGTGTGAGTCATCTTTCCTTTACTTTGTGTGAGATGCAGATCTCATATTAGTTGTTATCTATCTCTTTTGTGCATATTGCCATATGTTAATACTTTGAATATATAGAATGGAATGCATTCACTCTATTCATCCATATGGTCAAAGCATAGATGGCTGTAGATGTCAATGATCTGTCTCAACCCATTGGCTCTTGTAAGTTGTGGCATTAATTATTTTCTATATCTTATTTATTATTTTGTATATACTGTTATTAAGATGATAACAAAAATATTCTATAGCTGTTGATATTTTGTTATTAATCTTGTGTTCCATTTCAAAATAATTTTAAACAAGGATTTTATATTATTTTGATAATGGATGACTACAAATGGAACATCTATTCTAGCCATTTCTTTACTCGAGTAAATATGGAGTTACTATATCTACTTTTTCCAAATTATCATGTAATGTTCTGGCTTGTTGTTCTCCAAAAGACCATGGATGTCATATATTTTACCTCTCGTTTCTCTTTCGCCTGGACACGTGGCATCATCTTCGCGGGTGGGTTCTACACGTGGTGGACATGCAGCAAGAGGAGGGCATTCTCGTCTTTCCTCCCATGCTTTGGTTCCATTGATCTCTCCTCCCGAGATCCTCGGGACTACCAATGTTCTTGCGCTACACGACCTTTCTGGTCCCAAGGAGATGGCTTCTTCTACTTTTTCTGATCCTCCTGAGCCGCGGAGATTGTCTGCTACAGCGCTGACCCCCTTCAAACCCTCTCCTCGGGGAAAGTTAGAAAAGCGACCGTTGGCTTCTCCAACACCACTGCTTCTAACCAACCCTTATGACAAGCATTCCTCTGCTGAACCACTCCTTGCCACCTCTGAACAGAGTAGGGGTATTGATCCTGGTCAACACCATGCTGATAGGCATCTGCTGCTTGTCGACAAGGTCGTTCAGGTAATATCGCGGGGGGTGTCAAATGAAGAAGAGATGGAGGATCAAACCTCGGAAGACACAGAATCTCTCAAAGAACCAGATGATGATATGATATTAGCTCACTTTCAAAACAATGCCAAAATGGAGGCACTTGCTCGCAGAGAGCCAGAAAAGAGCGGATCAAAAACAAAAAAAGGGAGGAAATCTCTTATCTCCTAATTTTTCCTTTTCCTTTCTTATCTGTTTCTCCTGTGAAAGTCTTTACTTGGAAGTGCAGAGGTGTCTCAAACCCACGTACATTGGAGTACATCAAAGATATCATGAACAGGTTTTAAACATATTTCATTTGCCTTGTGGAAACGAAATCAAACTCAGACCGTATTAAGCGCTTCTGTAGTAAGTTCATCAGAAATTGGGATTGGGCGACTATTCCTTCCAGTGGCTTATCTGGGGGCATCATCGTTCTCTGGAGACGTTTCAACGGTTTAGTTACTCCGATTGCGATTTCTAGACTTGCTCTTCACCTTATCATTTCCTCAGCAAATGAGGACTGGATTCTCTCAACCATCTACAACTCTCAGACCCTTTCTGAACACAAGAACCTCTGGAACTCTCTCTCTTGTCTCTCCCTTGTTCACTCTCCGTGGTTGATTACGGGCGATTTCAATGCTATCACCTCCTGAGAGGAGCATCAAGGGGGGTCTTTTAAAAGTTATTCTTCCAAATCAAAAGCTTTTTTGAATTTTATTATAAATAACAATCTTCATGATCTCTGTTTTATAGGGCATTGGTTTACCTGGTGCAACAGCCAGGATGGTCTTGCTCGTAGATGGGCCCGCCTTGATCGTTTCCTAGCTAACTATCACTGGCTCGTGAACTGCAACTCATACTCAAATCAACATTTGGCGCGCATCATCTCTTATCACACTCCTATGCTGCTCACGACCCATGATTCCTCTATTATTCATAAAAAAAATTTTCGTTTCGAAAATGCCTGGTTGGACTATGAGGGGTGCCATAGCAATGTTATCAACGTGTGGAATTCTAATACCTCGGCCTCTCCTATGCATTCTTTCACGCATCTTATTTCATGTACTAAGAGAAATCTATGCAGGTGGAAAAGCTCTAGTATCACTCACTTTGATGATGAACTCATAAACATTGAAAACAAAACCTCCTCTCTGGATCAAATTTGCTCTTTGTCGGATGCTACCTGGAGATCTACATGACTTAGAGCTCGTAGAAATCGAGACTCTGCTCTTTTGAAGCAAAAAGCTATTTATTGGGGCCATCGCGCCAAAAACCAATGGTTACTTGGTGGTGACACAAACTCTAGCTTCTTTCATAGATCGGTTATGATCAGAAGGCATAAAAACAAGATTAAAGGCATCAAATATCTGTCAGGTACTTTCTTTACTTTGCAGAGTGAGATTGAGAATGTTTTTGTTAATTTTTACAAAACTCTTAGGAAAACTTCTTCTACTCTCAACTTAAATTCTCTGTTTATGGCCATGCCGGATGACCTCCCTGTGTTAGGTGATGAGGATAGAGCTGCTTTCTTAAGACCCTTCTCTAAACGAGAAATCTTTCAAACTCTCAACTCAATGCCACGGGGGAAGAGTCCTGGTCTGGATGGCCTAAACGTTGAATTTTATATTTTTTACTGGAATGTCATTGGGGACCATCTCTTTAGTGCTTTTTCCTTTTTCTTCGAGCATGCTAAGATTTCCCCCTCTTGGGGAAAAACTTTAGTTACTTTGATCCCTAAATCTGATAATCCCATTTCTGTTTTGGACTTTCGTCCCATCTCTCTCTGTAATGTCTGTTACAAAATTCTAGCTAAGATGTTGGCCAACCGTCTGAAATCTGTGATGCATAAACTTGTAAACCCTGAGCAAACTGAATTCCTTACAGGGCGTGGCACTTATGACAACATAATTGCAGCCCAGGAAATTGCCCATAGCTTAGAATACGATTCTTCGGTCCTCCCTAGGATGATGCTTAAAATGGATATAGAAAAAGCCTTTGATACCATCGAATGGGCTGCTGTTTTTGCCACCCTCCAAAGAATATCCTTCCCTGATCAGTGGATTTCCTGGATCAGGGCCTCTTTGTCTTCTGCCTCCTTTGCTTTCAATATCAATGGTCATGTTTCTTCTTGGATTACTAGCAGCAGAGGTGTTAGACAAGGTGACCCCCTTTCTCCCCTTCTCTTCCTCCTCACTTCTCAAATTATCTCTGCTATTCTTTACAAAGCTCTCTCTTTAAATTTGGTTCATGGTTTCTCTTGCAATCTCTCTAGAAATTTCAATCATTTAATGTTTGCTGACGACCTTATTTTGATCACTAGTGCTTCTCGTAAAACAACTAGAAACTGTCTCCTGTGTCTTAACATATAATACAACCTCACTGGTAAAAAACTTAATCCTTCCAAGTCAGCTATTTATCTTCCTTCTTGGTGTAATAGAAAACTTGCCCTTTCAATTTCAAAAATCCTTGGCATTAAGATTGGTCAGTTTCCTATTACTTACCTTGGTGTTCCCATTTCCCCCAAGAAGCTTCTCATCAATCAATTAGATTCCCTCCCTAACCGTGTTCACCAGACCATCAATTCTTGGAATCACTCAAACCTTTCCTTGGTTGGTCAGTCAATTCTCCTTAACAGCACAATTTTTGCTATCCCCAACTATTTTCTGTCGGTTATGAATCTCCCAACCTCTATTCTGGATTCTATCTCAAAAGTGGGTAGGAAATTTCTCTGGAGTAATGGCGGCAATAACTCTAGCTTTCATTCTGTGGGTTGGTCCATTGCTACTCAAAAAAAATCTGAGGGAGGACTTGGCATTAGAAATCTTAGACTGGTTCAGCACTCGCTCATGGCCAAAAATGTCTTTGCTATATTAAATTCTGAAAATAAAATCTGGGTCGACATTTTCAAAACAAAGTATCACGGTTGGCATCCTTGGCACCACAGCAATCCAAACCATTCTTCCTGGTTTTTCAAATCTGTTTGTAACGCTGCAAATTATCTTAAAACAAATCTCTTAATTTCCTCTGCAAACCCTGATGGCTTAGATTGGATGAGAGACCCATGGTTATTGGATCTTCCCATCTCCCACAAGCCAACATATTTGAATATGGATACAGATTTTGCCTGTGTTTAATTCAAAAATTTCTTAGTGAATAATTCGCTTTGCTTTGACCTTATAAAATTGATGTTTGGTAATCTTGTTAACCTTGATCGGGGCAAGTCCATGAAGCTGGATACTGATGGTCCTTCTCTCTGGGTCTGGGCCTCCCCTCGCCACATGGCCTCCTTATCGTCTACTGTCTATGATCACCTTAACTCAATCAATGATTCTTTATCGTCTTGGGCCGGCTGGGACCAAATCTGGAAACTCTGTGTTATTCCTCGTGTCAAAACATTCATTTGGAAGCTCACCCAGGGGAAACTTCCCACTGGGGCATATCTTTACAGTTTGAATATTGGGCCCTTTGTAAATTGTCACTTCTGTAGGTTAGTAGAAGAATCTGCCGATCATCTTCTTTGGAGGTGCCCCAAAGTAAGACATTGTTAGGAGTTTCTCCTCACTTTGGCAAATCATAATCCAAATGACATTCCTCTCCTAAGCTCGGGCAGATGGTTAACTTTTAGTACCAGTAACAAGTGGAACAACATTAGATTTAAGGCCCTGATCGCTGTTGCTGCCTGGATTATTTGGAAAGAAAGATGCAACTATATCTTCCAGAAACTCACCCCCAAACTGGACTCCATCCATGCCAGGGCAATTTCTTACTGTGATGATTTCTTCACAGCAACGGGAAAGAAAAACAGGGAGTTCCTTAAACTTAAATCTTTTTAAAAATCCATTTTCATTTATACTGATGCTTCTTGGACAGATCAATCATTTACTGCTGGTCTTGGTTTCACTATCTTAACTAATCCTGGTGTAATTCTTCTCGCAAGAGATATGGGTACTCGTCATGATTCACCCATCAGCGCTAAGATTGATGCAATCTGCCTTGCCCTGACGAGCTGCTAGAACAGGAATTGGAAACCTGACAAAATCCTCTGTGACTGCCCAGGGATCACTCAGCTGGTTTTGAAGCCTCACCCCTGCATTGCTTGGAAATCCGCTGGGTCGATCCTCAAGCTGAAGAACCTTCTCAATCTTTTCCCAAACACCTGCATCTCATGCATACCAAGAGAAGAAAATTTATTTGCTGATCAACTTGCGGCGTTTGGAAGGCTTAATCCGCAACTCTCACTCTTCTTCATGGGCATGGAGCGGCCTCATTAGATCGAAGAATTATGCTCGAAACTCTCTTTCTCTTTTTGATGTCCTGTTGGTGCTTTGTTTTCTTTTCTTAGTTGGTTTCAGCTCCGTTTAGTTCAATATATATATATATATATATATATATATATATATATATTACCATGTAGAAATCATTATGTTATGCATATGACTATTTTACCTACTTTTTGCTATTGATTTTATCCAAAAATAATGTTAACTAAGCCATTATCCAAAAATTATGTACATTATCTTATGCATATGACTATTTTACATGTGATGCATATGACAAAATTGATAACTGGATTTTATTCATTCATATAAGACCTTACTACTTGTAAACTTTTTTTTTTCTCTCATTGAGGTCAATTCTGCAAAGGTACATGGGCTATTTATTCTTGTTTATCTTTAAGCCATTATCAGATTGTTACCACAGCCAGATTTCTTTATATCGACCAACAAAAATATTCATATATAATCTATATAACTAGGGATCAACTATCACATATTTTCTTCTAATCTAAGAAAGTCTAAGAAAGAAAGCATATATAATTAAGAATAAGAATGAGCTCACATTTTTTTTTCTAACCTAAGAAAGTTGAAGAAAGAAAACATATATCATATTTTCTTCTACAGAACTAGGGAGCTGGCATAATGATTTTTCTATCAGTGAGCTCTTTTAGATAATAAAGAAATTTCTCTATTGAATCTCTCTGTACAGTTTGAGATTGCAACTGTATAACTTTGATTAATTTTAACAACCTTGTGTTTTGATTCACCTAAATTTGCTATTCAGAGAGGTTATTGCTCTAGTGCCCGAATTTAGAGAACTTTCACTCTTCATGCTGTCAAGATTTGTTGATCAAAGCAGTTGAAGCTCAGGTAATGTTGTTGTCCTTATCAAGATAGGAACTCATTTCACAAGAATAAGTTGATTTCTCAAGGGATGACAAGTCATTGGCACACTAGCGGACAACTCTGCTTCACAAATAATGAAGTAGATGGACAAATTGTCATGTTATCAAATATGACAAACAGAACAACTTGAATGCATGTCCTAGTATACTCTAGTGACCGATTTTTTTTTCATGCATTAAAATACTGGTAATTATGCACATGGTTGGCGTCAAAACTTTTGTGTTGTTATATATATGCGTGTTAATAGAGATTAAAACTAAATCTTGGTACTCTATATATGTATATATATTATTGGTGAATATGGAGAATCTTTTGATCATTGGGAGCGATCCGAATTTTTTATTTTGGTTGGCTTGAGGATTAATATTGTTAAAACCTTTTATTCTCAACTTTATGTGATCATCAAACACAAAGAAAGTAAAAGCTTGCAGATGAACAGTTTTTTATGGCTTTAGAAATTAAAGCAAGTTTTTTTCTTCTCTTTTTTTTTTAGCAAAAGAGAGTTACAAGAACTACTGAAAACAAAGAAAGCAGTAAAACAGGAGACAAAGAGGATTAAAAGAAGAAGTCCGAAGAGACACAAGCATCTTCAAGCCATCTTGGCCGATCCCGGCCTTGGAAGAAAAGAGATCATTGTGGATTTGAGCGGCCGAGAAAGGCAAGTCGATCGGCAACCGAATTTAGGTCCCGGTTAATATGATCAATGAGGAGATCCGGCCACATGGTCAATGAGCGCTGAATGCTTTGAATTTGATGAGAATATCTCCAGGCCATGGCACTATCATCCCTGGAGATCAAATGAATTGCAGTGAGACAATCAGAAAGAAGCTTGTCTGGGATGAGGTCATGATGAAGGCAACAATCCAGAGCAAGGTGAATGGCCTGAAGCTCTGCAGCAACTGAGTCTGGACAATGACCGCAAGACGCTCCTGCAAACATAATTTTTCTGGAATTAGAGTAAATGATGAATCCATATCCAGCTAAACCAGACGAGGGCTCCCAAGAGGCGTCAACGGCAATATGAATTTTCAGATGATTAAAAGGCAGAAGATTTGTGACTTCCCTGTTAACAAAGTTATTTGCTTTGAAGAAATCCATTGTTTGAGACCAAATTCTGTGCGGTATCCTGTCAAAGTTGGGGGGGGGGATGTTTTGAAATACAGAGAGGCATCTGGAAGTCCATATTTGCCAAGCCGTGGTTGCAATGATAGATTTAGCGAAATCACACGAGACACCGCAAACAAGATCATCAGTTAGCCACTTTTCGGTTTTAAAAAGAGCAAGTAAGGAAACATTTAGACCCATCCAATTTAAAACCATGAGCCAACAATCTCGAGAGCTCTAACAGTTCCAAAGAATATGATCAGCAGTCTCAGGAGAAAGACCACAAAAATGACATAAAGAGGCCGGGCCAATATTCAGTCTGTACAAGTAAGCACCAGTAGGTAGCTTACCGTGAGCCACCTTCCAGATAAAAGTTTTGACACAGGGAGGAGTTTTAATCTTCCAGATATGGCACCAACTTTCCAAGGATGTAAATCAGAGTTTGAATTGAGAAAATCGTAGACATTGGCAACTAGACTGGACTTGGAGGAAGCAGGTCCCCATGTCCAATCATTTTTAGTAGACTCATAAAAAATAATTTTGTTGAAGACAACAAAGTCAAAATTTTCACCAAAAGCCTCAATGCAGGCATCAGAAACACAACCCTCGTCAATATAAATCGTGTGAAAACCAAGATTATCAACAAGATCCATGTTAATGAAAGTAGGTTTAAAACAAATAGGCAAGTCAAACAGCCAAGGATCATTCCAAAAGTTTTTAAGATTTGGGTTGCAAACAGCAATTTTGAGGTTAGGTTTAATAACTCCAGACACCTTACCAATGGCTTTAAACAGGTTAGAGGTGCATGAATAAGAATTTTGAGTCCAAATGTTCTATTGAGGATATTTATTGTAAAAAATGCTAACCCAGAATTTATCATCTCGATTAATCAAAGAGAGAACATGCTTGGCCAACAAAGCAATTCTAGAGTTCATTAGATTTCGAAGACCAAGACCCCCCTCAGATTTACTAGAAGTGACAACTTGCCATCCAATTGAGTGGAAACCGCCCCCACTGCCATTCCTACTCCAAAGAAACTTTCGGGCTAACTTGTCAATGGCTTTCAGGATTGAATCAGGGATAAAATAACAGGACAAGAGATACCTGGGAAGGGAGAAGATGCAAGAGTTAAGAAGAACAGACTTGCAAGCAAGTGAAATAGGAGCTTTAGTCCAGTTTTGAATAGAACTCTCTGTTTTTTTAACCAAGGAAAGGAAATGATTTACAGGGATACGGTGGGGAGTGATGGGAGCACCAAGATATGTGAAAGGGAAGTTACCTACCTTGAACCCCAGGATCGAGGCAATGGACTTGGAGACCCGGCTGTTAAACCAAGAAGGAAAATAAAAGGCTCGGGTAATATCAGGGGATATCAATTCGGGGTATTTCCAGAAGGTGGTTAAAGCCAGGCAGGTCAAAAATAAAATTATCTCCCTCAAAGATAGCTCGGGTAATATCCTTACCTCAAAACTTGATATTGAAAATGAATTTCTTAATTTCTATAAAAATGTTTGGCACTCCTCCACTTCCTCTCTCTTGTTGGACCAGTTGCTCATCTCTATTCCCAGTGACTTCCCTGTTCTAGGATCTGATGACAAGGAAGGTCTGACCAAACCCGTCACCAAGGGGGAGGTCTTCCGTGTCCTTAGGTCCATGCCGAGAGGGAAGTCGCCGGGGCCGGATGGTTTTAATGTTGAATTTTATATTTTTTACTGTAATGTTTTCGGTGATCATCTTTTTTGAGCTATTACTTATTTCTTTCACACTGCCACTATCCCGCCTTCTTGGGGTAAGACCTTTATTGCCCTCATCCCTAAAATTAATCAACCCCAGAAGGTCTCGGATTTTCGCCCCATTTCCCTTTGTAATGTCTGTTACAAAATTATTTCTAAAATCCTTGCTGAGAGGCTGAAAAAGGTTCTTCTTAAGCTCATTGGGCCGGAGCAAACTGGTTTTCTCGGTAACAGATCCACCCTTGATAATATACTTGCGGCCCAAGAGATTGTTCATTCGATTGAGACCAATAGAACCCACCCCCTTAGGATGCTTCTCAAAATTGACATTGAAAAGGCTTTTGACACAGTTGAGTGGAACTGCATACTTGCAACCCTCCTTAGAATAGGCTCCCTGTCCCTGGATTTCCTGGATTAAATCTTGTCTTTCCTCTGCCTCTTTCTCTCTTCTCATCAACAATCAACCTAGTCAATGGTTTTCTAGTTCCCGTGGAGTTCGGCAGGGAGATCCCCTCTCCCCTCTTCTCTTTCTTCTTGTCACCCAAAATTTGTCTGTGATTCTTAATCATGCCTTAAACATTAATTTTCTAAACGGGTTTGATTCCTCTTTACCTACAAATTTTAACCATCTTATGTTTGCTGATGATCTCTTAATTATCACTAAAGCTTCCAGACTGTCGGCTAGGAATATTGTTTTTTGCCTTAAGCTCTATGCGAGTCTGTCTGGGCAATCCCCTAACCCCAACAAGTTTTTTTCTTCTCTTGAAAGGTACTTCTTTTGTGAATTGTGCACAATGCCTAATATATATATATTAAAAGTTTGGTGAGTGCTTTTGCTTTTTATATTTCTGATATGCTTCAATGTGGCCATACTGATATGACTTCCTCTTTCTCTCTATTTGTAACCTTTTTCCAGGCCTTTGATGAGAGGCAAAACAAGAATGAAATTGAAATTTTTATATATAATATAATTACCAATAGTGAAACTTTGGTAATTTTAACTGACAAATGATCAAAGAGATGCAGTGTTAGACAACCTTACACAAAAATCCACATACTGATAGAACAGGACTTGTGTTGTTGCAAGTATTTTAGTGGATTGTGACAGAGAATAAACAGAAAAAAAAAGACAAATAAATAATGGATATTAAAAAAAAGAAAGATTTTTTTATTGGATTGAAATTTATTATTTTTTTTAGCACTAATATTTTTCTGTAGCCAATATGAATGTATAAATCATTTTCAAAGATTTATTACTACTTTTGCAGCAGTTGTGCAGTTTTGCAACAAGAACACATTGATCATCCCAAGTTCCACTCTTCCAAAAAGGAAAAGGTAGCTAGCTCTCTCTCTTGCCTCTCGTTGTTGTTGTTGTGAGTGTGCGTTTTTTTTTTTAAGATTTTAATCATTGGCATCTGGCATTACACTAGATACATATCATTGTTGGTATTTCCATCTAAATTCATCACCTAACCTTTCTCTATGTCTTCCTGACTTTTAGATGAGCTACTTGCTTGGTTCTATTAGCCTAGTATCTTAATTTTTTTTCTATATCAATATGAATGTATCAATTTTTTCTAGTATCAATTTTTTGTGGATGATGAAACTAGGTTGCAACATAATTACAAAATGTGGATGATGCCAGTTTTCTGCACTTATTTTTATTTATTCTGGATATGTAATTACAGGGTAGAACATCATTCTGAAAACTGATGAACAAAATTTAAAAGATAAAAAATTAAACCCACCAATGACTATTAATTATATAGTATCATCATCCACATTTCATTTTATCTAAACTTAAAATTATTAATGGTCTTTAAAGAAGTTTCAATTTTTCTCATCTTATTTTAAAATTAATATTTTACTTTTTTTCTTAAGAAGTTTCATTTTATCTTATCTGGTTGGGTCCCACCACTTGTGCATTGAAGAGTTGAGACCTAGTTAACTCATTACCTCATTTTTTTTATATCTAACAAAATAAAATAATCTTCCTTAACTCACCAACTCATTTATTTATTTATTTTAATACTTATGATATCTTTCTAAATGATTTAGAGATACTGAGCTTGTCTGCTCACCAAAAACATGGTGGGAAACTAGATTGCAATGATATCTCAATGCAATGATTTTTCTTCTACAAAAATTCAAAAGAACAATCTTAACGAAAACTTGTTTATCTTTTGGAAGCTCATATATTTCATTTCCCTAGCTAGTTTTATTTTTTTATTTTTTTTATTATAAATATATTTGTTTTTGGTGAGCCTGCATTAGAAATTATTGTAATTTTGATTATTATCTGTCCTGAACTAAATTAGTATTAATTAACTTAATTTATCAATTCACAAAGAATGACTTGAACTTCTTTATGCATTCATGTTTATGGACCTTTATCTTTTTGTCATAGATATTTGGGTAGGAACTTGATTGAAGGCCACATTCACGCTCCCTTGGCAATATAACAAACCTATTGCAACTGTGAGAAATATATCTATGTCTATATATAATATAACAAACTAGTCAAATATTTTCTATGTTTCATCATATATTACTTATTTGATAATCATATTTTACTTATTTGCTATGATTTCAACTTTTGTAGTATGAGATGCTCTTTTTTTAGAATGATATGATGCATTATTGTGTATTGAACAATAATACATCTGGTTAATTTTTGGATACGCCACCGAACTTTGTTCATTTGTTAGAATTTTAATCAGAATACGACATATGACATCTAAACATGTAAATATGTCGTATTATAAAACCAGAGTATGACATCTAATATTGTAGTGGAAGCAGGATCAATTACCTCCAACCAGAGTATGACATCTAAACATTAATTAAGTAATTAAAATGTAGTGGAAGCAGGATCACTTACCTCCAACCATAATAAATCAAACAAGACAAACAAAGGGTCTAAGATCTTCACTTGATAAAACCAAAGGCTCTTCCAATCTATCCTGTTTTCTCCCGTCGATGAGGCTAGGTATTCTCAAGAATGTTAGATTGGGGACCCTTGGTGATGTACTATATATAATCCTTACCATCAAAGGATTAACTCAACTTAAAATTTAAGTAGATCATTATCCAAAGTGCCAATTAAAGTTTACTTAGAATTCCATTAGATAAAGTCATGGATCACTTTATTCAGTTTGAATCCAGATTGGATTAATATCATTACGAAATTAATTCAGAATACAATTCAAACTAACACATTTTTCAGTTTGGTCATCGTACCTCAATTTATATCAAATCAGTCATTCGACTTTAATTTCTTTTCACCAGGCAGTCACCTAGAGCATTCAGACCATAATTGCTAATGTTGCCATCGGAGAATCCTAGTCATCCTCATCGGAACACGCCATGTGTCTCCAGTGGCATAGTGACTCAACCAAGTTATGCCATGTTAGCAAAGTGATAACAGGTTTGGCGTCTCCTTGTTTGGATTTTGGGTTTTTTTGCAATTATTCTCCGGATGGCCGCGTGGGTTGGCGAGCATTTCACCATCATGGATGCCCGCCGGCGTGTAGTCCCAAAGGTGTGATATGACATTCTTTAGCGGCTATCTCAAGATTCGTGGTCAGTTCCACACCGAACACAGTCCAACAGCCATCATTGGTGGTGCAGTAGAAGAACAACTAGTCCTCACAGGCCATCCGGCGCGCCGGGGTGATCATTGTTCATGTGGATGGATTGGAGGCATTGAACACCACGATCTCCGTCTCCAACTAGCAAAAATTGCTTAGCCATGGCTTGGACTCGTATGAAGCCACGACGATTAGATTGTCGGATTGGGACAAGGCAGGGTTTAGATCGGCAAAATCTGGTGGAGTGAGTCAGACGATATCACCGGTGTCAAGTTGGGTTGAGTAGACGGCGACACAACTCTTGAACCAAGACAAAGGCTTTTCATGGGTAGAGACCTCGTATCGTTGCTCGATTATGGAAGAGGCTCTCAGAAATCAGAGGTAGAGATTTAGTTTTCCCATCTGGTGAACCAGTCTAGAAAAACTGAGACGAACCTGTTCACTCGGAGACGAAGATGACGGCATTGCTGCCATCATCAGCGAATAGGATGTTGTAATTGACGAAGACGTCGTCAGCGTGTCGACCCTCCTCTAGAACTAAACTAGACTGACAGTTGACGGTGATGGAGAACACATAAAAGCCTTGAGAAGAAGATGCCAACGTGGCATTACTTTGCTGACATAGCATAACTTGGTTGAGTCACTATGCTAATTGAGACACATGATGTGTTCCAGTTGGGATTCTTCGGTGGTCATGTCAGCAATTAGGGTCAAAATTCTTTGGGTGACTTTTGGGTGAAATGAAATTAAAATTGAATAACTGATTTGATACAAATTGAAGTATGGTAATCAAACTGAGAATTGACCAAAGTTCAGTGACCTATCCAAAAATTAGCCCTATCGTACCCTACAAATTGAAGCACATATTTAGAAGGGTTTTTAAAAAACCATTCCATAGTCATGTAAATTTTTTTTATAGCCGGTTTAACAAACCTCTATTTTTAAATAAAAAATAAATAAATCACTCTCTCTCTCTCTCTCTCTCTCTCTCTCTCTCTAACTTGGATCTCGAATTTCTTGTTCTCTTGTCACTGTAGTCTTCATCGTGCCAATCCTCCTCTCTTTCTCTCTTTCTCTCTCACTGGGAGCTTCAGCATGGGCCAAGTCTTCGGTTCCATTTAAGATATGCTCCCCGGTAAGCCTCCTATTCTCCTCTGTGATTCACCATTTCTATGCATCTGAGGTCGATATAATTCATCGGTGGTTGTTAATGGCGGAGTAGGGAGGAAGTGGAGGGAACGACAAATTAGGAAAATTACCGACGAGGCGTTCAACCGTATCTAAGAGGACTGCCGCAAGGACACTCTCACCTTCGAGGATGTTTGCATCGCCGTTCTCTATGTCTACAAGTAACCCATCCATGCCCTACTGCTCCTCTTTGCTGTTTCTTGGTTTTTGGTTCTCATGTTTGGTTTGTGTTGCTTATCTTAGCGATATCAACAAATACTTGCCTGGGTCTCACAATAATCCGCCCTTGACGGCTCTGATGCAGGTAAAATCGCCTCTTTTTAGTGTTTAAGAGAACAGTTTGATTCATATTGCAAGCAATACTACGTGCCAGATGGATTTTTCCAGGATGTTTGATGTTTATTGCCCTCTTTTGTTCTAGTAATTATCGTTGATAAACTTCTTCGTTTTATTTATTTATTTAGTTTTGTCAACTATACTCAATCAAAAGTTGAACATTAGCTTTGCTCTACGTTATTATTCAATCAGGTTATAGTTTTGGTGTGTGGATTAATGTTCTCTCGTCGCGAAAATTACTCAGAATAATGCACTGGTTATGTTTAATTGAGGTAGATGCATGAGAGCTGCAGTTTTATAAGCATCTGATGTGGAGGAAGGTGAATTCGGGAGGATATCCATTAATATAATGCCATTGAGAAATCCTGTTGAATGATTATTTATTTTAGTGAACAATAGAAGAAGTTATGAGTTGGCAAGGCATATCTTGTATTCTCTTGCAATGATTTAGCATATTAAGGGAGTGTAGTTTTATGGGTATGTATGGATGAAACTGAGTATTTGTGTCAATAGTTGTGAAAAAGATGGCTAGTATAATAAGACCTAATGATGCAAATGGAGATCAAGGATGCTGTTAGGTAGTAGAAGCTCATGAAGCTGACAGACCAGGAAAGAGAAGTGGAACTCCTCCCAAAGGTTTTACATGTAGATGTCTTTGGTGGTGGATGCAGGGTTATGAAGGTGGAGGGAGATTAAGGGTTTTGCAGTTGTAAAAGGCCTAGTGATACTCTGCTAATGTAGTTTCAATGCATCAACCTTGTGTTTTGGCAGTTGTTTTGCCATTAGCTCCATTAAGTGGAGGCACCCATTGGCAAGAAAGTAAGTTCTGTGATGGCTTGTTTTTTTCATTACTGTTATTCTGATTACTGCTATTTATGCAGACAACTAACACATCAAAAGGATAACAATCTGTGCCAACAGAGGGCAAGGCATGCATCTGCAGGTTTTAGACAGGCTCAATTCTTCAGTCGATCTGCTGAGAGAGGTACAGAAAAACTTGGTTTGAGGAACTAGAGCACTCCTGGCATGGAAAAGACTGGTTCAAGGAACCTGACTAATCCCTATTTGAAATCTAACTATCCCACCCAAGGTACATACATGCTTATCTATATGAAAATGTTCAATGTGTTATTTCTTATTATATTAATGTCCATCTTTTATAAAAGAATATTTCACTTATAATAATTCCTCATTTTAACATAAACTACTCAGTTGTTGTACATCATAAAAGTCTACTTTTACAGATAACCTACTTAAATAAAGAATGTAAGGTTACCCATCATAGTAAGACTTGCCATAGAAAGGCTTTTTTGTATGCCACCCTTAAACAAGAATGATTGTATGTTATTCTATTTCTTGAATTGCACAAGGTTTTTGTAAATTTGTTTACATGTTTGCTTTCTCAATTGAAACCATTATGATTACTATTCAACACAATCTTTTTCATGCTGGTGGTATTTTCTTTTAGTTGAAATTATGGTCTTATGCCTTCATATGCATTTGATGTAACCTTTCTAGATATTTAAATCAAGTGAACATGATATAATGAACGTTCGTCATCACAAAGAAAATTGGGATCTCTTGTTTTTTAGAAAGTCTAAGACTTGACTTTAAAAATCAAAATTTTTCTTTGAAAAAATAATGAAATGCTTGGTCTGGCATATACAATGCCGGACAAGCTTTACTCTTAACATAAAAACTTAGCCACCTGTCTGGCTACTAGGGTCCTGATTTATCTGGTCATTATGCATCCCTCCTCATCTCATACTAACATTTCCCTATGCTTATAAACAATTTGAGCCATCCTCACCCCTCATATTGGATGTTGGGAGTGAGGCCTGGATTTTGCTTATTTAGTGTGTAATGTTTGAATGTAAACTCAGTTTAGGCTTGATATTGGGCCAACTAAATGCACATATATGCCATTAATGCTAATTTGTTGTTACTTATTTTGTTGGTGCCCCTAATATTGTTCCATTTTTCTTCCTACTTTTAACCGTATACAAGATTTTTAAACCATTTAACAGGCCAAGCTGGTATACAATGTGTGAATTTTGTATTTATTCCTTAATTTGCTGCTACTACTTATGTTAATCACTGCGGTTGGTTGTATCAAAGTTTAGAAAATTGTGGAGGCTATCATTAGAAATAGAGAGAGTCCTTTTATTACCAAATGGAACCTAGTGCAGAACAATATTATTTTTCCTATGCAAATTTATTAGCTTCACACTGGGAACTACATTGGAATATTGTCCCTGTTTGCTTTATAGTTGAACATCTACTTCTAATTGATAAGTCCAGTCCTTTTATGTGGAATTTCAATGTTGTGCTTCTAATTGTTGAATTATAAATATATATGGTGCGTAGGTTCTGTTGAGGATGCTGGGCTTTTGGTTGAATATGCTAATTGATTATTTTTCTCTATGTTTTTTTTTCTTTGATATGATTCTAGGGTTTTGTTTTTGCAACCATGGCCAGCATTCTGTCTGAATATCCTTGCAGTCTTCTCATTGACATGAAAAATTTTCTTTTATTTCTTACCGAGAAGTCCTGGTTTCTGGTATTAAGAAAAATCATGTGACAACAACGTTCATACTTATTATACTTCCTTGTAGTCTTAGTCATGTATTTGTTCGTTGCTGTCAAATGATTAGTACATCAGATGGTGTCTGATTCTTGCATCTTGGTGGTTGTGTGGCATTTATTTGGAAAATAATATGATCTAGTTCATTGCTTATACAATCCTGTTTGGTTAAATTCTCAAGTAGTTTCTTTGATCTATGACTTGTGATTTTGTTTTGTTTTTGTTTTTGTTTTTTTTTTTGAAGAACTCCAAAACAGGGGCTAATTTATTGAAAAACAAGGAAAACTACAAAGAAAGAACAAGAAAAGCAAAAGAGAACAAGATTACTAAAATTGAAACTCAAACCCAAAGCTAATAAAAGTTTTTACGGGGCAAATCTCTCCCACTCAAAAAAAGATTTAAGTTTGGAAGTTGAAGCCATGAGCAGCCAAGTTGGAAGCGGGAGACATCCAAGAGTGAGGAACCTCATGAATCTGAGGGCTACCATGTATGTCAAAAAGAAATCTCAGGTTGGAAAGAAGCGGTCTGAAGCGCCAAGAAGTAGGAGAATCAGGATTCCTAAGCGACGCCAAAGCAGCGTGATGAACATTGAAGATGTGCGTGATGGAGATCTAAAAGTCAAGAGCAACTTGCAGAGCAGCTTCCAAAGCAATCAAAACATCAGAAAAGTTGTCATTCATGGGGGATGGGAGGAGCAACCTGCAATAGAGACACTGTACTTAGCATTGGAGATAAAGAAGCCGAGAACTTACCTGGCTGCTGGGGTTAACGTGGAAGTGACCATCAGCGCTAGAGTAGTTATTTAGAATGAGTTTTTTGGCAAAGGAGATCCATATTGCTTCTGAAGTGTTCATGAACATGCGCAAAGGCTCTGCTCACAAAGACATGGCAGTTAGATCTTGTATTTCTAAAAATGGCATCACAACGATTTTTCCAGATAAACCAAGCACCAGCGATAATCACTGCAATAATCTAATTAGAGTAGAAAACCCATTAGGGAAAGTAATGGCAGTGTTCACATTTAGGCTGATCAGAGCCCAAACAGTCTGAATCCTGGGACATTGATGAATTAAATGATCGATATTCTCTTGGGCGAGACCACATAAAATACACGGATTATCAGGACCCAGATTCATTCAAAACAGAAAATCCAAGTGGAAAGCCTACCCTTGAGGCAAAGCCAACTGCACCTTGCCTATATTCAGTTTGGCACTAATGTCTCTTTCTTGGCTCATCAAAGAATCCAACTCTCTTTGCATAATTTGTTCATTTTCTTTTAACTTTTCTGATATAGTTCAATTGTTTGCAAATTAGTTGGCATGCAGGCTGGCAACCACATGAAAACAGCACTAAGATAGCTCCCACAATGTCCATTGCCTGGGATAACAATCAAACCTTCATCAAAAAAAATGGCCAACCTGCAAACTTAATATATATATACACACACATGAAGAAACTGTATTAGCAAATAGAATGAAAGTACTGTTAGTTGTTAATGCACTTCTTAACATGTTTCTCTCCACTGTCTGGTTGTTTAAAGTTGGAGTTTCAGTTTGATTACTGCAAAGAACATCCACGCCGGCCATTTCCTTTATTGTAGTCATTCTCTTTGGTACAGCTCCCTGCTAGGAAAGGCAATGGATATCCCTGCAGAAATTTGTGTATCAAAACCTACAATTATGTTTATTGTTATAAGCTAGGTTAGCTACTAAGTTAAGCTATCTTGGAATACTTGTAAGACTTGTACTATATAAAAGATAGTGTGTACTGTGTCAAAAGCAGAGAACCACTTCAACAGAAATTAGAGGAGAAGAAAGGGGTTGCAGCCTCTCTCTGTTTTAGAGATCTGCATCTTCAGCCCAATTTCTGAAATTTTGTTCTCTCACTCTCTTGAATCTTCAACTACAACTTTGTTTCGACTTTATAAATCTTACACAAAGTAGATCATTATGACAAATAAAAAAATCGGACTTAAGAAGAGATCAATATGGAGGTCCGTAACTAAAAATGTTGAACGAGGCAAGGTGCTTGTGAGGTAAATTTTAGATTTCTCCAGTTAATTTTTCCTGCTGTGTGTATATATGGACTTAAAAAGGCGAATTTTAAATACAATTTATTTTTTCTCATCATATTAGAAGCAATGCAGATAAGCAACAAAAACTTCAAAGCATTAAGTGAAACAAAATCAAATCAGTTATTTTACTTTTGCAAAGCACCCACAAAAACTAAATAATTATGAAGTCAATTGGTCATCCAAATAAACGAGATCCTTCCAAACAAAATGTGAAATTTAGACAAAATGAAAAAAATAGTGAAATTGAATTTTTAAGAAAACAACAAAATTTAGACAACTCCTCTTACCGTTTAATATCTTTTTTGCTTTCAAAGCTCATGTATATAAAACCACATCATCTGATCTCAGCCCTGGAAAGAAATTCACAGATTCCACTATTAGAGAAAATCTTGCACAGATTCCACTATTAGAGAAAATCTTGCATGGCATTAGATGAAGATAAAAAACAGAGAAAAATATAAATTACAGAAAGGAGAAAAGTTTATGCTTGATGGATTTGAAGAACAAAATTTAATTTAATCAACCTTTATTCAGTTCAAGATAGTTTGAATGCTCAAAGGAATAGATCGATGCAAGAAAGATTTGAACTTGCCTAGAGAATCATAGATGAATGTTCAAATGGTTGTGATCTGGAAGGTCTTGCTGAGAGAACCAGTAACCTTGGAGATCAAATGCCATGCCCCACCTAGGACGCCAAGTATAAATGCATACAGGTAGCACATGACTTTCTTGTATGCCCAAACATAACCATCATTTATCCAATTATTTCTTTTCAAAGTGGTTGCATGACTAATCAAATATATTGGTTGGCAACGGAACATGAAAAATCGAAAAACTGAAACAAACTAGAAAATTAAAAGCCCAATTGTGAACAATGTAGTTATGAGAATTTAAAATTTTCAAATTTAAGTTTGGTTGGATATAACTTATTTCAATTGTGGGTGCAGATTTACAAGTTAATTCTCTTCTTACCTAGTGGAAATACACAAGTTGCATGATTAATTCTCCGTTCGTGCCTCACTCTGTTGACTGTACTACACACTTGTTGCATTATCTATAGTTTGGCTATTGAAAAAATAAAAAAAACTTGACTTTTCATAATGGGGTTAGGTACTTAACCCAGTTACATAATAATATAATAGGTTTTTTAATAAATGTGTTTCAAGTTTTATATAAACTTTATATTTATGTATTATATTAATTAGTTAAAAAATAATTTTATTTTAATTTTTAATCCATCTTTCTTTATAAAATAATTATGGATTTTATTTAAATTTTGTAATAATATAATATTGTTTTTTAAAATGATTTTTCAATGTTTCAATTTTTAATATGAAATTTATTTTGTATCGTATGAGGAATGGATATTAAAATTTTTTTACATTAATCTAATTAGTTTTTAAACTAATTAATATTAAAATACAAACAAAAAATGTCAAATTTAAATTGGCTATCTGACTTGAAAAATCGAATATTCAGTTAACCATTTATCTAATAGATTCTAGTTGGATTTGGGTCAAGTTTTTCAAAACCTAATAGGTTTTGATTGGATTAAAAATTTTGGATTCAATTTAGATGCCTGAACCATGGCCACCCTTAATCAAAGGTGTGTATGTAAAAAAATAAAAAAAATAAAAAAACCAATGGTGATCTAATTAAAAGTGTGAAAATGTGAAACCAGACTAGATTAAAATGCTCGCAGCATAACACCATACCCATGAAACTAACTCATTTATTATACATGTTTAATTTATATATATTTCATCGACCATTTCACAGTGAAAATTTTATGTAACTATATATATGTGTGAAAGATTCTAAGTAGGTGAATGAGAATAAATAAATAAATAAACATTGAGTGAACAACTACATATATATAGAAAAAATAAGAAAAATAAATGAACTAAAAGAAAGAAATTGCAAAAAATAATAATTTGGGCATAAATATCAGTGAAAAGAATTTATTAAAACAAATATAATAAAATAAAAAAAAAATTGCAAATCTATTAAAAAGTCAAAAACATATACCCGATTAAAAAAATTTGCAAATCTAGTATCTACCTTTTCAACTAGTAGAGTCATTTGTTTGACTAACTTTCATAATACTCAATATTTGATTAAGAATAACGATGTGAGATTAAAATTTTTTTTACTAATATATTAGGAAAAAATATTTGAATTGATTAGTAGAAAAGCAAAAGGAGAAATTTATTAAAATATCAAAAGAAGGCTTAATAAACATAATTTGCTTTAACCAATCATAGGGTATTGCCTTGTCATGTACCATTTTCCATACATGTTGTTAAGTGCTTGAATGGGTCAAAATACAGGGAAAGAGAAATGTAAATACAAAAGTTATTTAATATAAGCCATGGCTCTAGTGAGTTTCCCTGTACTAGTTTTTTTTTTTCTTAAATGAATGTGGTTTATTCACCTTCTTTAAAAAAAAAAAAAAATTATTTAACACTGGCTTCTTTGGAAACCAAGTTATGCCTTCTAAGGTAGTGCACATGTAGATTTTAACTTCTAATTTGGCATTGGAACATGAATTTACACCATTTAAGACAATAACATGTGTTGCTAGCATAATCAACAAAAAGTCTCCTTATTCTCTTCAATTCCAATGGAAAAAGGTATGAAATTTTAGTACAAATATCATTTATATGAGTAAAACGTTTCCCTTCCTACAACACAATCATCTGGTACGTAGAACAAGATAACAAGATAAGCCAATGGCATTATAATGCTGATGAGTATCATGATATAAGAACATAGAAAATTCAGTGTAGTGAAGTGAAAACTTTACAATTTAAGCACCAATGAAGAATATTAGACATCAAAAGATTCAATTAAATATTTAGGTAATTCAAATGACATATCAAATCAAATTACCAACAAATTATGAAATATGAACATGAGGACAACAACATCAATGACTTTCAAAACTCATGGATTAATCTAGATTATACCACACTTTACAAATGAGCCTTGAATAAACAACATGATATAGCAAACTAGCTAGTAGCAAATGTTGCCTTTAGATAAAACTAATAAAACTTTATTTGCCCCTAAAAATGTCTAGATTTTACTATCACAACGCCTAGTACTAGTGAAAAAATGAAGTAACAAAAACAATGCCATCAAGTGTCAGAACAAAACAAGGCCTTTAGTAAATTATAAACTACATATGTCTATTAAGGCTAAATTATTCTGTTGTAAATCTACCTAAGAGAATTGCCCAGAGAGATCATAATATTTTCTATATGGATATACAATTATAAATCATAAACACTCAAACATTCATTTTACATTATTCCCCAATAACATAGTTTGATAATCACAAACACTCAAATATAATGAATTCTCAAATATAATTAATAGTAAGTAACATAAAAGCAGAACAATACCCACAACTCCTAATCCAGTGCTATTAATGACATTAATTAAACCAAAAACATCAATAATCATTATTTCCAAGCTTTCCATCTTGAAAATTAATAGTCATGAAGATATACCTTTCCAATGTGAGATTGAAAATAGAAAAGGGTGAGTTGCAACTAGGTAGGTAAAATAACAAACGACATATGAAGTAGTATCAAGTATTTCAAAACATTTTAACAAAATTAAGGGCTTGTTTTTAATGACAATTTAATTTGAAATACCCCATTTGTCACACATTTATTAAATATGCTTTAATTAATATTTAAAAACATCATCATACTTGAGAAACATGTTCAAAATTATGATCAATTGGTTAGAGAATGATCATAATATCATAATCCCAATCATGAAAAATCGACACTGTATTACTATGGTTAGACATCTAATATATCAACATATATCCATGATGGTAAGATATCAATTACAAAGTTAACATATGTTGTAGAACGTTAAAACAAACAATGTATGTCCTGATGGGTGCAGGTAAATTTTGATTCAATGTTATTTCACGTTGCATGCAGACTCATTTAATTTCAAACTATTGAAATTTGATGTCATCCTTGAAGGTGAATATTATAAAACTTGCAACTTTTAATTTTCCATTAGCAACTTACAATATACATAAATCAAATAGGTATTTATTTTGAATAATTTTTATTATCCATCATAGTCATTCAATGCAAAATATAAAGATTTTATTCAAATAATATTTTAAAATTTAAAAAAATTATACGAAAGCAGCATACCTCAGTTATCTGCTAAATAATCTTTTATAAGAGGACTTGTCATGCTAACAATCTCTAACACACTCTTAAAAAGTTTTCATGCCTTCTAATTTACTCCAAAGTCCTTTTTACATCAAACTTTCAAATTTTTAAATTTTTTATTATGCATGATATGATTTTTGAGATTTTCAAATTTCTGATATTAACAAATTTTCTGATTTTTATAAAATTAAAAAAATCATAAGTTTTCATTTTTTTTATATGCATTTGAGAAAATTCACTGTTTGATATATTTCCATAAAATAAAAAATTCACATCTTTCATGATATCAAGAATTTAGAGATACAAAACTGAGTTTTTCCTTTCTTTTCTCTTTTCATTTTAAAGCTTCATATTTCGAATCTCATCATTTCAAATCCTTGTATAGTTTTAGAAAATTTAGATTTAGATTTTTTAATATTATAGTTTAAAAGAATTTCAAATATTCACTATTATTCATTAAACTTTTACTCATTTTTCTTCTTTTAAATACTTCATCCAATTTAAATTCAATTTTTTTTTAAAAAAATATGAACAAACCATAAATGAAACCCTCATTATATATAGATTCTAATAACATGCTTCATTCGCTTATCTACGCAAACAAAGTAACGTAAACTAGTTAAACATTAAGATAGGTTTGAGACTCACCGTGATAATCTTTTCTTCCTCTGCAAAGTCATGCAATCCCCTGTTTATATAAATTAAGTTAAAATGCAATTTTTTTTCTCTAAAACCCTCATAACAAGTAAATTACAAACAAGTCTCTATTTAATAATACTAAGAGAAATCGTTGAAAAATGAGTCTTATCTCATGCGGGATGTTAACAAATATCTATTTATTAACTATAAAAATAAATTTTTTTAATTTAAAATTTTTTATTGTAATTAATATTCATTAAAAAAAACTGTTATTCCAAATCATTTTTTAAAAAAAAAAACCCTTTCAATACCTTTGAGTCAGCGATCAAACACAACCATAGTATGCTTACCAGATCTTACCATCTCTCGGGTAAAAAAAAAGGTTGAAGAAGTTCTTTCAATTGTGGATCTTCTCATTCCAATGTTTCCCACCATTCTTTTGTAGCCACAAACCTACTTCTTGCAAAGCAATCGTTGATGGCAAAGAATCTCTTTAAGTATAATAATTGTGATGACAAATATGGGTTGATTAATTTTTTTTGGATAGATTCAATTCCTACTTGCTGCACCTAATTCTTCCAAGGCATGTGTCATGTTGCCTTTAAGCTGAGGCCTCAGTTGAGGCTAAATTCTATGAATCCAAACCAGACTTCTTTCTATTTGATCCGTGGTGTTTTGAAAATCCCTTTAGCTTTAAATCCTACTTATCTTAATATGAGTGTGGATTTAGAGTCTTGTAGCATCATTGATTTTATTGAGGATGACAATTGGGTCATTCACAATCTCGGTTTATTGTTCGGTGAAATTTTGGATTGCTTTGTTTCAAGACTTGGCAATGTTGATTCCAGTGCTATCAATAACTGGGTTTGGTATCCTAAGTCTCAATGTACCAGAATTTCTTCAATGATTTATAAGTGCTTGAATGATAATCACCAGGCCCAGGATAGCTATATTGGTTGAAGGAAAATCTCGACATTAAAAGTGGCCCCTAGTGCCAAACATTTTACATGGCTCATGTTTCAAGGGGTAATTGCTACTTATAAATATTTTTCTTCTCTCAATTTGGGTCCTCGCAACCTTTGTGCCATGTGTGTACTTCAGTATGGGTCAATTGATCATTTGATGATTTACTGTCCTATTGTTCAATCTGTTTGGCACTTGATCAGCACTTTCTATTGGCTCATCAATAATAATCATTCTTTGTATACCAATTCTATTATTGCTGTGACTTCTTGGCTTTTATGGAAGGCTTGGTGTGATAAAGTATTAAGGAATATCAATGTTTATAGTCATTATAAGACTCCTGCTTTGCAATTCGGCAAAAGTTTAATCCTCAACAACTTTTCAAATGCTGAAGGTCCTTTTTTATTCATTTCCATCGCCTGGAATGATATTGACAAAGTAAGTGGAATTGGAGTTTTTATAGTTTATTCTAATTATGTGATCTTGATGCCAGGATCATGCTTTATTCTTGCCGATTCATGCATTGAAGCTAAGTTAGAAGCCATTGTTATTGCTGCTCATGCTACTACTTCTAATGGTTTTCAAGTGCGAAATCTTTTCATAACTAATCCGGAAGTCTACAAAGCCCTGAACTCAAATTATTTTGTGCAAATTGGAGGTTGAATGGCTAGATCCATCTCATCAGACAAACAATCATTTCAACGGGCAATACTCATATCCACACTATTCTGAACAATTGGGCATCTCCTTCCTTTCACCTTGCTATTCATGGTGTTAATTTACAAGCTTTAACTCTGTATTTCCAGGGCCATGACCTTCCCAATTGGATCATGAAGGTCTTTGTGGCTCTGGGTTTATCTTTTAATTTCCTTGCTTCTGTTTTGTTTGCTGTAAGTTCTTTAGTTCCTCTCTTCCTTTGTTTTTGTATTTTTTGTTTGTTCTTTTTATTAATATATAGCCGATGGGCTCCTTTCTTGAAAAAAAAAAAAAACTAAACCGCTCCTTGTTTATCAAGAATGGGAGCTCCTTCTATTTGGGACAATTGTCTATTTTGATTACACAGAAAATCACAAGCCAATTTCCCTTGGTAAATACTTGTCAATGTTGGCAAGTCGCACAATATCAATTTCTTTAAATTTGGAAGGCTAGCCATAGCTGCACCTTCGTTACTTGAAATTATATCCTAGTTTTTGAAGGTTATTCACTAGCAAATCAGTTGCTATCAGATACTTCAACTTATGACACCCAAAAATATACAGCTTTCTCAAGTTTTTGAGGGTTTCCTCATGGGCTTTTACTTTGCACAAACCCTTAAAACTGTGAAGTTCGTATAAACAAAGCTTTTTCAAGCTAGAAAAAACAATTTCTCCATCCTTTCCAATCCACTTCATTTCATGACACCATTGGATCTCGCAAGCTATGACTATCTTAAATCATCCCAGTAAAAATATCTGACAATTGGATGACATTGCAATCTGATATTCCCAAATAGTTTGTGGTACCAGGTAATGTAATCTTCTCCATACTCTCATTGTCAACATTAATCAGTTGTTAAAGGTCAACACATCAATGAAATCAGCGGAAAACTTAGTAAATTTTTTTAATCTTATGATTTCCTCAAATGTTGAATTATCTTCAGCATCTTCACTACTTCCATATGACAATCTCCATCTTTTCCTTCTCATGAAAAGAATTTCAAGACATGACACTTTTAAAAATACTCTATATAGAAATCTTCTCCATCCTCCTCTGGAAATATTTAGATGTTTAAGTTTTACTAAGTTTTCGAGCCCATGGGGAAATTCATATTTAGTGAAGATAATTGATAGTTCCGCCGGTTAGGGTTTGTGAACTTAGAGGAACACTCACTCACTTAAGCACTCAAGAAAAGCAAACACAAACCACACAAGAAGAGACACAAGACGTTGGTAACCCAGTTCGGCGCCCACTCGCCTACATCTGGGGGGCCATGCCCAGAGATCAACAATCCACTAAAAAGGGGTAAAAGATAGAAGAGTACAAAACACACTTGTCACTCTTTCACATACAAAAAATACTACCCTTTCTAGATTGTCCGGTACCTCCCTACTCCCTCTTTCAAGAGTAGTACCCAATCCTAGACCAAGGTAGTATATATAGACGCCTCAACGTCCCAAATATAGCGCATACCCTTTTTAGAATCTCCGCGGCTTCTAACTTTGGAACCTTTCGAAATTAGATGTCGCAACTTATGTTGTAAAAAATGTTGCGACATGACTCTGACTGTTGGCTTGGCTGATTTCTGGCTCCATTGCTAAGTGACCTCAAGACACCCCATCTGAGTCGATGTAGCTCGATCACCTGATCTGACCTACCAGCAACTAACCTCCCTTTTCAGCTCCTCACCACACAGCCCCCTCGCAAGGGGCGCACGTCCTATGTGCGTCTTCATGAAACTTGCCAAACTTAGTCTTCACTTCTACCCAAGTTTGGTCTTCAAATCTTCAACAAAGATCTTCATTCAATCAGCTGAATATTGCCAACAATAGGCGCATCTTCAAACATACCCTTAATAGATTCATATCATCTCTATTAGGGTTCTTCAAATCTTGTCTTCAATAGTCTTCAAAATCATACCATTGATAGGTTGGTTCTTCATTTAGCTTCACCCATATTTAGTCTTCAATCACATCTTCTAAATATGGTCTTGATGAGATCTTGATATCATCTTGTTGCTTGCTTGATCTTCTTGCCTAAAATAACTTCAACAAGATCTTCATTTAATCTTCATGAGAGTTGTAACTTCTTGCCAAAAATATCTTCTCCAATATCTCCCATGATATTTTTCACCTAGCAAAGATTGTTTGCCATGTCATCTTTCATTCCACATCATTCTCCATGCCATGTCATCATGCTTGCCACGTCACCTTGGCTAGGTGTCAAATTATGCAAATCATTAAGGTGCATTTGCACTAACAATAATCTTTTAAGTTTTAACTGTCTTAATTTATGAAGCTTAGCTAGTAAAGGCAAACACTCAGAGCTTAAAGAAATTCATCAAAATTAGTGCATAAAGGTTTACCAAATCTGAAAGTGATTTTATTGCAGTGTTAGAGAGGATAAGGACTCTAAGGTTGTGCATATGCTTCAAGAATATGTCAGAGAAGGTAGCTGTTCTGGAAATTTGGGAAGTAATGAACTACAATTCACAACAAATCACCAGATCTAGCACAAATAGTATTCCAACACAAAATTACTGCAATTGTATTGAGTAATCTCATGCAACAACCATGACAAGCTTGCAAAACATCAGTTCAAATAACAAACAGAGTTCATCATCACAAAGATCAAGTAAAAATAAGACTAGAAATAATAAGATAGCTTGGGAGACACTTCCTCCTGCCGCCGGTCACCGGAGATGCTCGTCGGGGGCTCCAGACAATCAGGCCTACTTTCTTCCATGTTTTCCTCCTCTTCTCAGCCTACTTCTGTTTCCCTTTTGTAGGATTCTCCAACTCAGCAACAGAGAATCCACTGCTCTTTCTTCATTTGTACAGGCTATCATTGACCCAGAAATCCACAAGATGCTTGTTCACCTTTTGTTCTCTGCCACATCGACGCCACGTCAGTTCATTATTCGGCTCTCCATTGGTAAGTGGTTTGCTGACTCTGCTATTAGATATTTCCTCATTTGCTAAGTTCTTCATTTGCTGACGCTACACGTGAGTTTGTTTGAACTTCTTTTCCTTTGGCACCAGCTTTCCTTTACTCACAGCCTCCTCTGATATTTTTGGGACTCTTTGTTCAGCATTCAAAGCAGTAACTAACAAAAAATTGGAATCCAATAACAAAGTTGATAGTTGGGGACAATTTGGTTGGCCTCCAAATACTTGAATATGATTTCTCACCAATGAGACTCTCTGTAGGCTTTCAAACCATTCATCCTCCTTAGGTGACTCCTTCAGCTGTAATCCAGCCTTCCACATTCCTTGAGTTGCTGCAATGCATTCCTCCGGACTAACGGTTGATATGCTTTCCTCAAAGCATGTCCAACAGTGATCAGGCCAGTGGTAGGCTTCCACATTCCTCTGCTACCTGCTTTGCAATTGGCTGAATTTCAGTCAACATAATAACATCTTTAGTGCCAACTTTATCCTTGAACAAACTCCAAGCTTCATCAGTAAGACCCTCTACTTTAATTTCTCTTTCACTCTCCATGCTGTTACAAATGTTCATGGAACGAGTGGTCGAAACAACTTTGGACCCCTTACTTCCATTAGGCTCAGGAATACCCACATTTTTGTAGAGAAACTCTTTTCCAAATATCATCTAAGATGATGACAAATTTCCTCCTCCTTCTAAAAGCTCCATGTAATTCCTATGCTTTACTCAGTAAATCTGCAGATGAAGAAAGTTGACAATGTAAACCTTCTGCAATTTTATATTGTAGCTCCTTCTCATTGAAAGAACTTGAAACAATCACCCAAATGACGATTTCAAAAACTTTATTTTCGTGTAACTCATTGTAAATCTGTGTCACAATTGTTGTCTTGCCAACGGCGCCCATACCACACACACCAATTTTACCAACCTTAGGATTCATGATGCATTCCAAAATCTCTTCTTTTTTCCTTTCAGCTGAAGTGCCATGTAAGGTTGGTGCAGGCAAACTGGGGGAAGTTTCGGGTAGTGAATCAATAAATAAATTTTCCCCTTCAGCAAATGGCTTTCCTTTCTCTTGCAAATCTTTGACTTCACGGAGTATTTCCACTGTCTTCTTGCTTCTCTTCCAATGGGAGTAGTAATATGACCAAAATTGAGCATCACCAGAGCCTAAGTTGTTCACATCACTTTCTATCTCCTCCAAGTTCTTGAACCAATTTGTTACCTCCTCTTTTGGTCTCTTTCCAAGCCACACAGTGCTCACATTCAGTTTGGCACTAATGTCTTTTTCTTGGCTCCTCGAAAAGTCTAACTCTCTCCACATAGTTAGATCATTTTCTTCAAGTTCTGTGATATAGTTCAATTGTTCGCAAATTTGTTGCCATGCAGTTTGGCAAGCACATGATAACAGCTCTCTAACAATCTCCATTCTATCTATCAGGGAGCTTGTACGGCTTTAATTAGCTGGGACAATCAAACTTTCATCAGAAAAAATGGCCAACAGGCAAAATTATTAATAAAAAAGGTATATAGAAATTATGAATGCTCAAAGGAACAAAGAAAAGAAAGATTTAAACTAAAGACTTCCGTATCACATAACTAAGAATTTTAAATTTGTTGTCCAGTATGAATTGTATGTTGAGAAAAAAAAGAGATTTGTTTACTTGAAAATTAACTACCAACACATTTTCATTTTTCTTTTCTTCCAGTAAAGCATAGAATTTTAGCTTTATTGGATGCCATAATATAGAAGAACAACCTTTTTCGCATGTTCTGCTAACTTTAGTGTTAGAGCATAACTTTTCTTATCTTACAAGCTTTATGAATGTTCTAAAAAAAAATTCTACCATAAAATAGCCTTTAGACATCTCAGTAGTTTTGGGTAAAAAGATATGTGTTGGTTTTCAACTGCATCATGTAATAATAAAAAGCCTCAAATGAAGAAAAACAAGTGGGGCAGGATAATGATCAACTTCAACAGGATTATAATTAAGGTAGTTTATTGTTATTAGTTTAAACGCCAAAGGTTACATTGGAGACCATTTTAGACTGCAAGCATATGAAAATAATGAAGCTGCATACATTATGAAAATCAAAAAGAGCTTTTAAGATAAAGCACGTATTACTTAAAATAGATGGGAAAAAGGACCTATTCCTAAAACAGAAATTTAAAGAAGAACATGACTAGTTTCCAACCAGATAAACTCAATTTTTAAGAAATTTTGGCTGGTATGCAGCATTAAAACGTACGGTCATCTTACCATTTTGTGTAGGCTGATTTTATATCTTTGAAGGTGAAGCTTTTTCTGTCAGAGTAATGAACTTCTTGAACCAATAAAATGATAAGATAAGCAAAATTATCTATGCTGTTTGAGGAAGAACTTCTTGAAAGCTAATATATATATGTGGCAATTATATCTGATCTCTGCCCTGAAAACAAATTCATGTATTCACTGTTTGAGGAAGAACTTGCCCAAAACTGAACACACACGAAGATAAATAAAGAAAATATAAATCAAAAGAAAAAATTATGCTTGATGGACTTAATTAAATGTAAGAAACATATAAACTTGCCTAGAAAAAAGAGAACCCAGAGAATTAGAGTTGAAAAATGCTCAGATGCATATGATTTGGGAGGTCTTTGGTAGAACTAGAAGATAAGAAGCCTTAGGCCATCTCCAACCAAAAACTCTATATTTGATGCTTCAGTACTAAAAAAATACAGTTTCTACAGTGAAAACTTCTCCAACCACTATCACTATTTTTAACTTTAAAATAGAATATTTTATGAATATTCTTCTCATTTCACAATTTATATATTCATACTATTAACCAATTTAATTATCTTTAAATCTTTTTCACTTGTAACCATTAAATTTAAATATTGTACTATTTAAAATATAGTTTTAATTTTTATATTTATTATAAATATTTCTTAAATATAAAAATATAATTGATAAAGAAAATACAAATTCGGCAATATTGGTGGAAATGGCGATAGCATGTCAACCTATTAACCCATCTACTTTAGACTTCATATTTGTATTTTGGGTGTTGTCGTTTTTTTTTCTTTTTTGGTATCAATGATAATATATATTTCAGGATTATTTTCTATATTTTTATTTTATCGTTCATGTAATCTTCGTTAATTTTAATGAATTTATATTTCATAAATTATTTTCTTTAATTTTATATTTGTTATTAATTGAAAAATATAAACAAATTATAAGTTATTAATTTAATTAAAATATAAAATTATAATATAAATTTTTAAAAAATAAAAAACATAATTTAAAATACAGAATATAAAAAGCAGAAATAAAAAATATAAAAAAGAAAATAACGTTGCTACATTGTCGCGCAAGATAATGCGTGCTACTGTAGCAGAAATTAAATTTGGCGCAGGGGATTGCACTGGGTTGGCGCGCCCCTGTGCCAAATTTAAATGTTTTCTTGAAAAATGAAGTAGGGTTGGAGACGCCCTTAGGAAAGCTGCTTTTCCGTGAAACTTCACCTGTGTTGGGATCCGATTTCCCAAAAAGACTTTCATTTTTTTAATATTTATTATTTATTTATTAATTTGTGGGTAAGTCTGGGAAAAGTTGAAGAGGAGAAAAAAAAGATAAAATGGACAAAATGCTTGCCTGAGCTGTTGTGCACATCTCATAAAAGAAATGTGTGTTTGTTTATTATAATATATCTGACTCTTGTTATTTTAATATAAAAAAATAGTTAGAAAAAGAAATGTGTGTAAATCTTTTAATTAAGGAATAAAACACAATTTCACAAAATAAAGTAGTTAGTGTCGAACAGTTTCCCTGCAATAACAGAGGGCTCATAGCATTGGATTTTTCATCTGTTAAGTTATTGGACAAGGTGTGCTCTTGGCCAGGGAGACTCGCCTCAATTCTTAGAACATCTTTCCTTTTATTTCTCTCTCACAAGTGGCTCTTTCTCAACCTTTTCAGTTTGATTTATATTTAAAATATATCAATTTTGTAACAAATTACTCCTATAATCTAAAAAATAATATTTTTTAAAAAATATTTATAAAAATTTATTATTTAACTAGTTGATATTTTAGAAATTAGTCTATATTATCGAAAATCTTTCTTTTTTGTTTTTAATGTTGTTTGGTCTTTTAATTTTTTTTTTAATTCTATTGTCAGTTTGACAAACAAGATGTAATTGTGAACTACCCTAACTTTAACAAGGAATGTTTGATTGGATGAAATTGGTTGGAAGTTGCACTTCATATTGGATTCAAATTCAGATTGTTAAGTAAAATTATTCAAGTTCAATTATAATTACATCAAAAATAAGTTCGAACTTTAAAAGAATTGAACAATGGAAGTCCTAAAGGATTGAACAACTCATGTGTCAGCATGAATAACATGAACTTCTTAAACCAATTATACCTAAGGCCTTTAGCCATTTCAGTAATAGGTAATTCAGAAGTTCTGACATTGAGGGCTTTTAATCCTAATTGCCATCTGATACGTCTATTTTAAATAATAAATATAGTATTTCCATGATAAAATAGAGTTATACCAGAAATGAGAAAAATATTGATATGTGGTGAAGGATCATGCGGAAAACAATGTAAGGAATGGTGGGCTGAGAGTGTGTTGTGATGGTGTTCCTTAGTTGATGAGGAGCTGGAGTTGTGTTGAAGAGAAATTGGTGTTTTACTGAAGAATAGAGATGAGAAGATGAAGCTGCTAACGAAGAGATGAAGAAGCAGGTTAGCTTAACTGGGTTGAAGAGGGGCAAGTTAATAGCCGTTGGAAGTATAGGGTGTTTGTAAGATTGATTGTGAGACGTTGGATACTATGTAATAAAATGGGACCCAATCTCTGTTGTAATCGTAGAAGTTGGTTCATTCTATATAACAACCAACAGCAAAATCTGAAAGGGCAATGAGAGTTTTGATTGAGTTTTCCTTCTTGTCTCTAGTTTCACTTTGTTCTTATTCTTGTTCTTGTTCTTGTTCTTCATTCTTGGTCTTTGCTAGGTTTTCTTCATAGCAAATATTTGACTGGAGTCATGTATCTCAAAGCATGCTGACTGTAACATAAGATTCAAAGGTTATCAATGGCCAAAAGAACACATTAAAGTGCAGTGTGTCATGCGCCTGCCCTGAGTGACAAACTAACATATTGCGATTAGCAATTTCAATTCTTTTTCTTATTATAATTTGCCCCTAACTGGTAAGACAAATAAATAGAAAAACAACATTTCACTAAATAGAGTTCACTGATTACAGATAAGCAAGAATATGTAGACTTCTTGACATGTATCAACTTTGAATTCTAGAATTGCGCACAAGTACAATGTAAAAACAGAGAAATATCGGCATTATTATTAAGCCAATGAAATGATTTCAGCATATGCAGAAGAGCAGTAATTGCCTATAGATGCATCTATTAGATCTTCTTTATATCATTTATTTTTTATTTAATAAGGGTGATGGCAAAGCAACCGATTATGCTTTCAAAGTACCATGTTCTCCAACTTCTCCACACCATCAGAGATCCAAAGAAAAATGCAAATAAACTATATCAGCTAGCTTGATATTCATTAAATAATTGATTAAGATTAGAACGACAACTATTTCAGAAAACTACAAATTGATCAAGTTGAAAATTTTGATTTACATTTTGCAAAATACAAATATACTTCAAAAATGCAAAATTAGTATTCTGATTCTCAGAAATATACGCCAACTTGCGCAAATAAACTTCAAAAATTTTAGGCCATTTATAGAGAACTAATGCAAAGAAGAGCACTACACCCATTTGTCAACAAAAATTATAAGTTAACAAAGGGAAAAAAATCTAATAATCCAAGCTTGAGTCATAATTATATTGACTACAATTTCAAAGCTTAACTCTATACTAAGAGGAGGTGAGCTGGGTTATTTAATTTAATGAGTTGCAAGAATTGATTTTGTAGCAACTTTGGATTACTAAACTAATTGATGAAAAAAATTTGCATTCTGCTACTTAATCAAAATTCCAAATCACATGTTTACTACAGGCAGCATTTCTGGTCAATTCTTTAAGCAAGCTTGATAAAATCTCAAATCACTATAACTTCATTCAAAATTTTAAAAAGAAAAAAATTTTATACTGATTTAAGCTATACTGCAATAAGTAAGCAAAACTTAATGCACTCTTAGTTATAATACTACTCAAATTTAAGTTGAATAATGGGTTAACTAACTGTGTGGAGCACTCTCACTCATTGGAATCACCGTCAACAAAAAGAATAAGATATGGCGAAAGGGTTTTAAAGTGATTAATCAATCAAGGACAATGCGTTCAATTAAGTTCTAGCATGTACTTTGCAATACTTTCAACTTAACAAAGGGCTGGATTTCTCAGTCTTCGAGCCATATATGGCCTATATCACCCCACTAAACTCAAATTAGTATGTATCAAACCCTGAAACCATAAGAAATAGTTCATCCTACAATGACCGTGAAGTCCAAATTATCAAAAAAATAGAAATGTGAGAACTACTTATCACAAGCATTACTGATTTCTATTCTTTTTAAAGAACAAACAAAGATTGAATGAGGAGAGAATGGTCCAAAATAGAAATTCAATTGATCTAGTATTCAATTTATCATACCAAGCTTGACTTCAGTTTAAGAGCACCAATAAATTGTCCAAGTTTGTAGTGTTACAATAGTTGAAATTATTGGGCATAGTACTGTAACAATTATTGTGGCACTAAGGTTTCATGATCATAGAAGGTTCATTCAACCTTGACTCCTGGAAGAATTTGACTTTTAAAGGAATCCGGTCCAATCTAATTGTCTTAATTAAGAGCAGTCACGTAGCACGGATCATCATCACCAACCCTACCCAAGTTAAGCTTCTTAACATATACTGGCAACTTTTACATATTCTTCATCAACTCTTTAAATATGATACTTTACAAGGAGGCTTCATCAACTTAGAACTTCGTACCATTCCACCTGCTTTTGGACCATTCCCTGATAATGCACGCCATCACATCAAGATCACTTTATTCCGCAAGGGAGTTATTGATGAGTGTCCTGCAAGTGCATGGGGTTGTTAAGTAATACCTCGTGCAAGCATGAGAGGGTCGTATTCCCTAGGCGTAAGGAGCTACCCTTACTTCTTCTTCACTTGTTGTCTAACCTACCAAATCAAGTTAAGAACCACAACTATTAATAAAAATTGCAGCTAAGTGAAATAGTATCAATGTATCAAGTGAAGGTATATAAATCAAGGAATGAGGGTGGTCACGGATGTGGATCCCCTTGGGGTTACTAAAGATTAGAACAATGCTGGAATTGCTAAGCATGTGGTGGTTCAGGCCAAGAGAGATCCAAGGATAGATTATCCTAATGGTCATGGCAATAATCCCTAATCCCATATGAGTATTGGTTGGGAATCTCTTCCGACCAAATCCTCCTACGATTGCATTACACATAGGGAAATTTCCAACTAGGGCCGATACTCAACCTAGGTCCAACCCTAGTAGTTGGAGGGGTATGAAACACCTGATGGTCACGGCGTGTTCATACATGAATCCCATTAAGCAAGGTGTGTCTACTACAAGGGTGATGGTCACGCGCCGAGTACAACCTAAAAGTTAAGATACAGAGTTCTCATGCAAATTAACACATCAAAGTTCACTAAGCTTAAACCATGAAACAAACCACATGCATTAAGCAAATCAAAGCGTTCAACAACACAAGTTCACCCCAATGTTCACCGACATCCAGTGACCTTGGGGTTTAGTAGTCCATACAAGAAACTACACAAGACAAGTTCATAGGAACAACTATAAAACACATAAATAAATTTCCTCAAACAATGAGAACACGAAGAGGAGGAGGAATGGCGTGGATGTCTTCCACAAACGGCTTCCCTCATCATCTCCAAGCTTCTCAAAGGTGGAATCGATGAAGAGCTTGCCCAATAACGTTTCTCCCCTTGATTTTCCCTCTTTAGATCACCAAATTCGGCCTCAAATAGCTCTGGTGAAGTTGCCCCCGCCGAGAGCTTCCAAGATGGGGAAGAGATGATCCCCAAAAGCAAGCCCTAGCTTTACTTAAAAGGCTCTCGCCCCGAGCCGCACAGGCGGTGTGCTGGCCACACAATGCCCGCACAGATCACTGCCTTTTTGCTCGCAAAAACCCGAGTCGATGCTACAATGTTCTGCTACAACAACCAATTGCAGTACTTTGCTGCATTAATTCATCTACAGTACTACCTCCGAATTCTTCAGCGGGTCTTGCGGGCGGTGTGTGGGCGCGCAGTGCCCGGGAGGTTCATAGCTTGATTCATATAAGACCAGGCTTCTTTGCTACAGTACTCTTGCTTCAAAAATGCGATTTATGGTGCTGATTTTACTCCAATTGTGTTCTTGAGCTCATTCTAGCTTCTCTAAGGCCTGCAACAAGGAAATAATCAGTTTAGGTAAAAAACGGGCATCGATTCATCCAGAATAGCATGCAAACATGTACAAAAACTGTGTATAAATACATACATTTAGGCTCTTATCAAGCATCCCCACACATGAGTTTTTGCTTGCCCTCAAGCAAACAAAACATGAAGCACAAGAGGAAAGTGATAAGAGACTAAATGTATGACCTCAAGCTCAAGAGTATAGGACTCCACTAGCCCAAATGAAATGAAATCAGGATGATGAGTTGCAAGGCAATCAACAAAATAAAGATAGTTCTATCCCAGAAAAAGTGTTCTCACATGAGTGTGTGCGTACTTCATCCCTTGTTCTCCCTAATCAATCCACGTGCCATGGCTACCGGGGTTAGGTTTGCTAAAGGCACCCTCAATGATCACCCAAGATTCCTTCGGTCCTCAGTAAAACTTCAGATTCTAAGTGAATGCATGATAGGGTTCAGGAGATCAATCAAGCTCTTTTTTTTTTCCCTAGTCCGCCTAACATAGACTTGCACAAAATCTTTCTGAAGGATGCACACGCTGATTAGGCACAAGAGCCACCCAACTTACTCGATTACAAGCCTATATAGATGCATTCATATTATACTAGCGGAGGAATATTGACATAGACTCTTTTTTTTATCATATAAATATATACATGCCTTAGTTCATGTCTCCTGACCCTTTATGCAAAATGTCACTTAGTCTAAAAGCAAAAAATACATGAGTACCAAAAGCTCTTAGAAGATCATTGAATGTAGAATTTAGTAGCCTAACACCTTAAGTCATAGCAATGGGTTAGTCGGAATAAACAAGGTAGAAGTATGTGTAAAAAATATACAGAAATCACTAAAGGAGGAATATAACTTCATTTCACACATCATTAAGGATAGCAACTTATATCCATCATTCTTTCAATCTAGGAAATCCTTAACAAAAGATCATAGCTATTATTGGTTAAACAAGCATGCAAGAGTATGACATACCCCATCCCTACACCTAGAGTTGTACATTGCCCTCAATGTATAATAATCAGCAATACGTGGTGGGAAAACAAAAAGATAGGAAAATGAAATGTAAAATAGGGGTAAAAGAAAACTGCCCCATTTCAAAGTGGTGAGATGCATGCGACGCGCACGAACATGGAGCAGGGGAATGGAACCCAAATTCCGGCATTCCTACAAGAATAGACAAGTGCATCACGAATCCAATGAAAAAAATCGGGATGAAGCAAAACAAAAAAAAACCATAAAAAATAAAATACAAGTTTAGTAGGGCAAGAACCCTTGCTAACTGAAAAGTACAAAACATGACCAGACAGAAACACATAAAACAAAGAAACAGTAAAAGATATAAAAGGCCCTGCTCTCTCAGTCCTTGTGATAGGTCTCTGTAGGTGATGCTGGCGCTATGGAGGTAGTTGCCCCTGAGGAAATATCGGCAGAAGATGATGATCATCGAATGAATGAGAGAACCTCGCCCATGTCCCTAGACAACTGTCCAAGTATGACCCTGGTCTTCTGGTGATCGCGTCTGAGGGACCGAATCTTATTCTGAATTTCTTGTAGGCGAAGCTCAACTAGTGCCGCTTTCTCAGGCTTGGACTCGGACTGCGATGAGGGGTCAACCATGCACTCGCCAGTGACTGAATATCGAATGGGGGCATATCCATCCCCACGTTGTTCTACTAGTCCCATGGCGAATAATGTGGCCATCCCAAGAAGGGTAGCGCCATTAACGACATGCATGCCCACAACGCATGCAATCAAGCCCATACCTTGCATTAGACACGTAATATATGGTCCAGCAAAGATGTCCCCGAGGCGTGCATAAGGCCCCTGACAGACAAGAAAGTCAATGAAAAGGCATCCCAGATTGATCGGGTACCGCTCGTTCGTGCTATACAGCATAAGTATGTCGGTACTCGTGATCGCCGGTACTGTCACTACGACCCGCAATACCACGACTAAATAGCCCATGTATGTAGGGGTGCTTGGGTTCATGTAGTCGGGACGCCTTTTTGGACTCATTAGATCTGAATCTCGAGATCATGTTCCAGAATCTGGTGTGAGTCATTTGGACTGGAAAATCGACAGGAAGCTTTCAAGTGGAAGGTAGATTGATGAACTCATCATCATACAGACCCAAGTAATATCCAAACTGTAGATTGCTCATAGTGCCTGTTACCTCGAGTGCACGAAAAGTAACCCCATGCGGCTGGACAACCTCAATAGTGCTCAACACTTCCAATGTAATCTCACTATAGGCCGTTTCTTCAATCGCAAACACCTTGTCTCACCCATTGTGGGAGATCAAACTCAACACCTTATCGGCCAAACCTAAATTTTTGAGGTTGCCCCATGCAATAGTTTGAGTAATGCCGAATGGTTTAGTGTTCAAATTCATATACCAAGCCCGATGTTGGGGTTGCATGAAGTGAAGGTCGCCGGTAGGCACATCTTCATGTCTAGGTCTCTTAGAAGCAACTCGCTTGTTTGGCATCCTACACATCATACAACCCAAGATTAAACCAAAAATTTCATCAAAATAAATTAAGGAGACGACAAAGGTGCCAAATAATCAAGAAAAAAGTAAATGGAAAGAAAAAAATTTCAGTGAAACTCCAAATAAATGGTGGTAATGAGGTTGCAATGTGTGGGAGAAGAGATTAGAGGAGAAAAAATGGAGAAAAATGATGAAAAGATGAGGAAAAATTGAGGAGAAATGGATGAAAAATCAAGGAGAAAGGAAGAAGATAAAGGGAGAGAAGAGAGAGAAAGAGGGGGGAGAAAGAGAGGGAGCAGCCACTTATGGCAATCCCTGGGCACTGTGCAGGGGCGCAGTGCTGCACGCGCCTAGGTGTGCACAGCCAGCAGGCTGCACGAGCGTTGCACAGGCGTATATGGCCTGCACAACGCTTAGGTGTGCGCGGCGCCAGCGCGTAGGCGCGTGGCCTGGCCATTGCGCGCGCACACACAACCCATGCAGCGCGTAGGCTGCTGCACTGAGGGCCACACGGGCGCACGTGAGGGTTTGGAACCCCTCGACAGGGGTCTACGCGGGCTGCATGCGACCCGCACAAACCTAGAAACTCAAAAAATTGGCAATGTCCCCTTTGCAACCTCGAAAAAACTTCAAATACAATGTTTTAATTGCCGAAATTAACATGAAACACAACCAAACAACACCCTAACAAAGAGAAACTACAAGAGAGCAAGGATTGTCATCAAACCAATGAACAAGCACACACACACATCAAACACAAAGAAACACAAGAACAAAAGCAACACACCAAACAAAAATTAAGAATACGAGAAATGAAGAATGATGAATATAAAACCTTTGGTTACCTCCCAAGAAGCATTTTGTTTAACGTCATTAGCTCAATGTACCTTACCTCATACTCAGGATGGATCAAAAGAAGTCAAGTTACCTCCAATCCCAAGGGATGTGCCCCAAGAGAAGTATGGTTTCAAATGATGGCCATTTACCTTGAATGTACCTCTCTCGGGGTGAGTGATCTCAATAGCACCATGGGGAAAAACTCATGAAATGGTGAACAGGCCATGCCATCTTGATCTCAATTTCCCAGGAAAGAGCTTTAGCCTCGAATTAAAGAGTAACACCTGATCTCCTTCATTGAAGAATTTTCCTTGTTTGATGTGGCAATCATGATACTCGATTTTTTTTTTTTATATTGTATGGAGTTTTCATATGCCATTGTGTGCCATTCATCTAACTCACTTAGTTGGAGCTTCCTTTTGTGCCCTGCCAACTAAGGATCAAAATTTAGTTGATTGATGGCCCAATATGCTTTATGCTCAAGCTTAACAGGTAGATGACAAGCCTTTCCATAGACTAACCTGTATGGAGTTGCACCAAGCAGTGTTTTATATGCTGTCCTGTAGGCCCAAAGAGCATCGTCTAGGTGATCAACCCAATCCTTCCTGTGGTGACCTACCGATTTCTCCAGGATCCACTTCAGTTCATGATTTGATACCTCAACCTGGCTGCTTGTTTGAGGGTGATATACGATCGCCACTTGGTGAGATACACCATAACGCTTCAAAGTGTTTGCGAACTAAGAGTTAGAAAAGTGAGTGCCTTTGTCGCTTATGATTGTTCTTGGTGTACCAAACCTGGAGAATAATTTTTTAGAAATTTCACCACCGCCCTGGCATCACTCGTGGGAAGCGCTTGTGACTCTATCCACTTAGAGATAAAATCCACCATAGCCAAGATGAATTTGTTCCCACGGGAATTGGGGAATGGACCCATAAAATCAATCCCCCAGACGTCGAACACCTCACAGGCTTGGTTCCAAGTTTGAGGCATTTAATCTTTTCTTGAAATGTTACCCACTCTTTAACACTTGTCGCAATGCTGCACAAAATGCTGGGTGTCCTGAAACATGGAAGGCCAATAAAACCCCGCATCCAAAACCTTCTTAGTTGTTCAATTTGCACTATAATACCCTCTTGTAGGGCCTGCATGGAAATGATTCAAAATAGCATAGCCCTCCAACCGTGAGACACATCTTCTTAGGACTTGATCAGTACATATTCTAAATAGGTAGGGATCCTCCCAAATATAGTGTCTCAGATTGGCGTAGAACTTCTTTCTCTATGATAAGTTAGCCAGTTTGGGCGTGTCCGTGCAGCCAAATAATTTGCAAAATCGACAAACCACAGGGTTTCATCTTCTTTTACCACTTGGATGATAAATAAATGTTCATCAGGAAAAACATCATTTATGTCTTTCTTTTCCTGGGCACCCTCCACATGGTTCTCCAAGCATGATAAGTGATCAGCAGCTAGGTTCTTAGCCCCACATTTGTTTTTTATTTCCAAATCAAACTCCTAAAGCAATAGTACCCACTGAATCAGATGAGGTTTCGCATCAAGCTTGCTCAAAAGGTATTTCAACGCCGAATGATCCGTAAACACAGTCACTTTAGACAGTACCAAGTATTAGCAGAACTTGTCAAATGCGAAGACCACTACAAGAATTTCCTTTTCTGTGGTTGTGTAGTTTTCTTGTGCACCATTCAATGTCTTACAGGCATAATAAATAGGGTGAAAGTGACCGTCCCTTCGCTGCCCAAACACTGCCCCAACCACAAAGTCACTAGCATCACACATTAACTCGAATGGAAAGCTCCAATTAGGAGACACAACTACTGGGACCTCCACAAGTTTTTCTTCAAAGCAAGGAAGACGACCATGCACTCTTCATTGAACTCGAATTGAGTGTCCTTCTCTAGGAGTTTCGTTAATGGTCTGGCAATTGCTAAAAAATCTTTAATGAACCTTCTATAGAACCTAGCGTGCTCCCAAAAACTCCTAATGGCTTTAATTGAAGAAGTGGGTGGAAGTTCTTCGATGGTAGCAATCTTAGCTCTGTCTATCTCTATTCCTTGCTGTGAAACCTTGTGTCCCAGCACAATGCCTTCTCTAACCATAAAGTGACATTTTTCCCAGCTAAAGACTAGATTGGTTTCCTCGCATCTGGCTAAACCCTCTTCAAATTCCTGAGTCAAAGTTCGAAAGTGTCACCAAAAACTGAGAAGTCATCCATGAAGACTTCCATGATGTCTTCCACCAAGTCATCGAAGATGGCCATCATGCATCTCTGAAAGGTGGCCGGTGCATTGCATGACCCGAATGGCATTTGACGGTAGGCGAATGTACTATATGGACACGTGAAGGTGGTCTTCTCCTAGTCTTCTAGGGCAATGTGGATTTGAAAATATCCCCAGAGGCCATTTAAAAAATAGTAGTATGCATGACCTGCTAACCGTTCAAGCATTTGGTCAATGAATGGTAACGAAAAATGGTCTTTCCTTGTGGCATCATTAAGCTTCCTGTAGTCAATGCACACCATCCATCCTATGACAGTTCGAGTGACGAGAGTTCATTCTTCTCATTAGTGACAACTGTCATCCCACCTTTCTTCGGCACGGCCTAAATCGGGCTCACCCATTTGCTATCAGGAATGGGGTAGATAATGCCTGCATCAAGGAGCTTGACCACTTTGTTTCGCACTACCTCTTTCATATTCAAGTTGAGTCTCCTTTGTGGTATTTCCATGGGTCTATGATTGTCTTCCATCAAGATCTTATGAGTACAAAAATACAAGCTAATCCCCTTAGTATCTGAGATTTTCCATGCAATTGCTTTTTTGTGATCCTTAAGCATGCTTAGGAGCTTATCTTTTTGCACAAGCATCAAATCCGACGCTATAATGATCGGAAGTTTGGATTCTTCTGCCAAAAATGCATACTCTAAATGCTCAGGTAATGGTTTTAACTTAAGCTCAGGCGGTTCCTCAGTTGATGATTTCAATCTTCCATACTTCCCTAGATCCAAGTTTTCCGATATTCTGTGCTCCTCTCCTGATAAGCTATCTCTGTCTGATCTGTCCCCCATAGCATGAACTTCATCAAAATTAGATGATTCAGAATCACTCCCCAGGGGAGAGTCGATTTCCACAGGATTGTGAGGTTCTGGTGGTTCCAAGTCAATGTTATTCTATTACCCTACTCCTGAGAGTTTATCGAGTGTGTTCTCAGATTTAACTAGAGATGGTGGCGCAAGAGACAACTCACACCCCTCCATTGGAGGTGCCTAATCCCTTTCCATAAACTACTTAAAGACATCTTGCACACTCTGCTCTCCCAAGCCTAAAGTGTTCAATGCATTGCAAAATTGTGTCTTCCACTAGTCATAGGCTATAGGGCTGCAAGACAACTCAACAAGGCCGCCCCTTGATGAATATTCATTAAAGCGATCCGGGTGCTGCTCCTGTAAATAGTAGCGCCCAAGATTGTTATTAATTGTATCCATAAATGCGAGGGGGAAGCACAAGAATATTTACAAAAAGGGTAAGTAATAAAAAAAATGTGGGGGTAGAAGTATTTACAAAGGAAGTGATATGAAACAATAAACAAGTAGAAATAAAACAAAGACATGAAAAGAAATGGTTAAATCAACAAGCTACAAATTTTCTGAGTATTTCTTCTGGGTCCACTGTAACAGTGCCAAAAACTTGATGAGTGTCCCGCAAGTGCATGGGGTCATTAAGTAATACCTCTCGTGCAAGCACGAGAGGGTCGTATTCCCTGGGCCCAAAGAGCTATCCTTACTTCTTCTTCACTTGTTGTCTAACCTACCAAATCAAGTTGAGAACTACAACCATTAATAAAATTTGCATCTAAGTGAAATAGTGCCAATGTACTGAGTGAAGGGGTGTAAATCAAGGAATGAGGGTAGTCATAGATGTGGATCCCCCTGAGGTTACTAAAGGTTAGAAGAATGCTAGAATTGCTAAGCATACGATGGTTCAGGCCAAGAGAGATCCAAGGATAGATTATCCCAATGGTCACAGCGATAATCCCTAATCCCATACGAGTATTGGCTCAGAATCTCTTCCGACCAAATCCTCCTCCGATTGCAATACACACAGGGAAATCTCTAACTAGGGTCGATACTCAACCTAGCTCCAGCAATAGTGGTTGGAGGGGTATGAAACACCCGATGGCCATGGCATGTTCATACATGAATCTCCATTAAGCAAGGTGTGTCTAGTATAAGGGCGATGGTCACGACTGAGTACAACTTAAAAGTTAAGATACAGAGATCTCATGCAAATTAACACATCAAAGTTCACCAAGCTTAAACTATGAAACAAACCACATTCATTAAGCAAATCAAAGCATTTAACAACACAAGTTCACCCCAAGGTTCACCGACATCTGGTGACATTGGGGTTTACTCGTCTATACAAGCAACTACACAAGACAAGTTTATAGGAATAACTATAAAATGCATAAATAAACTCCCTCAAACAATGAGAACACGAAGAGGAGGAGGAATGGCGTGGATGTCCTCCACGAATGCCGCAGTGCGGGCGGCTTCCCTCGTTGTCTCCAAGCTTTTCAAAGGTGGAATCGATGAAGAGCTTGCCCAATAACGTTTCTACCCTTGATTTTCCCTCTCTAGATCGTCAAGTTTGGCCTCAAATAGTGCCGGTGAAGTTGCCCCAGCCGAGAGTTTCCAAGATGGGGAAGAGATAATCCCCGAAAATAAGCCCTAGCTTTACTTAAAAGCCTTCCGCCCCAAGCTACGCGGGAGGTGTGCATGCTGCACAGTGCCCGCGCAGCTCACTGCCTTTTGACTCGCAAAAACCCGGGTCATTACTACATTGTAATGCTACAGTAACCAGTTGCAGTGATTGGTCTATAGTACTGGCTCCAAATTCTTCAGTGGTCTTGTAGGCGGTGTGTGGGCATGCAGTGCCGCAAGGCTGACAGCTTGATTCATATAATACCCGGCTTCCTTACTACTCTACTGCTACAGTGCTCTTGCTTCAAAAAAGTAATTTTTGGTGCCAATTTTACTCCAATTGTGTTCTTGAGCTCATTTTAGCTTCTCTGAGGCTTGCAACAAGGAAATAACCAATTTAGGTGAAAAACAGGCATCGATTCATCCAGAATAGCATGCAAACATGTATAAAACCTGTGTGTAAATACATACATTTAGGCTCTTATCAGTTATTAACAAAAAAGACTCGACAACACAAATACGCCATCATCATAGAAGGATGGATAACAATGACTTCAAGGAAAGATTGAAAGGGATCAAATCGGTGAATTAGGAGATTTTCTTGCAAGGATTCACTACCGAAGTGTGGGCAAAATTTGGCACTAAATATTATCCAATCTCCTTGCAATCACAAACCCTAGCCCTTTTATCTTCTTCTCCTTCAATTCTTTTCCCAATTTTTATCTACAGTGTTCTTCACTGTCACTCTTATATGAATAAGAGTTTCATCATATAAGTTTCTCCAATGAAATTTCTCTTTTTCCTTTCCATTAATTGATATAGTTTCTTTTTTCATAATTAGGTGGGATGACCCACTTTTATTATTTTGTTGAGGCTCCAAATGTAGCATCATCCCAACATAAACCAATCTCATAACTTTAGTATTAAGCCATCACATGAATATAAATGCAAGTAAAAAAATTTTCAAAGAATGTACCTATATATATAGGAAATAAACCTTTTAACTTTGTCAATGAACCTGGTGGAGGATCATTAAATACAACGGAGCAACATGAGTTTTGGATTAGACAAAGTGTAGGGATTGCCTTCCTTCTTTTTATGTAAGCATGTCCTACCGACAACCTACATCACAAATAAAAGGATTAGCTCATCACCATGTGCAAATGACTCCTAACAAGCATACACTTTTCAACACCCTTTTTCTCATATTATTAATCAAATTTTCATCCACTTTTCATTCCTTGTATTTGGTCAATATCTTCTCAACATTAGCATTTTGTAGCTTCAAAATGAAATATACTAAAATAATAAAATTTTTAGTTAGGGGAGTAACATTTTTTTTTTATACAAGAAAGATCAGCAATCATCTTAGCAAAGAGAAATAGAATTAAAAAAATGCAATATAAAGTGATTTCACTAAAATTTAAGCACAACAATCTCAATAAAAGCCATGGATTATAAACATGCCCTATTATACAGCTTAATTTCTCTTCCACCTCGGACACAAGTAACATGCTAAACTTAAATTTGTCAAAGCATGCATTTAAAAAGGATTGAGCTATAAAGAAGATGATGATATTTCTTGGCAATCACATCATATAGAGAATACAGATTAGGATTTTATATGTGAGGATTAAATAAATAGTTAAGATTCTCAAGCATAGCTCCGCTACTGTCATGCCCCGAGCCCGAGGCATCGACAAACGGCCGGCACACCTACAAGGCCTCAGTACCTGTCTCAAATAAAAAAATCATCTAACAAAAAAACTAACTTCACAAAGACAAAAGGGTTAAAGGAATACAATAACCAAGATTACAACTATAGTACAAGGAAACTAAAAGTGCAAGATTTGAAGTCTTAAACAAACAACAAGTTCTAGGTTTACAACAAAAGAACTATTTACATGCTAACCAACTGGTGTTCGCTCAACTATTCCCCACTAAGCTATCCACCACACACCTACTCTTGATTTGAAAAAGATAAAATAACTATTTATGAGCTTGACAACCCAGTAAGTAACCACTAAAAACAACAAAATATAGGGATCACAAAAATTCAATAATTTCAAAAAACATGCTTAAGTGTAATATTGTACAATAAATATGAGGAATTAAACTCAGAATTCAGAGTATTTCAAACAAACATAATTTTTAAAATAAATGAGTATATATGTCCCTCAAATAACTAATGCCAAAAGCAAAACAACAGAATTCATGTATTTAAACTCGGGGACCCGAGTCAGATTGTCAAAGTTCATTTCTTTACCCTCGGTGACCCATGCCAAATTATCAGAAGCCGTTATTCTCCACCTACGGAACGGTGCGAAACTATAGTTTCTTATTAGAGTCAGAGGTTCATGTCGACATGGTCAGTGTTTAACCCCCAGTGATAGGGTTATTGAAAAGTTAATTTGGGGACTACATGTTACTATATCAAAATATGTCGTGTCCAAAATCATTGTCAATGCAAAAATAGTGCAATTTGGTGATCCCGTTTTTCTAATGAAAATAACTCCAATTATTTCGAAATAGGATAATGCTAGTATGTGATGAGAATAATTAGACCTCAATCAAGTATGTGACAACAATAATTAAAATATAAGTAATCAATACTAAATACATAATTAAGATTATAAGTCATGATTTCTGATTAAATAACATTTGCTTCTAGAAGATCAAAGTAAACAATTCAAGAATATATTATATTATCAACATACCGGCTACCAGGTAAATAATTAATTAAGTATTAGAATCAAATAAATAAACAATTAAATAATTAGAAATCTATAAGTTTTGAAATATGGATAAATATAGTATCTTAAAACCCATAATATTTAAATATAATATCATGAATGGTTTTACGATAAAACCCAAAGTAATTAAATAATTATGTAGATGATTTACGGAAATTAGAAATTTTTATATATACATATACAAGTTTATATGTGGAAAAATCCCCAAGATACAAATCCACTTCGACACTAAAATCAGAATTCGAGCAAACGTCCTAAAACATAAATATTACACATTGACTTAGATTTCAAAACTTAACTACAAACAACAACCATTGGCTAACAATCATCACGGTTCCAAGACACTAATTAGGTCAACTCAAAAGTAATCTATAATAGGGTCAACCCTGTGACCAAAATTAACTAGTTGACAACAATTTAATTGCTATTCACAACAAGGCGGTACAATGAATTAATTCTTACATAAACTAGCAAGGAACTTAAAACAACCAACAATTACATACACACACACACACATTAAAAGTTGGACGGCAACTGGAGACACTTCCCACCATCCGTATATATATATATATATATATATATATATATATATATATAAAGGATCAAAACAAAGTAAAAGTCCTAATTTACTAAATAATTTAACCCGTCTTCATCCAATTTCTAAGTCTACAACAAGACTTCTATCAACTAGCAAAAAATATGGTTCATGATCAAACAGCGCCTAACATCTAATAAAAATTCATATAATAAAGAAATAAATAACCAATGCCGTCACAACTTCAACTAATTAAATAAATATCAAATTTAAATAAAAATATTGAGAAACCTTACAATCTCACTCAATATAAGCAAAATTCATATTTCTTTTCTTCTTTAATTAGCCTTTGACCAAACTCACTCAATATTATAATAATGCACAACATGATTACTCTTGACCTTACAGTTACTCTACTAGCTAATCTACAATTTGAAAAGAAACAAAAATACCAGTAATCGGATTATTTTCTATATTTTCATGGTCCTGCACTTTCAATGACAACTAGCTAAAAAAGTATAATTTCCATCAAAATTAGTCCACAACATGACAATCAGCGAGTTCACATCAATATAATCTCTAACAGAAAATTCAATCCACCTAACTCTCAATGAAAATCCCACTTTCGACCTTTTCCTTAACAACAAGCAGGAAAAATTAGGGACTAATCTATTGTTAAAATCATGAAATTATCCATTAAGTACATAAAATAAATGACACAAGTGTTAGCCCAGGATCCAAGAAAATAAGAAAAATAGGTTTTTTAGGGTTGTGGAAGAGAATTAGGGTTTTTGGTTACTAGGGGAGATTAGGGTTTTTCAATTCAAAACAACTCATCTTTCTCCTTTCTTCTTATTAATTTATAGAAAATAAAACTACAAGATAAGTTTGAATTTAAAACTAACTTACAAGATAAATCTGAATTTTAAACAAACTAGATAATAAAATAAAACTAAAATAAAACTAGATAACTAATCTTATCTAATCACATGCTAATCAGGATTAAATTGCTCACATACTCCCTCATAATCCTGATATGCATTCAAATCTCGAACACCAAGTAGTTGTCGCATGGAAGCTAACTTTACTCCTGACAAAGCTTTTGTCAACGCATCAGCATGCTGTTCTCCAGAGTTTACAAAATCCACCACAATCTGCCCCCTCTCCACACACTCTCTAATAAAATGAAATCTTGTGTCTATATGCTTGCTACAACCATGAAAAACATGATTTTTCATGAGAGCTATGGCAGATTTGTTATCAATAAATAAAATTCAGGCTTTAATTTTAAACTTGTTAATTCACTAATAAGATTCCTCAACCAAAGCCCTTGACACGCTGCTGCAGTAGCCGCCATAAACTCTGCCTCACATGATGATAACGCTACTGTCTTTTGTTTTTGAGAATTCCATGATATTAAATTTTCATTAAAGTAGAAAACCATACCACTTGTGCTTTTTCTCCCATCTTGGTCTCCTACCAAATCACTGTCTGAATACCCAACAATGCCTACTTCTTGATTTCCCTTCACATAAACAATTCCATAATGAACTGTTCCTCTCAAGTACTTGAGGATTTGCTTAATCACCTTGTGCCTCTGGTTTTGTATCACAAAATCCTCTGGTTGAGTAACATAAACTTCTTCTTCTAACTCAAGTGTAATCTCTTCTGTGTTGGCGTAGACGTCTGCAAGAGTTTTGAACCGAATTACCTCATTTTGGGAGTCTGGTGATGCGGGTGACGCACAGGAGAATGTCGTGGGTGAGCCTGGTGGGTTGTGCGCGCGCGAGGAGGCATCTGCGCGCGGCTGGGCGGCTGGGGACGCGCCTGCGCGCACCTGGGGACGCGCCGGCGCGCGTCTGCGCGTGCTGGGACGCGTCCGTGTGCGGCGAAGCGTGCTGGGACGCGTCCGCGCGCGGCTGCGCGCCTAGGGATGCGCCCTGGGGAGCTTCTGCGTGTGGCTGCATGTGCTGGGAGGCTCTTGCGGCTGCGGGCTCTGCCGGGGAAGAGACTGTTGCATACGGGGCTGTCTCGGGTGCAACTCCGGGTGCAACTCCGGAGTATTCTTCTTACAGCTCCTCATTGCAAACCAGCTTGATTATCTTCAGGTTCACCTTGTATACCCTGTTATGCATCCTCTCTATTGTCATCAGGAGCTTCCCACTCCTGTCGAACACTTTTATGGTGTCTCCGTCCATGAGCACCTTGTTCCCATCTTCTGTCATTTGTCCAAGACTTATAATATTACTGCAAAGTTTTGGAATGTAGTATACCTCTTGGAGAGCCTTGTGTTCGCCATTCTTGCAAGCGAACACGACTGTTCCCTTGCCCATGATCTGAACAGTCGATCCATCGCCGAATCTCACCCTCCCGGTGACAGCTTCATCCAATTCTTGGAACTTCTTGCGATGTCCAGTCATGTGATTACTAGCACCATTGTCAAGGTACCAGATATCTTCATTATCTTCCGTCTTGTCGTAGTGCATCTTTGGCAATGTTCCTTCTTCATTAAGCAAGACCGTCTCTGGACGTTCTTGTACACTGTGCATCTCTTCCTGGGACACAGCCATCAACAATACTGGCTCTTCATCGACGACCTGTGTGAGATAAGCTTCATTATTGTGCTGCTTGCTATGACACTCTGACGCGTAATGCCCCATCCTTTCACAGTTGAAGCACTTTATGTGACTCTTGTCGCGAGAACCACCACTAGCGTCGTCAAAAGCTTTCTCTTGTATTATCTTGACCTCGGCCACCCCGGCTACGACCGTGCCAACGCCCACACCCTCTTCCACGATCGAGATTATTGGAGCCTCGGCCTCTTCCCCCTGACGAACTGTTTCCGGCGGCCCCTTTCTGCCTTGCCATCCACTCGGCCTAAGTGAGCAGAAGTTGGCTGCCAGTGTTAGCGGTGTTGTCACGAAACCGTACTGCTCTTTCTTCGTATGCTTTTAATAGCCCTATTGCCTCTTCAAAAGCCATGGTCTCAAGATCATAAAACTGCTCGATCCCAGCAACAACGGGAAAGAATTTGTCGGGGACGAAATCGAGTAGCTTCTTGACAAGAGCAGAATCTTCAAGTGTGTCACCAAGTGTAGAATACTTACTTGAGATGACACTGAGTTTTCCGGCAAACTCATCAATAGTTTCGTTCTCCTTCATTCGGATGGCATCAAATTCACTCTTCAGAGTTTATAGACGCGCCTTTTTCACTCGATCAGCACCAAGATACCTTGTCTTGAGACTGTCCCAAACATCCTTCGTCGTCTTCTTCTTTGCAATCTGGAGTAGGATGTCTTCGGGGACACACTGCAGGGTGTGTGCTCGCGCTGTCTTATCCTTCTTCTCATCCACTTGTGCTCCATCCACCAGCTCCACCGCCTCCCACGTACCTTGGGCATCAAGGATTGCCTCCATCCTTATTGCCCATACCGTGTAGTTGGAGAAGTTCAAGATCGGGAAGTGGAACGACACTCCGTCGCTTTCCTTCGCCGCCTGTTGGTTGTAAATGGACATTGCTTCGAGTTTCAAGATCTTGGTCATGCAACCTTGCTCTGGTACCAATTGTTAGCCCAGGATCCAAGAAAATAAGAAAAATAGGTGTTTTAGGGTTGTGGAAGAGAATTAGGGTTTTTGGTTACTAGGGGAGATTAGGGTTTTTCAATTCAAAACAACTCATCTTTCACCTTTCTTCTTATTAATTTATAGAAAATAAAACTACAAGATAAGTTTGAATTTAAAACTAACTTACAAGATAACTCTGAATTTTAAACAAACTAGATAATAAAATAAAACTAAAATAAAACTAGATAACTAATGTTATCTAATCACATACTAATCAGGATTAAGTTGCTCACAACAAGTCATGCTTGTTCTTTCTTTTCTCTACTTTTCCAAACTCTAGAACCCAAACATAGTTTAACCCTAAGAAAATATCAAATTAAGAATACAGATTCCTATTCACATAATTCATACTTTTTATTGATTCAATGGATTCAAGCATCTCAACAAAACACCTAAGAAAGGAAAATTACCTGTTGACTTTTTCAAGGATAACCAGATACTCTCCTGAGCACTCTTCAAAACCCTAGAACAAGTTCAAACAAAAAGAAGAAACCCTAACCATTAAGGAGTCAAAACAATAACTAGTAAAACATAACAATATCGAAGAAGGCAAAGAGGAACCTACCGCAAATACTCCTAGACGAGCACTCGACGAAGATGATCCTCTCATCCTTGCCACACACCCCAAAGCTGATCAACGAGGGAGAGAAAGCTACGAAGTTCTCTGTTTTTTTTATATATATAATTTTATTTTAATCACGTAACCACTAGAGGTTACCAGGAACGTGGGGGCTCACGATCTCTGAAAACATAAGGTTGGGTTTACAATTTTTAATTTTTTTTAAAACATGAAAATAAATTAAATAAAAGTGGGGTCCACAACCACCATTCCATATAATAATAAGACATACAAAATCTTGCTGAATTTATAATAATAAATTGGGGCATTCACCATGGAATTAGAGCTAAGCACATGGAGAAAAACAGTTCTCAATTCAACAAAAGTTTTCAAAGTAAACAAGACCAACAATTACTGCCATACTCACCAAAAGTTTGAATACTAACAATTAATTTGAATATTTTTTCCTGAAGAAGATTAGCAATCAGCAGAAATAAGAAAACAATGAATCAATTTTCACCCAAGCTCTATATGAGCAAAATCCATCATAATTTTGTTGAAAAATCTAAAAATTAGTTCAAAAATATACAAAAATACTAGCATCCACAAGATTAAAAAAGAAATGCGATCAATAAAAAATAAGAAATTAAACAAAATCCATAGTTGCATAAAAAGTTAAATTATAATAGAAGCACACAAAATCAGTGACTTAACCTTATAAGAAACACTGCAACTAATAACACTACAACCAAATGTAGCAATGAAAAACTAAAAATACTAATCGCATGGCCATGCAATTGCGTAGATTCGGAGCTTAAGGAGAAAGGTGAGTAATGCCTGAGCTACTTCATTCTCAAGCCCAACTCCACCACCATCCACCCTAGAACAACCAAACCCAAATAACAAGAGGGGATGGAGATGTTGTTAGGGGATGTGGATCCGTACCTGGATTTTGATTATGCAACTCCACAACTCCAGTGATAGATAGATAGATAGAGAGAGAGAGAGAAAGAGAGAGAGAGAGAGAGAGAGAGAGAGAGAGTTGTTCTCTGAAACCAGTTTGAAAACGAGAAAATTTTCACTCTATGCTATGAGGGTTGTTCTCTGTAAACCTGATCTCCATGTTTGCCTGTAAAGCCATAAAATATAGTGTTACCTTCTCATCTATGCTTTTTGGATGTGTTTCCCATTCACACTTGGCTCTGATTTTGAAAAAGAGGCAATCTTATTGGCCTTGGTGGAGCTTATCCACAATGGCAATCTAGACTGATATTCCTGGCAGGCTAATGAAAAATATGAATAGATAATCCATGTATTTAATCATAAAACTAACTAGCAATTGGAGAATAAATAAAAACTAATTGGATGTTAATCATGAAAAAAGCAACAAAATGCAATTCCGTTATTATACAGCATGAACCACCTAACGTGGATGTTGTTAAGAAAGCTGCTAGTCAATACGATGCACTTTTACACTCAATCTATTATTTGCTCACACATTTTTCCTCTTTTCTAGGATAAGGATAGTAGTTATGTACAACAACTGACTTTTATCTTCATTGCTTTTGTTGTTAAAACCTTGCAATGTAAAATGAACAAGCAGGGCTCACAAATACAGAAGGTTGACAAATAGATACTTTTATTCTTCTGACTTGGTATCACCGCTAGATCAAGGCCAATGGCAATGCCAATTGGGAATAACTTACACTACAAGAAAATTCTAAATTGACAAGTAAAATTTGGCATGGAAATAAAATAGTACCAAATTTATCACATCATTTGGTGCATAACTAACAAATTATGACAAATATATAATCTATTAAAAAATAATGTTTTAATTATATGTCAAATACCATGCCAAATTTACAAATTTAATAATTTTACAAGAACGTATCAAATGATGTGCCAAAGATAATATTTTTTTAAAAGAAATAATTTAATAATGTCATGTCAAATGTTGTATCAAAAATGCATATATAATAATTTACTAATACCATGCCAATATATAAATATAATAATTTATTTATACCATGCCAAATTTAAATTTTTTAAAACAATTTAGAAAAAATGCATTGCCAAACAAGTTTTAAAATTTTTTTTTGTTTTCAATAACATAAAACAGTCCTCAGAAACAACAATCAAACAAGTCCTTTGTTTTTATTTTATTTTATTTTATTTTTAAATACAAGATTGTTGCCAAAATTTAAAAAAAAAATGCATTGCCAAACAAGTCCTTTGTTTGATTGTTTGCCAACAATAAAACAAGTCATTTTAGTTTTTTAAATGTGCTTTTTAGGTACCTATATTTTAAATTGTAACCTTTTAGTCCAACTACTGATTAAATTGAGTCATGCTAGTCCTTATTAGGGTTAGTGTTTAGGGTTTAGAAGGACTAACATGGTTCAATTTAAGCAGTAGCGGGACTAAAATGTTACAGTTTAAAGTATAGGGACCCAAAGGGCACGTTTACAAAAGTAGAATGACTATTTAGATAATTAAACAATATTTTTATTAGTTTTATTTCCAAAATATGAAATTGCCAAAAAAAAAATTAGACAATAATGCCAAACGACCTAACAAATATGCTTTAACAGTCAGCTAAAAGAAACTTGGTTTTTCATATTTGGAGTTACATAATTGAACCAAACCAATAATAATATAAGTTAATAGGATGAAAAGCCTTCTCTCTATACTCTCTCTCTCTCTCTCTCTCTCTCTCTCTCTCTCTCTCTCTCTCTCTCTCTCTCTCTCTATGTTTTACCCAATTACTGAAATCTTGATCCCTCACTCTCTCTTCAATCTTCAACTACAACTTTGTTTCAACTTTATAAATCTTACACAAAGTAGATCATTATGACAAATAAGAAAATTGGACTTAAGAAGAGATCAACATGGAGGTGTGTTACTGAAAATGTTGAACGAGGCAAGGTGCTTGTGTGGTAAATTTAGATTTCTCCAGTTAATTTTTCCTCTTGTATGTATATATGGTCTTAAAAAAGTCAAATTTTTTATATACAAGTTAGTTTAACTTTTTCTCTTTTTCTTTTTCTTTGTCATCATATTAGAAGCAATGTAGAGAAGCAACTTAAACTTCAAAGTATTAAGGATGCGTTTCGTTTGCTGAATGGGAATGAAATGAGAATGGGATAGGGAATGGGAATGCGACTGTTGGATTAAGAATGAAAATGAAAATTGTGTTTGGTTGGAAGAATATTTCAAAAGCATAACAAAATTACTTGTATACCCTTGGTACACATAAATCCAATTACATGATAAATAAATTTTTATTTTGAATATTATTATTAAAAATAATTATTATAATTAAATATTCAAATTAAATATCTCATTCTAATTATTATTAATTTTAATTCTTTTAATTAACTATTTAAATAATTGATTTTTATATAATTAAATCTCAATAAGAGAAAGTGTTACTACAAGGGATGAGCCTACTGAGGGATTTGTGGACGATGGGCGTCGCAGGTGTTAGGGACGGCGTCGATGAGCCGGCTAGGTTGGGGTAGGTGCAAGTAGAGGCTAGGTAGCAGGCTTCGTCATCAAGACTCTTATCCTATGCTCAAGCAGTGAGCTCTTCGTCTTCCGGCGAGTGCCATTCTGGAAGGTTAAGGGTTAGCAAGGGCTCTAATGGCCCTTCGGGCATTTGGAATAGGACGGGGGCAAGAGTGGTGGGTATGAAATGGCCTCGTTCACCAAAAGAAGGGTGTTGTGGGAGGTGTTTTAGGTCCACTCACTCTACGTCGGATTGCCAACATCAAGTGGTTTTCAGGAGGTGTAATGGAGTAGGCCATATGGCGGCAAGGTGTACGGTCGTCTCACATTGGAGTCCAAACCAACGATGGGTGCATATGTAGTCTAAAAGATTACAACCTTTTAAAGATTAGAAGGGGCCAGCAAAAGTCATTCTCGCTGAGTCGGAGGTGGCTACAGTCGAGCAACTTCTTGGTAGTGTTATACATTTCTCTATCTCACTATCTTTCTCGCCAGAGATTTCAAATCTTAGGGATGAATTGGCAAATGTGTCGATTGTGTCTATCGCTGATGGCTTGGTTAATGAGAAAAGTGTGTTGGATGTTCTTCCTTTGATCATCAACATTCCGATAGCCGGACCTATCACTCTAGTGAATGATTACCAGTTTCTGATGGTGCTATTGAGTAGAGAACAAGTTAAGGAGGTTTGCAGGTTGGATGGGATGAAGGATGGGCTTTGTTTTCTGAAGGTTGCGCCTTGGTCAGTGGAATCAGGGGCCAAGGAGAAGATGGAGGATGTGGGGCAATAGGTGATAGTGTGGAACCTACCGCTACATGCTTGGTCATGGTCTATGATAGTGGAGATGCTTAAGCTTGTTGAAGATTTGATCTCACTATCGAATGCGTCCGTCGCCCATAAGATGTTCCTAATGGCGTTGATCCATCATCGGCACAAAGCTTCTCTGCCAGTGAAGATTGATTTCAGTTTCAAGGATGTTGGAATCTGTAACAAAAGGGAGATACATACTGCCAATCAAGGTGTTGGACAGTGAGAAGGGTCTGGGCTCTATCCCACATAGTGATGTTGGAATCCGTAACAAGGTTTATGCAGCCCTTGTGAAGTGTCTCTTGCATGAAGTAGCAAGGGAGGAGAAGGGTAAAGGCATGGTCATAGGACAGGAGCAGCAGGAGGGTTTTAGTGATTGTCCGAGTTGGCATCGACATGCGATGCTAAATAGAAAAGATGGAGCTCCAAGGGATGATAATCGAAGTGACAACCATGGCCAGATTATCATTGATGGGAGAGGTGGCTCATTAGTGAGGCAAGAGGATGTGGTTGAGCATAGCTCCCATCGAGGTTCTGTTTTAGCGGCCTGGGAGGCCCGCACTTGTGTTGAGCTTAGCTTCCAGTACATTAGTGATGCCCTACCAGAAGTAGTTGAGCACCGCTCCCATTCTGGATGTGGTTTGACAACTGCTTGCTCAAGGATGAGCAACGAACGGACTGATGACCATTCCTCACATCATGGCCAGACCGATGGATGCAGAGGAGTTTTGGGTTCACGGGTGAAGGTTCCAAGACATCATGCTATCGAACGTTGGGTGGCTCGGTTAATAAGTGCCCCAGCTTCTAGGCCACGTGGCATGTTGGCAGTGTGGTACTTTGATGGGTACGAGGATTCTTGTATGTTGGTTGGACACTTGTTGGATGATAGCACAGGTAGATTTGGGAGTGCAATTAATGCCACACCATGTGAGAATTCAATTGAATTCTTTGACCCACACTGGTGATAGATCGGGGACCAGATTTAAATGATGGGCTTCAGGAGCCTATTAGGCCAAGCAATGTGGGTGTCATTGGGGTTGATGACCCACTGCTCCTTTGTGAAGTGGGGCAATTTGCAGCCCATCCACATATGGAGATTTGTGATGAGCCTTAGCCAACCATTAGGCCGAGTATTGTAGCCACTCAAGAGAAAGTGAAAGGTTCACTTGATATTGGCCCTGCATTGGGTGTTAATAATATAGACTCAAGGCCTTTTATGTCACCATTGGTAGGCTTTTCTTGGGAGTGTTTCTTAGGCGTGTGGGCCCTTTTACCATAAACGGTGCATAGGCTTCCAGATAATGAGCTCCATGAAGTATCACTGGTTAACAGGGGGAGGTTTGAGGATGTGGGAAAAGCAAACCATTCAGTGGATAGGGATACGCCATACAATGACTTTGAGTTAGATGGCTCGGAAACTGAGATCAAAAGGAACCTCAGGGAACCTATGTCGGTTCTACAAGTGGAGAATTCCTCGGGGTATCCTGTTCCAAAATAGGGGATAAAACTAAGTGAAAGATAGAAGAAACCTTCCACCAAGTGGAACAAGGCAGCCGGATTTATGGCAAAGTGGCCATGATCTGTCAAAAAGAAAATAGCAAGGGATGACACGTTAGAAGATACGCCCTCCACCCTTTTGATCATTTCTCATTGGTCAAATGAGCAAATCACTAGTTACTGTAATACATGTGGTATTGTTTTATCTGATTCTGCCTCTCATTTGGATGATTGTATTTCTCATATTTGAAACCTAGAGATTGGGGAAGCTGCCCCTATTGAGGGGTTGGATGATACCTCCATGGAGGTTTGTCAGGCAGAGACCTTGGTTGAGGTCCGCAATTTATAAAGTTTTATTATGAATATAGTCTCTTGGAATGTTAGGGGACTGGAAAAACTGGCAAAGTAGTTTACAGTTAAGGATTTTTTGGCTTTACACTTTGCAGATGTTTGTTGCTTACAAGGATCTAAATTAGAAGAGATCCAGTTGTCTACTTGGAAGGAGATAGGAGGTGTTAAACTCGACCAATTTAATTTTCTTCCTGCTAGAGGCTCAGCAAGTGGGATAATCTTAGGTTGGAATCCACAGGCTACCTCAGGTAGGCTTACTAAGGTGGGTGAGTTTAGCATTTTGGTTGATTTTTGCTCAAACTTAGATGGGTTCTATTGGCATTGTACAGCTGTGTACGAACCTAATGTGAGAGTGCGCAAAAGGGATTTTTGGGAGGAGCTTAGGGGATATGTGGCGAAGCCTAACACCCCATGGGTCATCTGTGGAGACTTCAATGCCATTTCGCCCTAGATGATAAGGAATTTGGGTTTCCCAACCTAGGGGACCTGCATCTTGCCAATACATTCCTTTAAGATTTAGGTCTTAGGGAGCCTCCGTCGGTGGGTAGGAGGTTTACCTGGACGAATGCTCAGGTTGATCCAGTTTGGGTTAAATTGGATCATTTCATTGTTAACATTGCTTAGGTTGATCACTTCCCTAGAATGATCCAATCCTCTTTTCCTATACTAGGGTCTGACTATGTGCCAATCCTTCTGGAGGTGGTCATTCATCTGTCCTCACCCCCGACCATTTAGGTTTGAATGGATTTGGGAGTTTGGTGAGATGTTTAAGGACTTAGTGCATTAACGGTGGATGGAACAGTTGCTGAATGGCTATGGAACATTCATTATCTCAAAAAAAGTGGCGTTCTTAAGGGAAAGGTTGCGTCAATGGGCTAAGTTCAGTTTTGGTTCTATCAAGCTTAAGAAACTAGCTTTGCTGCATGATTTAGAAGAGCTAGATATTGTTAAAGAGACGCAGAGATTATCCTCTACTGAGGTTCAAAAGGAGCATGATTTGTAGGAGAAACTGGGGGGAGATACACAAATAATAAGAGATTTATTGGAAGCAAAGATCAAGATTACATTCCTAAGATTTGAAATGATGCCGGTACCTTTTCCGATCCGAAGGAGATCGGACGGATTTTTGCTGAAAGGTTTAGGCTTCTATTTGGAAGAAAACGCGATTTCCATTTCAAGATTGACTTTTCAAAGGTTTTGGAGAATAAAGTCTTGGTTGACTTGGCGTCTTTATATTGACCTTTCACTTTGGATGAAGTTAAGGGAGTAGTGTTCGAGCTAGGTGGGAATAAATCTCTAGGGTTGGATGACTTCCTGATGCACTTCTTTAAAAACCACTGGGAAATGATTAAAGTGGATCTTATGAAACTCTGTGATGATTTTTACTCTGGGTATACCAACTTGGAAAGAATAAATTAGACCAATATTACCTTAGTTCCGAAAATCCACACTCTTGAGTCATCGAGCGACTATCATCCTATTGGCCTCATCAACTCTTCTCTGAAAATTAGCATTTCTCAAAGGAAGATGTATTTTGGATAACATTGCCACGCCCAAGGAATTGATTTTTAGTATCCAAAAATGACAGCTACCAGAGCATATATTAAAAGTGGATTTTGCAAAAGCCTTTGATACGGTGGATTGGGACTTTCTATTGGATCTGCTATTGGCAAGAGGTTTTGGGGCTAGATGGGTGGGTTGGATTAGGGCTATGTTGCAGTCTTCGAAGATGTCCATTCTTATCAATGGATCCCCAAATGGCTACATTTGCTATCAGAGGGATCTTTGATAAGGGGATCCGTTATTCCCTCTCCTGCTTATCTTGTTGACGGATGTCCTCTATGAGATGTTCTCACATGTGTTACGCTCTAATATTTTAGTGGGTGTTCCTCTGGGAGAGTTGGGTGGCAAGTGCAACTTGCATTATGCGAATGATCTGTTGATTTTAACAATGCGTGGGGGGAGGGGGGGGGGAGGGGGTGGGCTTGACGACCTTAGAATTGTTAAGCTGATTCTCTACATGTTTCAAGGGATGACTGGTTTGGAAGTAAATTTTTTCAAAACTTGCTTGTACTCCAGTGCAGCTGGCAGACTGCCGAGTGCTGTTGCAGGTGCAATGATGAACTGTGCGATGGGACTTTTACCGGTCACCTACTTGAGAATTCCTATCTCTAGTAAAAGTCCACGCAGCAAGACCGGGAAGGTCTTATCGAGAAAGTGAGTCGAAGGCTATCGTCTTGGAAAGCGCAACATTTGTCATTGGGAGGTTGGCTCATGCTTGTTAATTTAGTTTTATTGGCACTCCCAATATTGGATGTCCATTTTTAGACTGCCTTACTAGGTCATCAAAAATATTGATTGTGGTAGAAGAGATTTCCTTTGGTGTGGTCCAGAACTTCATTTTGGATGTCGACTGGTAAGTTGGAGGAATCACTATCAATCTCAGGAACAATGGCGTTGGGGTAATATAAATCTTAGTGCATGGTTGTCCTGGGATGGTGGTGGAAACTTGCAACTAATGTTACCAGGGGTGGAGAGATGGTTGTCCAGTTCAACTATAGAATCTCTAACTGGAAATTGTTTCCTAGACAGATGGGGAGAGTTTCATTCTTCTAGAGAGGGGTGGCATGCTACTTACCAGGATTGAGGAGCTGCATCAGTCAGATCATTACTTCTGGTGATGAGACTCTTTTTTGGCAGGATTGTTGGGTCAATGATCGGGCACCAATGTTTTTATGGGCAGATGCGTTTCGTGATTCGCATCACCAATTTGGCACGCTAAGGGACTTGGCCTTTTTATTTGGCAAAGCTTCCTTTTCGGAAAGTTAGGAAATGATTCCATTTAAGGACCATCTTCATTCTGTAGGTCAAGGCAACAGAGACAAAAAGTGGTGGTCTCTCACTGCGAATGGTTCTTTCCTGGTAAAATCCTTCTATAATTTTCTCAATGATGGGGGATTGCGTTGTCCGATTTCAAGATAGTTCTGGCGCAACAATTGCCCTAGGAAAGTTAACCTCTTCAATTGGTTGGTTTGGAAGAATAGGATCCTCACACTTAAAAATCTTAAAAAGCGAAGATGTAGCAAGCTCCCAACAACAACTTACGTGATGTGTCTTGGAGGGATGAAGTTTGTGGATCAGCTCTTCCTCTATTGTTCTTTTGCTAAAGTTATTTGGGAGTATTTTTGTTAGGATGTTTCATTTGCCGGATCCACTGCAGTCCATGAGTCAAATTTAGGGGACTTGGAGAGGCCATATTAGGCCGTCGTTTAAAGCAATGGGGGATTCGGTGATGAAAGTTATTGTGTGGAATATTTCGCTTGTTAGAAATGATCGTATCTTTAATGCCATTGTTGTGCCTGCTCTTGCTATTATTGTGAAATGTGATCGTATGATTATTTCATGGTTTTTAGTGGTTTTGGAGGAAGGTAGAGAAAAGCTTGAAGATTTCAACGCCACTATCAGGCATAGTCTGGAGTTTTGGACCAGTATTCGGTTGGGCCCAGTATTGTTTTGATGGCCGAGGAGGGGACTAACCAGGTCATAGGCTAGGTTTGTTTTGGTGGAAGGGTGGGTTAATTCTCAGCCTCAAGAGTTTGTTGTGGTTTTTTCGGGGTTGTTATCGTTTGTTGTTGTTTTACTGTGTTGTTTTTCTTGGGCTCTTGGGTGTTGTTTTGTGGCCTTGGACCTGTACCACATCTAGTGGTCTTGTGTATCTGTTTTTCTTTAATAGAAGTGGTTTATCAATCTCTTTCATGGGTAAAAATATCATTTTACTTTTATTATATATATATATAATTTTTTATTTTAATTATTATTTAATTTAATAATTATAGTTAATTTTTTAATTTTATAAGATTTATTTAATTAAATATTCAAAGGGCAAATGTGTGATTTCAAAGATTAGTACTATCTATTCCTCCCCAAATAGTGTCATTCCCCCCAATTTTAGGACAATACTACTATTTATTCTTTACACATTCCATTCCCATTTTAACAGTTATGCATTCAAATATGGGTATGAAATACTATTGACAATGATTCCCATTCCAACCACCTCCATCCAAACACATCCTAAGTGAATCAATAATCGAACTAGTTATTTTACTGTTGCGGAGCGCCCACAAAAACTAATTAATTATGAAGTCAATTGATCATCCAAATAAAAGTAGCACATAAATTTGTCCAATAAAAATGTGAAATTTAGGCAAAATAAAAAAAATAGCGAAATTTAGACAACTCGTCTTTCTGTTAAATTGCCTTTTGCTTTCAAAGCTCGTGTATATACATGAGCTTTGAAAGCAATTTTTTTATTTTTAGAAGCACTTTAACAGAGGGGTTTTAAAAATCCTCTCCATAATTGTGTTATAATTTTTTTTAATAAATTACAGCCGGTTTTAAAAACCCCGTAAATAAAAAAACAACTCTCTCTCTCTCTCTCTCCACTCACTCACTCTCTCTCTCTCTCTATCTTCATCGATCTTCACCGCACCGCCGCACCACCATCAGTGAGTCCTCAACCCAGCGAGCGAGAGAGTCATTCTCATCGCAGAGACTTTTTTTAGGGTTTTTTCTCAATTGGTATGCTACTGAGCTTAATTAAGGCTTGAAGGTGGAGGTTGTGGTGTCTAATGTGGAGGTCGAGGTTGTTGGGAGGAGGATGGTGGAAAGGAGGAGGAGGAGGAGGGGAGGAATGAGGATGAGAGACATATATATATATATATATATATATATATATATATTTGGAGGATAGTGTTGTGATTGTGTGGGAATTTGGGAGGAAGTGAATTAATAGAGGATCTTGATGTTTATTGGTTTATCTTTAATTGCTGATGGGGTTGTATGTGGAGGAGTTGTGAATAAGGATGAGGTTGAGAGAAGGAGGGCCACTTGTGTTATATTGTCGTTGCTCTAGAAGGAATTAAGAGGTAGTGAAGGAGGCTCTTGGCTACTAGAGAGTTGAAGATTCTTGTAATCATGGAGTATTTTGTTATTTATTTATTTGTTTTTTTAATAATGGGTTAGCAAATTTTCTCTCTCCATTGTTTATAGCTAACAAAACATTCTAGCCTCCAATCTTTTATGTTGAAAGAATTTGATGGAGTTGACATTTTTAACTAGTGCTGATGCATTGATATCTATCACATATGGCAGCTAGAAAGCACAACCATATATGAGAATCATGCATTGATCTCTTCATATGCTCACAATTTTTCTCTCTCAAAGCTTTATTTTCTCTATGCATTTCAAATATGATAGGTTTATTAATGATCAATGAAGTCGATTATATTAATGATCAGTCTCATGCTTTCCTCATCTCCTCATGCGCCAAGCCATAACAAAGAACAATAGATACAACTTTTAGCTTGCCCCATCATTTATTTTGGGCGTTAACCTTTGTATCATGCATGGAACAAAAACATACACTGACCTGTTTATGCTTTATATGTATTGATAAATTTAATTTCTTCATTCTCGGGTTAGCATAACATTTTTATCCTGTCATTTCTTGTGCTTCATTTTTTTTTGTGAGAGTTTGAGAAAAATTCCTCACTCTTAATCATTTCTTTCTTGTTTCACTCTTTCCTTCACGAGATGGACCATGATAGCGGACAAGGGATGCAACTCTTTATATATTACAACTTTCTTACTAATGGTTCATCGCACTTAGTAGTTCATATTTTTATCATGCATACAATGTAGCTTAACAATATGCAAGGAAATATTGATAACCCTTTATGTAATACAACAAATTTTCCCTCTCTTCATTCTGTTGCTGCCAGGTCATTGGAGTCTCTACTCATGATTGATACTTTAGGGTTTTATCAAGAAACTGACAAAATTTCTCATACTTAGTGTTACTTATATGCGTCCTTCTTTCCCTTGTGAGCTAGGACATAATAGAGAACATAGGGACTTCACTGTTTCAAAGCACATGATTCATTACTTTTCCACCACTTATTTAATAGTTAACATTTGGACATGTACGAAATGAATGCTCTTCTCTTGTTCAAGACAGTGAACTACTACCGCTTTTCTAACAGTGAAGCAAACCCATTCTATCTGAATGATGCTTTTCAAATTTTATTGTCCTACTCCCGTTTGTTTCTGAAAATTTAAAGTTTTTCATTTCCTTGACAGATATTTTAAGTTACTATTTTGGATTTGTTCTTGAGCATTCATTTTCAGTATTCAGTTTTTAATGCTTCTAAAATTATTGAGTGCTTAAAACAATAGTGGGCATAAATTTTCTGGTTCTTATTTTTATCATTTTCAGGTTGATCTTACTAGATTGTCAAAGGGTACCAATTCTTTCTCAGAAAGTACCCATTCTGATGAGCTGCCTCACGTACGCTGAATGGTATGTTTTTCTCCATTACTTACGCATTCTGCCTAATTGAATGTGACTTAAAAAAGGCTATGTGCATTATTTTCCATTAAACAGGGATTTGAAGGATTATCAAAAGAAGCCTGTAGCGCTAAACATATCTTTTCATGGTCAGGTATGGGGATTGTGATTTTATGATTGATATTGTTAATTATGTGCAATAGACAGCTCCTTTAATTTATTAAGTCCAGACATACTTTTGTAGAAATTTAACTGGATTCAACTGGTGTGGGTTCATAGAAATTTAAACACAGAAGAGGTAAGCTTTTCAATTTGTTCAATGGATGGGACACACCAGTTTCAGGCTAGAAGTGCTAAAGACAGCACATAATGTAACCAGAAGAAAAGGTCATAGACAAAGCCCTGACAGGCTGAATGTGATTCACCATCTGCTAAATAAATTGATGCAGGAGCAGAATCAGAAAAACCAAGTATTGGCCACTTGGACATTTCATGCTTCCCAAATAGACACCCAGTTTTTGGTGAACTTCTTCATGAAAACTGTAGCAACTGTGCAGTCCATAAGATGCATATGACCCATGGCTGGAAAGCCAATGAAGTCTAGTTTCTAACCCAACAAATTTCATCTTAATTGGATATTCCTAGAAGAAGTTATGGCTGTTAGATTGAAGGCATGTCAAGTTCACTGGTTTCTGGAGATCTGTTTAATTACACTCTATTACTGCTGTACTCCATTTAGTATTACTTGTCTCTTAAGTGTGTGTTAGTTTAATACTTGTTTATCTTTAGTTTTCCTATGCTTGGAGGGTTGTTCCAAGGGTTATATTCTTGACTTGTGGACCAAGGAGGTCAGTTTTTGGAGTGTTAGGAAACAGGAGGCTGTGCCCCTTTGTTGGCTTTCCTCTGCAGGTTTTGCAAACCATTGTGGAGAAAACCCCTTTAACTCTGTATCCCTTGGAAGATCCAGAGGGTGGTGAGTTGTAGATCCTGTATCCGGTCGTGGACATCGATCGGTGGTGGATTTCTTCAGTTCTTTTCAGGATTTCAGCAATCAGGTTTGGGATCTCTTACCCTTGTAGCATTTATTCCCGCATCAGGTGGTACCAGAGCCTAGGTTCGGATGGCTGATCGTCGTCGCCGTATACCTAATGTTGCTGCACCTCCCGTCCGTGAACGGAGTGTCCATGACGTTGAAGTAGCAGATCTGAGAAGACAAGTACAACAGCTTCAAGAACAACTGCAAAGATTGCAAGGAGATCAACAACCACAAGGTGATGTTGGCATAGATCAAGAAAATAGTGACAATGAAGACCAGAATCCCTTCTATTCTTCTTCTAGTTCTGAACAGGGTAGCGGCCCGAGCAATCGCCACCAAGCTCGTGCAGTCCGCAGGCAGGAATTTGACATCAAAGTTGATATTCCGGAATTTGAAGGAAGAATGCAGCCTGATGAGTTCATAGATTGGCTTCACACTGTTGAAAGAGTATTTGATTTTAAAGATGTACCTGATGATAGAAAGGTAAAGCTTGCAGCTTTAAAATTACGAAAGTATGCTGGATTATGGTGGGAAAACTTGAAGAGGCAGAGAGTTCGAGAAGGAAGATGCCCTATTCATTCTTGGGAGAAGATGAAGAGGGAACTAAAGAGAAGATTCTTACCGGAAAACTATCGGCAAGATTCCTATCTTAAGCTTCATAATTTGAAACAAAATGATCTATCTGTGGAAGGATATACTGCCGAATTTGATTACTTGATGATCAAATGTGATGTGGTGGAGCCTGAAGAGCAAACTATTGCTCGATTTCTTGGAGGATTGAGGACTGAAATAGGCCATATGGTACAGTTGCAACCATATTGGACTTATTCTGATGTTTGTAAGCTTGCTATGAGGGTTGAACGACAACTAAAAGAAACTCGGGGAAGTGGTTTTCGTCCTCTAAGCAAGGGAGGCTCTTTTAACCAAGGGAGTTCTTCAACATCTAGGCCTTCTAAAAATGTAAAGCCTTTTACTCCAAGGTCACTAAATAAAGGTGAAAGTTCTAAGCAACAAGGCCCTCCTAATACAAGTTCAAGAAAGTGTTTCAAGTGCCAAGGATATGGTCATATTGCTGCAGATTGCCCAAATCGGAAGATAATTTCTCTTGTTGAAGAGGAAATGGAAGAAGGGTCCGACGAAGATGAGGTTGAATGTTCTCAAATGGAAGAGGTAGTTCATGCAGATGAAGGAGAGCTTCTTGTTTGCCGAAGTCTGAATGTACAACGCACAGAAGAGGATGATTGGTTGCGTCACAACATTTTCCACACTAGGTGCACTTGTCGTGGTAAAGTTTGTGATGTGATTATAGACGGTGGCAGTTTTGAAAATGTTATCTCTAGTGACATGGTGAACAAGTTACAGCTGAAAACAGAGGACCATCCTCATCCTTATGGGCTTACTTGGCTGGAAAAGAAGAAGGAAATAAAGGTGAGTAAACGATGCCTAGTCCAATTTTCAATTGGTGGGAAATATAAGGATGAAGTCATGTGTGATGTTGTGCCAATGGATGCTTGTCACTTACTTTTGGGAAGGCCATGGCAATATGACAGGAAAACTCTGCATGATGGTTATAAAAATACATATAGTTTTGTTAAAGATGATGTTAAGGTTGTATTGGCTCCAACAAGGTTAGATGCCAACCCAAAGCCTTCAAAAGGGATGAAGAATGCTCTACTCTCTAAATCTGAAATTTTGAGGGAGTTACAACATATCAAGCAAGGATATATCCTAGTAATGCTTGAAGCTAATAGAGAACAATGTGAACATCCTGATATTGTGCTGCCACTTCTTCAAGAATTTGCCGATGTGGTGCCCGAAGAAATGCCACCAGGTCTCCCGCCTTTGAGGAATATTCAGCATTGTATTGATTTGGTTCCTGGTTCAATGATTCCTAATAAGGCAGCCTATAGAATGTGCCCGAAGGAACATGAAGAGTTGCAGCGCCAAGTTGAAGAACTGATAGTTAAAGGCTTTGTGAGAGAGAGCAAGAGTCCTTGTGCTGTCCCTGCTTTGCTTGTACCAAAGAAAGATGGAACTTGGCGTATGTGCATTGATAGTCGAGCTGTAAACAAGATTACCATCAACTATCGCTACCCCATTCTTCGATTAGATGACCTCTTGGATCAACTACACGGGGCTGTTATCTTCTCGCGAATTGATCTTCGTAGTGGTTATCATCAAATACGGATGAGGGAAGGAGATGAGTGGAAGACTGCTTTCAAAACGAGGGATGGCCTCTATGAATGGGTTGTCATGCCTTTCGGTCTTTCCAACGCACCGAGCACCTTTATGCGTCTAATGAATGATGTCTTCAAGCCTTTCATTGGGAAGTTTGTTGTTGTCTACTTTGATGATATTTTGGTCTATAGCCAAGACAAGGAGCAACACCTTGATCATCTCTATAAGGTATTCAACACCCTAAGGGAACAAAGGCTTTATGCGAATCTGAAGAAATGTGAGTTTTTCTCTAATAGCCTTGTTTTCCTAGGCTATGTAGTGTCGAGAGATGGATTAAAAATGGACTTGAGTAAGCTAGAAGCCATTCTAAGCTGGCCACAACCAAAATCTGTCCATGATATTAGAAGTTTCCATGGCCTTGCGTCCTTTTATCGACGGTTCATCAAGGGATTTAGCACCATTATTGCACCTATTACAGAATGTTTGAAAGGGGGTGCATACAAATGGAATGAGGAGGCACAAAAGAGCTTTGAACTCATAAAGAAGAAGGTGACTGAAGCGCCTGTTCTCTCACTTCCAGATTTTGACAAACTTTTTGAGGTTGAGTGTGATGCTTCTTGTGTCGGCATTGGAGCTGTTTTGAGTCAAGAAAAGAAACCTGTTGCATTTTTCAGTGAGAAGTTAAGTGATTCTCGCAAGAACTACTCTACCTATGACAAAGAGTTTTATGCGAATGTTCGTGCTTTGGGTCATTGGAGTCATTATCTCCTTCCAAAACCCTTTGTGCTCTTTTCAGATCATGAAGCTTTAAAGTTTATAAATGGCCAACATAAGTTGAATCGACGTCATGCCTTATGGGTTGAATTTCTGCAGGCTTATAGTTTTGTGATCAAGCATAAGGCCGGCTCTCAAAACCAAGTTGCTGATGCATTGAGTAGAAGACACACATTACTGTCCACTATGCAAATAAATGTTGTTGGGTTTGAAGTTTTAAAAGAATTGTACAAAGATGATCCCTACTTTGGTACCCTTTGGGAGAATTGTTTGAAAGGGCCATACAAACAGTTTTTTCTACAGAATGGGTTTCTTTTCAAGGGGAATTGCTTGTGTATTCCTCAATGCTCGGTGAGAGATGCTATTCTAATGGAAGCCCATGATAGTAACCTGGGAGGACATTTTGGTCGAAACAAGACGCTTGCCATCATAAAAGATAAATTTTATTGGCCCAAAATGGAGAAGGATGTAATGAGACATGTAAAGAAGTGCAACATTTGTCAAGTGGCTAAAAGTCACTCTCGGAACGCAGGTTTGTACACTCCTCTTCCAGTCCCTCAAGCCCCTTGGGAAGATGTTAGCATGGATTTTGTAATCGGATTGCCAAGAACCCAACGGAATAAAGATTCGATAATGGTAGTAGTGGATCGATTCTCTAAAATGGCCCACTTTGTATCTTGTTGTAGAACTGCAGATGCTTCTTACATTGCTGATTTGTATTTTCGTGAAGTTGTGCGGCTACATGGAATTCCTTTGACAATCACCTCTGATCGGGACTCGAAGTTTATGAGTCATTTTTGGCGTACACTTTGGAGGAAGCTTGGAACACAATTGCAATTTAGCACAACAGCTCACCCCCAAACGGATGGGCAAACCGAGGTTACTAATAGGAGTTTGGGAAATTTGCTCAGGAGTTTTGTGGGCAAGAATGTTCGACAGTGGGATTCATTGTTACCACAGGTTGAGTTTGCATATAATCACTCCTTCCATCAATCTATTAAGTGCAGTCCATTTGAAGCTGTCTATGGACATAGTCTTAGTGGTCCATTAGACTTAACACCTCTCCCTACTCCTCATTCTTTCAGCAGTGAAGCAAGTGAGAGGGCTGTACAAATCAAGAAGTTGCATACTCAGATAAGGGAACATATTGTGAGGCAGAATGAGAAATATTGCAAACAAGCTAACAAGCATCGCAAATATGTTGAGTTTAAGTCAGGTGACTTTGTTTGGGTTCATCTAAGAAGAGAAAGGTTTCCTCCAGGGAAGCACAATAAATTGAGGGCAAGAGCAGCTGGTCCTTTTCAAGTGGTGAAGAGAATTGGGGAGAATGCTTATGAGATTGACCTTCCTTCAGAGTATGAAGTCTCTAAAACTTTTAATGTCTCTGATCTTTCACCTTACCATGGAACACATGAAAATTTGGACTCGAGGATGAGTCTTCTTCAACCAAGGGAGTTTGATGCAGGAGCAGAATCAGAAAAACCAAGTATTGGCCACTTGGACATTTCATGCTTCCCAAATAGACACCCAGTTTTTGGTGAACTTCTTCATGAAAACTGTAGCAACTGTGCAGTCCATAAGATGCATATGACCCATGGCTGGAAAGCCAATGAAGTCTAGTTTCTAACCCAACAAATTTCATCTTAATTGGATATTCCTAGAAGAAGTTATGGCTGTTAGATTGAAGGCATGTCAAGTTCACTGGTTTCTGGAGATCTGTTTAATTACACTCTATTACTGCTGTACTCCATTTAGTATTACTTGTCTCTTAAGTGTGTGTTAGTTTAATACTTGTTTATCTTTAGTTTTCCTATGCTTGGAGGGTTGTTCCAAGGGTTATATTCTTGACTTGTGGACCAAGGAGGTCAGTTTTTGGAGTGTTAGGAAACAGGAGGCTGTGCCCCTTTGTTGGCTTTCCTCTGCAGGTTTTGCAAACCATTGTGGAGAAAACCCCTTTAACTCTGTATCCCTTGGAAGATCCAGAGGGTGGTGAGTTGTAGATCCTGTATCCGGTCGTGGACATCGATCGGTGGTGGATTTCTTCAGTTCTTTTCAGGATTTCAGCAATCAGGTTTGGGATCTCTTACCCTTGTAGCATTTAATCCCGCATCATAAATCTAGAAATTACTTATTTTGAATTTGGAATAAGAAGAGAACCCTATGTCTACTTACAAGCTCATGGTGAAAGCAATTTTATTTTTTCAGTGGTTTCCAGTGACAGTCTCAATGACAAAATTCATCCCAACAGAACTCATTTAAGTGGAATAAAATTTGCGAGAAAGCCTGGTGATAATATACTAACGGTTAGACGTCATGCACCCTCATTTGCAGGCAAAGGATCTCTAGTGTCCAATCAAAATGGGGAAGAAGTCAAACATTTGGTTGGCTCAAGTTTTAAAAGATTAGTTAAGGACACCAAAGATTCAGAAGGAAAGCTGCACAGACATATTGGTAGAAAAGTAACCAGTGCTCCTGCTTGACATCCATTTCTTTTCCAAATTCTTTAGGAAATCTTTTGTCAGTTTAGATCCATTATCCAGTACAAGATATAGATAATCCAAAAAAAAAAACAGGCTAATATGAATTACACATTAATTAATTACTCATGATTTTGTTTATCTTCTGCATTTGAGTTCAAATTACAAAGATATTCTAGAAACTTACGTTTCCACTATTTACGTATCCTTAGTTTTTTCTTAAAAATTTTCAAAGGAGAGAAATGGGGCTGACTTACTATTAACACACACACACAGTTCCTCTAGATGGGGATTTGAGATTATCTGACATGGAGCCTTTGAATTTTACAGTTTTGAAGTGTATTCACCAGTTTGGTTGACATTATTGTGCAGTAATTGGTTTTTGTGCTAGAGATTTCATTATCTTTTTCCTATGTGCAAACTTAATATAGCTTCTTAACATGTCTACTATTTTTCAATGTTTCTTACCCTGGAACTGATGTAGCAATTGAATGTTCCTTACATGTATATATATCCCCCAATGTTGGTTTGCTGCTCTTTTTTCTTAAAATTTTATTTTTTATACATTCTGTGTTTCACACTTTTTTATCTCTATGTCAGACATCTGAGGCACCACAACATATGATGGAAGTGGATGAAAGCCTTGTTGGATCGAAAATAAATGTATGGTGGTCAGACGATATTAGGCAAGCTTCATCCCTGTCATATTGTGGCTAAATCATTTTGTTTATTTGTATAAAATATTAGTGATTTTTTTTACAGGGCTACTGCACGTGACAAATTCTTGGGACTGAAATGTAGATGGTTCAAGTCACCATACTAGAATGTGTAAGATTACTTGATGCAGTGGCAGCATGGTGACAATGTAGAATAGATTCTTTTTAGTATTTTCCTGATAAACCCATCAATTTACATTTTGTTCTCTCGGGGATATGTTTAACTTCACATGGTGAAATTAAGTGCCATCCTTCTAAATCTTGTCCTCTCAATACTACTGGCATAGTTCTTCCATCAGCTTGAGATGGAGCAATATGTTGTGCTTGCATGCACTGCAGGGAATCTATCTATTTGATAGTTCATACCTCGCTATTGGGCTCATTCAGTCAAATCTCCTATAATCTATCAAATGTGATGTTGCTGTTAAAGTGGAGAGTTTTGGTTTGAAATAATGCAGGAGTGTAGATGCTTGTGTGAGAGTAGAGAGATAAAGAAGGAGAATGTCTGAAATTCTGATAATTGGATCAATGCTTACATTACATTCTCACACCTTAATATAAAGGCACACTAAAGCAACAAACACATATGCTAGGTTGCATACTAGACCATTAAAGCCACATGGCTACACACGACAAAAGACTGATAGATTCCTCCTGACCAACAATGCATACTCATGCACGTACATAGTAACCTCCACTCATTTCACTTTTGCATTCAATGTCTTTTTCTCTGAGTATTACCCAACATACCCCCTTACTCAGAGAATTTTCACACCCAGTTCATTTCTGAAATAGTTATGCTTGCGGACAGGGAGAGGTTTAGTAAAAATGTCAGTTATTTGGTCATCGGTGCTGCAATGAACCATCATGATTTCTCCTTCAGCAATCAAGTTCCGAATGAAGTGAAACCGGGTATCTATATGCTTGGTTCTACCATGGTGTGTAGGGTTCTTTGCGACAGCAATGGCTGATTTATTGTCACAGTGGATGATAGTGGGCAGCTTTTGTCTTTCCTTCATGTCATCCAGCAGTCTTCTCATCCAAATTGCTTGGCAAGCAGCCGAAGTGGCCGACACATATTCGGCTTCAATGCTAGATAGGGCAATGATTTCTTGTTTCTTTGAACTCCAAGCTACAACCGCTGAACCAAGATTGAAACACCATCCAGTTGTGCTTTTTCGATCATCAACGGACCCTCCCCAATCGCTGTCGGTGTGTCCGGTTAGTTGAAGATGGACAGATCTTTCATAGAGTAAGCCATAGTCAGCTGTGCTTGACACATAGTGCATGATCCTTTTAACAGCTCCTAAATGATGCATTGTAGGATGATGCATATACCTTGACACAACAGATACAGCATACATTATATCGGGTCTTGTGTGAGTGAGGTACAAGAGTCCACCTACCAGTCTTCTATACTTAGCAGCATCAGCAGCACCCGATCCATCTTCCAAGCACAACTTCTCATTGGTATTCATTGGGCTGGCCTCTAATTTACATTGCAGCATGTTGGCATTGCTTAAGAGGTCCATAGTGTACTTCTTCTGAGAAATAAACACAAACTCATTGCTTTGCTTTACTTCCAAACCTAAGAAGTAATTAAGAAGTCCAAGATCAGACATCTCAAAGGTCTTCAACATGTTTCTTTTGAATTCAAGTAGCATTTCAGGCAACGAACCCATGTAGATGATGTCATCTACATAGATACATAGAATTAGAATATCTGAATCTCCTTGAATCTTTGTATATAGAGTGGGTTCATTGAGACTTCAGTTGAACCCTAACATGATAAAGTATTGATCCACTTTGCTATACCAAGCCCTGGGGGCTTGCCGCAAGCCATACAAGGCCTTGTGGAGCTTGTATACAAAGGTCTCCTTTCCTTCAACAATGAATCCTTCCGGTTGTGTGACGTAAACCTCCTCCTTGAGTTCTCCATTTAAGAAAGCGGATTTTACATCAAGTTGATAAATAGGCCATCTTCTTTGGGCTCCCACTGCAATGAGAACACGAATAGTTTCCATGCGGGCAACCGGTGCAAACACATCTTCAAAGTCTATTCCTGCCTTCTGAGAGTATCCCTTTGCAACAATACGAGCTTTCCTTTTATGTAACGTGCCATCTGCATTATACTTTGATTTGAAAATCCATTTCAAGCCGACAGGCGTCTTGCCTTCAGGTAGTTTCATGAGTTCCCAAGTCTCATTTCGGAGTATTGAATGAATTTCTTCACTCATTGCAACTCGCCAATCATCAAACTTCACTGCCTCTTCGAATGTAGTGGGATCTGTAACAGATAAAGCAAATGAGCAGGTGTTGTAGATGTCCGTTAGTGTTCTATACCTCACTGGAGAGTTTGAGTGTGAGGAAGAAGCTTGAACACCAGGTTCCGATGCAAGTTCAGGTTCTTGAATAGCTTGTTCATGCAATTGATTGGTAGTGTTGGTGTTGGTTTGAATATTTGTGCTTGAGTTCTGTGCATTTGTTGTTTTCACTTCTTGAACGTTGACAATCACATGTTTAGAAGTTGCCTTTTGAGAAGTTGACCAATTCCAAGGAGTATCTTCAAAAAAACTGACATTCCTGCTAGTCTTCACTTTGCCCGTCTCCGGATCAAATAGTTTATAACCTTTGGTGTTATCACAGTATCCTATGAAAACATATTTGTGAGTCTTCGAATCAAGCTTCATTCGGAGTTGTGAGTCAGTCAACATGTAAGCAGTGCAACCAAATACTCGAAAATAATCAACAGATGGTTTCTCACCATTAAGTGTTTCATAGGGTGTTCTTCCATCAAGCGCACTGCTGGGTGACCGATTCACTAAGTGTATTGCAGTGGCAACAGCTTCTGCCCATAGGATGGTGGGGATGTTCATTTCATTTAACATTGATCTGGCCATTTCAATGATCGTGCGATTCTTCCGTTCGGCGACGCCATTTTGTTGGGGTGAATATGGCGCAGTGAGTTGTCGTCTGATTCCATATTGCTCACAATACTTGTTGAACTCGTAGGAGGTGAATTCTCCTCCCCTATCCGTTCGGAGGATCTTCACTTGATATTCAAGTTGCTTCTCTACTAGGCTCTTGAAGACCTTGAATTTCTCAAATGCTTCTGCTTTGTTCGACAAGAAATACACCCAGCTGTAACGAGAGAAATCATCAGTAAGGATGAAGACATACCTGCTTCCACCGAGTGATGAAGTGTGCATGGGTCCCATTAAGTCAGCATGAATTAGACCTAGTGGGGTTTCAGCGCGTCTTGCCTGACCTTTTGGGAATGGTTGTCGAGTTTGCTTGCCTGAAACACAACCCTCACATGGGCCAATTGGTTTGATGGTGGGAAGACCAGTGACTAGTTGATTATCCTTTAATGATTGTAGACTTCCTTGGTTCAAATGGCCGTATCGACGGTGCCAGAGACTAGATACATTGTCTGTCCCCAGTGCAGCATGAGCAGAGTCAATGTTGTCTGCTTCGAGTGGAAAGAGCCTGCGGGTTGTCATTTGAACACTTGCAAAAAGAGTATTTGCATTTTGGTCCTTGATCTTGCATTCTTCATTCTCAAAGGAAATGGAGTATCCTGTTGACATAAGTTGTCCAACACTAAGGAGATTGTGGGTCAAATGAGGTACATACTGAACATTATGAAGCTTATGAAGTTTTCCGGTGTTTGAACGGAAGGTCACAGTCCCGATGCCTCCAACCTTTAATATTTTCCCATTTCCAAGTCTGACATTTTGCTGAGAGACAATTTGAAGGCTGTCGAATAGCTCTTTGTTGCCTGACATATGGTTGGAGCAGCCACTGTCAACCAACCATGTTGTATTTACTGCATCTCCAAAGTCTTCAATTGTCATGAAAAGAAAACCTTCTTCTTCCTTTTCTTCTCCTTCCTTTGGTTCCTCTGCAACATAAACTTCTTCATTGTTATACCAACATTGGGCTTTACTATGCCCAAACTTTTTACATATAAAACATTGGACATTGGATCTTGGATGTTGATTAAAATATTCTGAAGTAGATGAAGACGAAGAAGCTGAAGACTCTCCAGTTCTTCCTCTTCCACGGCCACGAAACCGGCCTCTAAATGAGCCTCGAGCACGACCTCTTCCTCCTCTTCCTCCTCTATAATTGGTGTTGCTTGTGTGATTAATAGATACTTGAAGTGCAGTCTCCTCTTCAGAACTTGTTGAGATGTGTAAAATAACTTCATGGCTTTTCAAAGATCCTCCTAGTTCATCAACTGTAAGTTTGCTAAGATCTTTAGCTTCAACAATGGAGGAAACAACATGTTTAAAGCTTGGGGTAAGGCTTCTCAAGATTTTTCCTACAACAGCATGCTCAGGAACTTTTTCTCCAAGCATTCGGATCTGGTACACAATGTCAAGTACTTTGCTAATGAAGTCTTGCACTTTTTCCCCATTCTTCATCTTGATAGTTTCAAGTTCTTGACGAAGAGAATACAACTTCACAGAGAGGATCTTCGAGTTCCCTTGGAACTCTGTTTCTAGTATTTTCCAAGCCTGGTTTGCAGTACATGCTTCTGCAATACGGATGAGGATTCTTTCATCAAGCCCTTGTTGAATCAAGTACAAGGCACTAGCGTCCTTCATCTGACGTTCCTCTACCACTTGTTCTTCACCTTCTTCGCTAAAGCCATCCTTCACAATGCTCCATAACCCCTTAGAGCGAAACAATGTTTTCATTTTCAAGCTCCAAAGGTTAAAATTTTCACCTTTGAACACAGGAACGGGAGTTGGAGAGGAACTGCCGGCGTCGGTCATCTTTCCGAAATGAGAATAGTATTTCCGAGAGCTCTGATACCACTGTTAAAGTGGAGAGTTTTGGTTTGAAATAATGCAGGAGTGTAGATGCTTGTGTGAGAGTAGAGAGATAAAGAAGGAGAATGTCTGAAATTCTGATAATTGGATCAATGCTTACATTACATTCTCACACCTTAATATAAAGGCACACTAAAGCAACAAACACATATGCTAGGTTGCATACTAGACCATTAAAGCCACATGGCTACACACGACAAAAGACTGATAGATTCCTCCTGACCAACAATGCATACTCATGCACGTACATAGTAACCTCCACTCATTTCACTTTTGCATTCAATGTCTTTTTCTCTGAGTATTACCCAACAGTTGCTGTTGATTTTGTAATGTTATTTTTTTTTACATCCTGAGCATGAACATTTCTTATTTCAAAAGACAGTATCTTGGATTAAAGGCCATAATGCACTTCTATTCCTCAAGAAAGTCTTATAGCTGTAATTTAGGGAAAGGCACAAATCTAAACTCTAGAAGATCAATAAAAATTGCAATTCTCTAGTATGGAATGGATGTCAGCTGATTATGTTAGTGGTCTAGCTAGCAATTATCTAGCAGCATTAGATTATTTGTGCAATTCAATGGTATGACCAGATTCCCAAGTTGTGTTGTTGGAAGCTGGCCTCTATGAAATGGTATTATACTATCATTTTCCTATATTATACATGTTATTGGTAATTTGAATCGTGTAAAAATACATGGGAAGGCTTTTTTATGTAAAACATATTGTCACAGTTGAATTTTAAACATAACTAAATAACTACAACATTTTTTTGCTTTTGTAGAATATTTGCATGAGTATGTAAATGGATATGCAGAAAAGTCTTTTGATTTTAGTATGTCCCTTTGTGTAAGCATACAACAACACTATGCACTGATAAAATCAATTATTGTTGATACGTGTGGAATTTTGAATTTTATTATTAAAACTAGTTCTACCACATTAGCCTCAGTGCAGTCCGTTGGTTGGTAGTTCTTGATTAGGCCACTGATTTTGTGTCAAAACCAACCTAGTTGATGCCTTGATGGCTTTCATATATTACCTACCCAAAATATCATGTTGATGTCAGAGTGGTGGCTAGCCATAGAATGTCACTCAAAACTTCTTTGGAGTTCTCTTATGTTGAAGTGTATGTGTGTATTTATGTATTAGAATGCTATTTCATGATATGTTTAAGAATTAAGGTGCATTTTTCTTTGTAGATTCTATGAAGGCATGGTTGAATCATTTGATCCTGTTTCTAGGCAGCATAAGGCTTGGCATCAATCCTACGCCTAGTTATATCTATGTTCTTGACTTCAATTTTCATCTTCAGTATTTATCTTGTGGTATTGTTATTTCTGTTATAACAATACCAAGCGATATACCTTAAAAGATGATAGAAAATAAAATTTGTAGATGAGTGTGAATTAGGTAATATACCAAGATCTTTTTTTTTTTTGGCAAAAAAAATTAATTTTGTTTGATTTTCATTGGTCTTTATTGTGTTGCAATTGAAAATTGAGCATGTTTAGGTTAGCTTGGAAAATGAAATTAAGTCTGAGAAGTGGGAAAACTGTCATGCTGAACAAGTGGTCAAATAGAGATGTCGTTCATACTTATCTCATTTTTTTTCTTTATGTAATGCACAAGAACAAAAAAATTACCATTGACCGGATTATATTTCAAACGATATATGGTATGGATTTAATAATTCAGTATTTAATAGTTTTTTATTTGATTTTAATTACAATTACAGGTTTTTATTTAATATTTTTTGTTTACTTATGTAGGAGAATTCATGGTTAAAGATCGAGAGGGTTGAAGATGAGAGAATACACGAAGCTTTTTTACTTTGTGTAATTAAGCCAAAAAATATTGTGTAATAAAAATGGACAAATAGTATAAAACTCTTTACATTTTGTTATTAATCAAAATACATTGCACTTGAGCTCATTATTTGTTAATAAAAGTCAATGAAATTGAATTTATGATACTTTTGAATGTATTCAAAGCTTCATTGTTTTTTATTTACAGATTAAACAAATTTATTTATTATTAATAGAAAAATAAATTAAAATTCAATTCAATTAATGAATAAATTTTGAGGTGATTATAACTGCCTCTAAAAGTATAAATTATAATGAAAAGTTAAGAAATTATTAACTATAGAGGCGGTTATAACCACCTCAAAAACTTTTGGGATAAGAAATTATTAGTTACCGCCTCTAAAATTATTGAGGAGTGATGAAAACTTATTAACTATGAAGGTGGTTATAACCGCCTCTACTATTTATAATTTTTAGAGGCAGTTTCTACGTTTGTTATCAAAAACTGCTTCCATAGATAAAACTTACCCCAATGGTTGGTACAAACCAGCTCTAAAGCCGGCTTGATACGAGAGCGGTTTATAGTTGGATGAAAAAATCAACGCTATACCTATAGAGACGGTTAAACCGCCTCTATATATATATATATTACAAAAAGGAAAAAGTTTATTCTTGATGGATTTAGCTAATAAGATTTAATTTAATAAACTTATATTTAGTTCAAGATATTTTGAATTCTTAAAGGAAGAGATCGTAGAAAGAAAGATTTGAACTTGCCTAGAAGAAGAGAACCTAGCTAGATAATCATTGATGAATGTTCAAATAGCTGTGATTTGGAAGTTCTTTGCCCAGAGAACCAGTAGATCAAATTCTACCTTGGAGATGAAATGCCATGGTGAACTATCCTTGAAGGAGCATCTCCCACATTTCCATTTTAGATAAGAACCTCTATGAATCAGCCAATGGCCTCGGATAACTACCCTATCACTCAAAACCATTCCCCACGTAGGACTGCAAGTATAAATGCATGCCGGTGGCGCATGACTTTCTTGCCGCTTTGGTATGCCCAAACGTAACTATCCTATAACCAATTATTTCTAATCAAAGTGGTTGCACGACTAATCAAATGTATTGGTGAGCAACAGAACATGAAAAATCGAAAAACCGAACCAAGATAGAAAATTAAAAGCCCAATTGTAAGTTTTGTTGGATATAACTTATTTCAGTTTTGGGTGTGGATTTGCAATTCAATTATCTTGTTACCTAGTAAAAACGCACAAACTACACAATCAATTTTCCATCCATACTTCACTCTGCTGACTATACTATGCTTGTCGTATTATCAATCATTTGGCTATTGCTACGGTGGCAATAGGGTTTTTCAAAAAACAACTTGATTTTTCATAGTGGGGGTTAGGTACTTGACCCCAAGCCAATAATAATGTAATATTATACTATATAGCAATATATTAGTTATAAAGATAAAAAAAGTTTTTTTTAATAAGCATGTTTCAAGTTTTATATAAACTTTATATTTATATATTATATGAATTAATTAGTTCAAAAATAATCTTATTTTTATTTATATGATTGGTTTTATTTTAATTTGTAATCCATTTGTTTTTATAAAGTTATTACAGATTTTTTTTTTAAAATTTTAATAATGTAATATTATTTTTTAAATGAGTTTTCAATGGTTCCATTTTTAATATGAAATTTATTTTGCATCGCATGAGGTATGGATATTCTAAAAACTTTTATTCTTATATAATTAGTTTTTAAAATAATTAATTTAAAAATTCAAAAAAATTGTCAAGTTTAGTTCGCTACCTGACTTGAAAAATTGAGTAATCAATTAAACATTTATATAATAGATTATGGTTAGGTTTGGGTCAAGTTTTTCAAAACCTAATAGGTTTTGATTGGGTTAAAAATTTCGGTTTCAGTGTGGATAGTTGACCCATTGCCACCGTTTATCAAAGGTGTGCTTGTAAAAAATCAAATGTCAATCTAATTATAAGTGTGAAAATGGAAAATCACTTCAGAGTAAGATGGACATAGCATAACATTATGCCCATGAAACTAACTTAATTCTTATACAAGTTAAATTTATATAGGCCTTTGGATTGGCTTATAAAAAAATTGTTTTTTTTTTCATTTTGATAAAAGGACTTTTAAAAAAAGTGCTCCTTAGAGTAACTTAAGTGTTTATCTGTATTTTATGTTTGGATAAGTTAATGCAGAATTATTTTTATATTTGTGAAGTTATTTGGATGTGCATTCTTAAAAATGACTTTTTCAATGGAAAATTAGTAGAATGAGTATTCATTAAGTTATTATAATATCTTAAATATTATGCATTCAAAACATAATAATAATAATAATAATAATAATAATAATAATAATAATAATAATAATAATAATAGAACACTATTAGGGTTGTGAAAAGATTGGGGAAAAATATATTTCATAAGGCTAATGTAGTAATTTCATAACCCCCAAAATAGCTTCTGAAAAGTGTTTTTCCTAGAAGCACCACATGAGTAGCTTCTGAAAAAAAAAAAGCAGTATTTTAGTTTTTTAATTAACTTCTATTTTTGCAGAAAAACAAATACAATATGAACCCATAAGTATTTTAACTTATAAAAAAGCACTTCTGGGCTTTCAAAAAGCTGATCCAAATAACCCCATATAATAATGCATTGACCATTTCACTGTGAAAGTTGATTTAACTAAATATATATATGTGAAAGATTCTAAGTAGGTGAATAAAAATAAATAAATAAACATTGAGCGAACAACCTAAAAACATTTACATATATATATATTTAGTTAAACATGTACAACATTTTTATATAAACATTTTCATTTAAACATTGAGCGAACAACCTAAAGTAATACTATAAACAAAATAAATATTTAATTTGACACACAATTTTGTAACTAAAAATGTCTGAACAACATTTTTACTTAAACATGTACACTTACGAATTTATATCCATAATCAATTAAATTATAGAAGAATAAAATAATATAGACATATATATATACAAAGAAAAATAAGAAAAATAAATGAAGTAAAAGAAAGAAATTGCAACAAATGATAATTTGGGCATAACTATTGGTGAAAAGAATTTTCAAAAACAAATAAAATTAAAAAAGAAAAGAAATTTGCAAATCTATTAAAAAGTCAAAAGCATATGCCAAATTAAAAAAATTTGCAAATCTAGTATCGACCTTATCAACTAGCAGAGTCATTTGTTTTGTTAGCTTTCATAATACTTAATATTTGATTAAGAATAAAGATATGAGACAAAAAAAATACTATTAAATTAGGAAAATTTTAACAAAATATCGAAGTAAGGTTCAATAAATATAATTTTCTTTCATAAATCATATGGTATTGCCTTGTCAAGTACCACTTTCTATATATGTTATCAAGTGCTTGAATGGGTCAAAATACAGGGAAAGAGAAACTTGAATACAAATGTTAATTAACACTGGCTTCTCTGAAACCAAGTTATGCCTTCTAAGGTAGTGTAATTTGGCATTGGAACATGATTTTATACCTTTTAAGACAATAACAAGTGTGGCTTACATGCTCAATAAAAAGTCTCATTTTCTTCAATTCCAATGAAAAAGGAATGAAATTTTAGTACAAATATCAATTATATGTGTAAAATGTTTCCCTTCCTACAACACAATCATCTTGTAGAACAAAATAAGCCATATGCTCTAATCATCAGAAATATAGAAGCAAGATAGACACAATTAGATTAGCATTTAATACACCGAACCAAAAAAAAGAAAAAATTATCAGACCTAGAAGAAAGAAGAAACTATACATTAAAGTAATTTAGCTCTTAACAGCAATTAACAGGAATGAAAGATAAATATGAAAGCTCTAAGAAAATGGCATAATAGTTATTCCAAAGCTCAAACCTATAATTTTTAAAAGAAGACATGTACTTGCAATTGCATTATGCCTTAAAAACCATACATAATACTGATGAGTATCATGATATAAGAACATAGAAAATTCAATGCAGTGAAGTGAGAACTTTACAATTTAAGAACCAATGAAGAATATTAACTAGATGGACATCCAAAGATTCAATCAAATATTTAGTTAACTCAAATGACATATCAAATCAACTTATCTACAAATTATGAAATATGAAAACATGAGGACAACAAGATCATTGACTTTCAAAACTCATGGATTAATCTAGATCATACCACAATTTACAAATGAGCCTTGACTAAATAACATAATATAGCAAACTAGTAGAAGATGTTGCATTTAGATAAAACTAATAAAACTTTATTTGCCCCTAGAAATGTCTAAATTGTCTAAATTTTACTATCACAACGCCTAGTACTAATGAAGAAAATGAAGTAACAAAAACAATGGCATCAAGGGTAAGAACAAAATGAGGCCTTGAGAAAATTATAAACTTCACGTGTCTATTAAGGCTGAATTGTTTTATTGTAACTCTACTTGAGAGAATTGCCCAAAGAGATCACAATATTTGCTATACGGATATACAATTATAAATCACAAACACTCAAACATTCATTTTACATTATTCCCCAATAATATGGTTTTATAATACATATCACAAATATAATAAATTCTCAAATATAATTAATATTAAATAACATCAAAGTAGAACAATATCGACAACTACCAATCCAATACCACAATAACATAAATTAAACCAAGAACATCAATAATCATTATTTCCAAGTTTTCCACCTTGAAAATTAATATTCCAAGTCAAATTCATGAGGATCGAGCTTTCCAATCTGAGAATGAAAATAGAGAAGGGTGAGCTGCAACTAGATAAGTAAAATAACAAACAAGATATGAGGTAGTAGCAAGTCTTTCCAAACATTTTAGCAAAGTTAAGGACTTGTATTTAACGGCAATTTAATTTAAAATATTGCATTTGTCACACATTTATTAAATATGCTTTAATTAAAAAAATCTACATCTCTATAAACATCAACATATTTCAGAAACATGTTCAAAATTGATAAAATTATAATCAATTAGTTAGACACTTATCATGATATTATAATCTCACTCACGCAAAATCGACACCGTATTCCTATGGTTAGACATCTAATATATCAACATATACCCACATTAGTTAGATATCAATTCCAAAGTTTTTGTTGCAGAATGTTAATAAACCAATGTATGCCCTTATGGGTGATTTTAGAAATAGCCACTACAACAATGGCCAAACAGTAAGGCTTTGATTATCATATGGGACTCATGTGTATTCCATTGCTTGTCCACATTCTAAAAGAAAGATATATATATATATATATGCTTCATGCTCTTATCTACTAAAACAACAATAAGGCATAGGACTCACCCTGATTGTATGGCCTACCCTTCTACTACCAACTCCATGTATCATCAAACTGTTTATAAAAAAATAAATTAGAATGCAATTATTTTTTTTCCCCCCAAAAGGCCTCATCAAAAATAAATTGCAAATATATTTAATAATACTAAGAGGAATCATTAAAAAAAAAAAAAAAAGGGGTGGGGGGGGGGGCCTCATGGACATTTGAAGGCCACACAAAAAGACTGATGGACAAAATAAGAATTTAAAAGGCTAAAAGGAATAATCAAAATTAGTCTAAAAGTTAACTTATAAAATGGTTGGTGACTTACTCATGTGCTCCCACCAAATATCCCACACTTATCCAGTGGACTGATCATTTAAATAAATATATTTGATAATTATTTTAAAAAAAATATTAATATTAATAGATATCTATTTATTAATTATACAAATAAAGTTTATAAATTTTAAAATATGTACTTGTAATTGATATTCATTAAATAAAAAGCCTGAAAAAGGTCATTTTAAAAGCTAATATTCCAAACCAATTTTTTTTTTAAAAAAAAAAATCCATTCGACATCTTAATTTTAGTAAGCAATCAAACACAACAAGGCATAGGACGATTACCATGTAAGTTCATCAATAATCTCAAAGGAAGGTTGAAAAAGTTCTTTCAACTGTGGATCTGCCCATTTGACCGCTTTCCACCATTCTTCACTCACAACGATGCTCATGCCAACAAGCAGCACGTTGTTCATCAGGAATGGGAGGTTCTTCAGTTTGGGACAATCTTGAATATTGATTGTACAAAGTGAATCACAAACTAATTTCCCTTGGTAAATACTTGTCAACGCTGGCAACTTCCACAATATCAATTTCTTCAACTTTGGAAGGCTAGCCATAGTTGCACTAGTCTTACATGAAATTATATCCTCCATCTCATGGCAATGTCCTATTAATATTTCTTCCAGATTTTGAAGGTTGTTCACAAGCAAATCATTTGGTATCAGATACTTCAACTTAAGACAACAATAAATATGCAGCTTTCTCAAGTTTTTGAGGGTTTCCTCATGGGGTTTTTCTTTGCACAAGCCCTCAAAACTGTGAAGATACTTTAAACGAAGTGTTTCTAAGCTAGGAAAAACAATTTCTCCATTTTTTCCAATCCACTTCATTTCTTTAGAGCCCTCAAGCTTACAGTATATCAACTGTCTTAAATCATCCCAGTGAAAAATATCTGACAATTGGATGAAATTGTAATCTCTAATTTCCATAATGTTTGCAGTAGCAGGCAACGTAACTTTCTCCATATTTTCATTTTCGACAATATGCCCTTCATTTTTATAACTTAATGCAAATAGGAAATAATCCAAATTTCTCAAGAGTTCAGATTCACGAGCCTTGTTGATAAAGCTATTGAAGGCCAACACATCAGCAAACTCAGCTGAAAAGTTAGTCAATTTTTTTAATCTAATGATTTCCCCAATTGTTGAACTATCTTCAGCATTTGCATTACATCCATAAGACAATCTCCATCTGCTGCTTTCCATTAAAAGAATTTCAAGACAGGGCATTTTTAAAAGTACTCCAGATGGAAAACTTCCCCATCCTCCGTGGGAAATATTTAGATGCCTAAGTTTTACTAAGTTTTCAAGCCCATGGTGTAATTCTTTCAGGGAATGCATTCCGTTAAGTTTTAGCTGTCTTAATTTATGAAGCTTGGCTAGTGAAGGCAAAAGCGTGAGCTTAGAGCAATTCGTCAGGATTAGTGCATGTAAGTTCATCAAATCAGAAAGAGAACCTGGAAGTGATTCAATTCCAGTCCCAGAGAGGTCAAGGACTCGAAGGTTGTGCATATGCTTGAAGAATGTGTCAGAGAAGGTGGCTCGTCCAAAAAAAATTGGAACAGGTTCCCAACGACGTAGCAACAAAGTAGATAGCCGGGGACAATTTGGTTGGCCTTTAAATGCTTCAATATTGTTCCTCATCAACGAAACTCTTTGTAGACTTTCAACCCATTCTTCCTCCTTAGGTGACTCCTTCAACCCCAATCCAGCTTTTACCATGAACTGTTCCTTTGTGATGTTAATTGCTAGATCCCGGATCAAGTCATGCATGCTCACAGACTTATCTCTCCAGCCCCTCTGTATCATGCATGCATCTTTGAGTTCCTTGAGATAAGCATGCCCTTTGTCTTTCTCAGTCTGTATACTCCCCTCTTCATTGATCAATCCCTCAGCCATCCAGTATTCAATCAGCTCATCAACTAATATTTGATGGTCCTCTGGATATAGAGCACAATACAAGAAACATGCACGAATCGTGTCACTGCTCAACCGGTCATAACTGAATTTAAGACTCCCAAAAACATATTTGCCCATGTCTTTAATCTGATCAATGTTTGATGTCTTCAGTTCCTGCAATGCATTCCTCCAGACCGGCAGTTGATTTTCTTTCCTCAAAGCACGTCCAACAGTGATCAGGGCCAGTGGCAGCCCTCGACATTCCCTGGCTACCTGCTCCGCAATTGGCTTGATTTCAGGTGAAACAATATCTTCACCACCAACTTTTTCCTTGAACAAACTCCAAGCTTCTTCACGAGTAAGGCCCTTTACTTCAATTTCTCTGTCGCTCTCCATGCTATGACAAACTGCTCGGGAACGGGTGGTCCACACAATTTTGGAACCATTACCATCCTCAGGAATGCCCACAGTTTGCAGAGAAACACCATCCCAAATATCATCTAAGATAATTACAAAGTTCCTCCTCCTCCTCAAAGCTTGAGATAACTCCATTGCTCTACTAGTTTCATCTGAAGAGAGCGGACAACCCAACTTTTCTGCAATAGTTCCTTGTAGCTTCGCCAATTCAAAAACACTGGAAACAGTCACCCACATGACAATGTCAAAATCATCTTTCTTTTCCTTCAGCTGATTGTAAATCTGCCTCATGATGGTTGTCTTGCCGACACCGCCCATACCATAGACGCCAATTTTACTAACCTCAGGATCCATGATGCATTGCAAAATCTCTTCTTTTTTCCTTTCAGCTGAAGTTCCGTGTAAGGTTGTGGCAGGTAAACCGGAGGAAGTTTCGGGCAGTGAATCAATAAATAAATTTTTCCCTTCAGCAAATGGCTTTCCTTTCTCTTGAAGATCTTTGACTTCGCAGAGTATACCCATTGTCTTCTTGCTTCTTTTCAAACGGGAGTAGTAATTTGGGCAAAATCCTTTGCAGCACATATGATGTGCACCGCCAGAGTCCAAGCTGTTCAGTCTTTTTTCTATCTCCTCAACCTTCTTCAACCAATCTTTTACCGCTTCTGTCGATGTCTTTCCATACTGCACCTGGCCTGTATTCATATTTGTACAAATGTCATTTTTTTGGCTGCTCAAAGTTCTCCATTCACTCTGCATGGTTTCTTCATTTTCTCTAAGTTTTCTGATATAGTTCAATTGTTGGCAAACTGGTCCGCATGCTAACTGGCAAGCACTTGACAACAGCCCAGATGCAATCTCCATTATATCTAGTAAGGGACTTGTACAGCTTCGATTAGCTGGGACAACAATCAAATTTTCATCAGAAAAATGGCCAGCAGGCAAAATGAAGGCAAAAAAAAAAAAAAAAAAAACAAAGAAACAACATTACCAAACTCAAATAAGAAATATAACTGGAACTAAACATGTATCAAGGTACAAGTTCGTTTCAACATTATAAATATTACACAACTATGACAAATAAATCATTTGACTTAAAAACAGATTAATCTTGAGCTATGTAACTAAAAATTAAAGAGGTAAGGTGCTTGTGAGTTGAACTTCAGTTTTTCAGTTGTAAGTTTTTCAATTGTGCAGGAAGCATGTTGCAAGTAATGCAGAGAAACCACATAAACTAAAAAGAATGAAGTGATTCAACAATGAAACTTCATAATTTAGTTGTGCAATGCACTCACGGAAACCAAGTAATTATGAAATTATTTGATCATCCAAATAAAACCAGTAGAGTGAGTTTCAAGAGTATGTGAAATTGGACAACATGTGTTATGTAAATAAATTAAAGATGGTAAATCTTTCAAAAAAAAAAAAACACAATGATATTTTAAACAACTCTTCTTACCATCTACCAGATTTTCCCATGAAAGATCATATATATATCAGCATCACATCTGATCTCAGCCCTGAAAAGCCATTCGCAGATTCCACTGTTAGAGAAGCACTAGTCTAACACTTAACATACTAAAATAGTATGGTTTAAAAATCTCTGAAGCCTTATCTTCAGAAGAAACACACAAAGTGACTAGTGTGTAACTGGTCTTACCTTCTACCAGTCTTTGTCTCTGAAGCTCATATAACCAGATCATCTGATTTTCAACCAAGAGAACAGGTTCAAACTGGATTCCACTGTTAGAGAAGAACTTGTTAAACACTAAACATACGAAAATAATATGGTTTAAAATCTCTCAAGGTGTACCTTCAGAAGAAACACACAAGTGACTAGTGTGTAATAATTCTAACCCTCTGCCAGATTTTGCCTCAGAAGCTCATATAACCAGATCAGCTGATTTTCAGCCCCAAAAATGGCTTCATGAAATCAACTGTTTGAAAAGATAAGTGAATGAACCATGAGCATTACCTCAGAAGAATAAATTTTTCCTAAATATGTTTTTCTTGATGGATTAGGCTAAAAAATTATAGTAAGTCTAAGAAATTAAGAATGCTCCAAGGAACAAAAAAAAAAAAAGGATTCAAGCTAAAAACATCAATCTTGCATACCTGAGATTTTGAATGTTGTTGTCACTAACAACTGTGGGAAAAATAAGAAAAGAGTCTTGGATTGCTGAAATTAACTACCATCACAATTCCATTTTCTTTACTTCAAGAAATCATGGGTTTAGCTTTCCTGGATGCCATAATAGATAAGAACAACTTTTTTGTTTTGATAGGCCCTGCTAACTTTAGAGCCAGAGCACAACTTTGAAATTGGTGAAAGTTATTATCCATGTGGATCCATGTTAGTGATAATGTGGCATGTGCTACATCGGTAATTAATCTTTTAATAATACACTCTGGTATAATTTTGAACCGCTATTGACAAAAGAAAGAAACTATTAAACAGAAGAGTTCAGTATCACACAACTGAGAATTTTAATATTGTTGTCCAGTATGAATTGTGGAAAAAAAAAAAGAGATTTGGATAATTGAAAAGTAATTACCATCACATTTTCATTATCTTTTCTTCAAGTAAAGTGCAGAATTTTATCTTTGTCGGATGCCATAATAATGAAGAATAACCTTTTTCATAGGCCCTACAACCTTTAGTGTTAGAGCATGCATAATTTTGCTTATCTTATAAGCTTCATGAATGTTCTAAAGGAAATTTTACCATAAAATAGCACTTAGACATCTGTCACATCTCACTAGTTTTAAGAATAAAAAAGGCAGGTGCTGGCTTGCATCATGTAATAATTAAAAGCCACAAATGAAGAAAAACAAGTTAGGCAGGATAAGGATCAGCTTCAACACCATTATAATTAAGGTCATTTAATGTTATTAGTTTAAACGCTAAAGGTTACATTACATGGGAAATCATTTAGATTGCAAACATATAGAAATAATGAAGCAGCATAGGTTATGAAAATCAAAGAGCTTTTAGGGTACAACACATATTCCTTAAGATAGATGGGAAAAAGAACTGATCCTGAAATAGAGATTTGAAGAACATGACAAGTTTCCAAATGTCAGTGATTTGGAAGGTCTTTGACCAGAACCCGAAGATCAAATCTTGGGAACAAATGCCATGGTAAATCATCTTTGGGGGAGCGTCTCCCACTTTTCCTTACCAGATAAGAAACTCTATCTGCAAGTGGTTTTGATGGCCCATATTATTAACAACTCCCCTGCCACTCAAAATCATTCCCTAGCCAGCCCGGCAGGTTATTTTTTTTTAAATTATTTTTAAAACTAAAATAAAGAAATCATCAAAAGCTCCCCGCACTTAGGATTAAAAAGTCTAACCACTCTGCCAAAGTTTTTCTTTTGGAAATAGCTAAGATCTTAACAAAATAATAAAAAAAAAAAAGTAGTTATCAAAAGTTGCTCACACATTAATCAAAAAGAAAAAGTTGCCCAAACTTGGGATTAAAAAGTCTAACCACTTAGCCAAAGTTTTGCTTTTGGAAATAGCTAAAATCTTAAAAAATTAATTAAAAAAAAGGCATTAGCAAAAGTTGGCCACACTTAGGATTAAGAAGTCTAACCATTCAGCCAAAGTTGTTCATTTGGAAATAGCTAATATCATTAAAAAAAATAATAAAAAAAGTTAAAAAAAAAACGACAGTCATTTTTTTTTTCTCAATCTATATATACTTTTTATCAGGTTATTTGGCATTTGGTGTGATTTTATTTACTTTAACTATCCTTCTTAATTTGGATAAGCAATTGGAGATGTACTAGAGTTGAAGTAGAGATGAAAAGTACATAACCTAGTGACTTCTTATTTACTGATAGCATAGTGAGTAAAACAATGGCCTCTCAAGTCCAAATAAGAGCTAGAATCTAATATCGACGAATGGATTAGTTGGTGACAACTCTAATTCAAGGTAAAAGAACTATATGAGCTTTGATTTCTTTTACACCACAAAAGAATATGGGGACAACTTAATTCGATAGATATATGAATTAAATGTAAGGTTTTTCTATTTTTTTAGCCATTTTGAATTGTTTTAAATGATTCTGATTTATCAGTAATCATTTTTAATTTTTTAATTTAAAGAAGTTAAAAATATTTAAGCAAATATATATAATAGAAGACATTCCTACCATGTGTCAAGCTCTCATTAAAAATTTATTGATGAGAAATTAGTATGGTTCAATTAAATGGCACTCCAATTACTTAGATATTAAGCAATAAACTGAAAAAAATGATACAAATAAAAAATATATCCATATAAGGGAATTTTTTTGTGTTAATTTTTTTTTTCCATTTTAACGTCATTATATTCAAGATTATCATTCAATTTCAATGGAAATAATATAATTTATTTATATCATTTGCTATGTATATTAATATTATCACATATCATTTAAATGCATATCAATAATTTCATTATAAAGTGTAAATTATAAATAATATAATACAAGACTATAGAATTCATCTTTTATATAAATTTTGTTTATTACTAATTAATAAAAAATAAATATTTTTATCACTTTAACTCTATTTGACTCAAAATTATCTTTTAGTTTTGATAAAAACAATATTGTTTGATTATATTATTTACTATGAATATTAATATCAAATAAGTAGATCACACACTTTGATTGGATACTCAAAAAATAATTGAAGTGATTAACCATGCATAATCTATATATATATAATTAATGGTTTCATTAATTATATCATTTCAATATGTACATAGATAAGGAGTATTTAAAAAAAAAAACTTCTAATTTGGTCTTCAAATGAAAAGTTCTAATTTGGTCTTCATATGAAAAATTTTTTTTAAAAGAAATTGGAGAATCATTCAATGTGTCAATAACGGGAGAATCAGTATATAATTTTTTCAAAATTTAGAGTAAGCTTATTGTTTTTAAAAGTTTGAGTAATGATATGATTATGTCTCTAGTACAAACATTATTTTTTTTTTTTTTGAATAAAAAGTACAAACATTATTATTAACATCATCTATGGCCTTCATCTTTACTATGCATTGTAATGGTATAACACTACTACTAATAATAATAACTATTAGAAAAAAAGCAAAATAACCGCTCGAATTCTGAGGTGTGTCACGTCAACCACACTTGACTAGTTAACACCTTGCTAGTTGGGGCTCAGTAGGCGACAGGCCCATGCCCCCTCTAGAAATAGTATTGTATGTCTATACACACACATACTTTTTTTATTATATAACTTAATACTATTTGAGTTTTATTTTTTTTATTATTTATTCTTATTAGTGATTTTATTTTAATTTGCAATCAATTTGTCTTTATTAGATTATTATGAATTTGATTTATATTTTGTAATGATATAATATTATTTTTTAAAATGATTTTTAATATTTTAATCTTTAATATGAAACTAATTTTTCTATGTAGTATGAATATTTTAAAAAGTATTTCTAAAAAATTATTCTTATTGAGTTTAGGTTAAGTAGCCCACTAGAAAAAATTGAGTAACAAGTTAATATATTACTCAATAGGTTCAAGTAAAGTAAGGTTTTTAGTTGCGTTAAAAGTTTTAAGTTCAAGATAGATATCCAATCAATGCTCATCTCTAGTAAAAGGTGTGCATGCGGAAAATCAAATTTTTAATCCAATCAAAAGCATGCGAGTGGAAAATCAAACTCGAGTAAGATGGTTGGAGCGTACCACCATGAAACTAACTCAATGATCACACAGGGTAAATTTATATATATTTTTCAACAATGGAAAGTGAAAGTTCGACTTTACTGAATATATATATGAAAAATTTTAAGCAGGTGAATGAAAAAATTAAACACAAAGAGAAAAAACTATGCATCTTGAGCGAAAAAACTAATTATGTCATGTAGCTTAAATAATACTATAAACAATCTAATATTTAAGTTTACACATACAAAGTTTGCAACTGTAGAAGACTAAACAATAGCATATAAAAGCCTATGCTCATGAATACATCCCCATTTTATATATATAAAAAGAAAAATAAGAAAAATGAAATAAAATATGGAAAATGAAAGAGAAACAACATATTGATAATTTGGGTATAAAAGAAAAGAAAGAAATTTGCAAATTTATTACAAAGTCAAAAAAATGCCAAATTCAAAAATTTAAAAAAAAAATAATTAAAAAATTTTTTGAAAAAAAAGGTGAATAAACTACATTCATTTAAGAAAAAAAGGAAAGTACAAACAAACATTCCATTGGACATAAAAATTAAAATAAATACAAATTAGAGACAACAAAGAGCAAAACAAGAAAACAAACCGTGTGCATAACTCTCGTGAAACGGAACAAATAGGTTTACAAGCAAGACACTGATTTTTGCTCACTCCACTCCTCTTCTACTCACTCATCGCCAAATCCTGATGCTGTCTGCTGAACTCAATACTGTGTTTTTTTTTTTTTTGTTTTTTGTTTTTTTGTTTTTTTGCTTTTGGGGGTGCAGCAATCCATGACCAAACCATCCAAATTGTTTTGATAATCACAACAGTATAGTCAGAGAAATTATTATGAAAAGATGTGTGCATTTTTTTACAACTAAATGTTCCAAATAATGACCCTAACAATGATGTCTCTAAATTCTCTCACCATAGTAGAGAGTTAGGGTCTCCATCAACCCCACAACTGTTGTAAGGACAACGGTGGACTCGGAAGTTTGAAGACTTGAAAAAGTGCCAAATTCATGTTTTTATGTAGAGGTGGCTGTGAGCATGTGCCAGTTAACCAGCCCCGCCGAGCCCAACCCTGTGGGTCCGGGCCAACAAATAGAAGATTTGTAAACAGCCTGGGCAGCCTGGGCCAAAACCCATCGATTCATAGGCCGACCAGCCAGGTTTAATTTTTTTAAATAAAATTTTTAAAAAATAATAGATATGTCAAAATCAATAACAAAATTTTACAATGCTTATAACTGTTTTTATAGGTAGTTGAGATGTCCTTTTATTTAAGTTTGTCAATATGGGACTAAATTTGTATTGGTTTAGGCTTATTTATTGTTTATATGATTTAGTAAAGGAGTACTATAAATAACAAATTTGTTGGTGGGTTGGCTAGAGTATTAATGATATAAATATGGTGTCATAAGTTTGAATCTTGTCACCTACATTAAAAACTTTTATTTATTAATCTATTTTGTTAAAACCATTGCTTATTTTTTCCCAAAAAAAACCAATATAATTTTTTGAAATTCAAAAATATTTTAATATACTATCATATAAACCACAATAACTAAAAAACTTTTATAATTATAAATTCATTTTTTTAAAATACTTATTACGTGATGCTTTTGATAATATTTTTAAAGCTGGATATTAATTAACAAGTAATTAAAGGCTTTTTTTTTAAATATTATATTTTTATTATATACCAAAATAGGCATTTACATGAATAATCACATAGATCCATGCAATTTTTTAATTGAAAATGGGTTAAAGTTGGCACAAAAAACGATAAACTTTTATTATATTTATTTTTAAATTTTAAACCAGTTTTTCTAAATATTATATTTACACTTAAGTCCTTATAAATTTGTTTAATTCAAATTCCTTCTTACAACCATATTTAAATTTTGAGCGTTAAAACCTGCAACTATCATATGTTATGACAGTTAAATTTTTTACGATAAAAAATTATAATTCCAAAAATTTGAAACTGTCAATAATTATGACAGTCAAATTTGCAATTGTCAATAATTATTGTAGTCAAACTTGCAACTATTGGAAATTATAACCTTCAAATCTGCAAAAGTAAAAAGGCATAGTTGAAGGGTTGACAATTGTGATTTTTTACCGATTTGACCGTCATAATTTCTTACCTTTGTAAATTTAAATTCTTTCTCACAAATCTATCTGATAGTTAAAACCTGCTATTATCAAATGTTATGCCGATCAAATTTACAACGGTAAAATTTAATTTCAAAATTTGCAACTGTCAATAATTATGACAATTAAATCTACAACTGTCAGTGATTATGGCAGTCATGCTTGCAACTTTCATAAATTATGACTGTCAAATTTGCAACATAAAAAAAATTACAACTGTTAAATTTGCAACTAATTATGATGGTTAAACCTGCAAATGTAAAAAATTATGATGGTTAAATCTGTAACGGTAAAAGATCAAAATTGTCAAACCTTCAAACTATGATTTTTTATTTTTTGAAGATTTAACTGTTATAATTTCTGACGATTGCAGGTTTGACCACCATAATTATTGACAGTTGTAAATTGGACTATCATAATTATTGACAGTTTCAAATTTTTGGAATTATAATTTTTACAGTTAAAAATTAAACCTTCATAACATCTGATAGTTGCAAGTTTTAATTGTCAAAATTTAAATAGGGTCCTGGAAAAAAAATTTAAATATAAAAAATTTATAAGGACTTAAGTGTAAATATAATATTTTAAAAAACTGATTTTAAAATTTAAAAATAAATACGTTAAAAATTTATCATTTTTTATGCCAACTTTAGCCCATTTTCAATTAAAAAATAGCATAAATTGTACTATATGCGCATTTTGGTAATTATTCATGTAAATGCCTATTTTGGTATTTATTTTAAAAAAATGTAATATTTTAAAAATATAGCAGTAATTAAATGTAAATCTCTTTAAGAATCTGTTAACTAAACTGGATCTTTATGTAGTAAGAATCGAAGAGATCTTATTAAATGATAAATTTATTCTCTGTTAAAAAAAATTCAAATATAGAAATGGTAACTATACTGGCAGCCAGAGGCTTTGGGCAACGATGGATCCATTGGATCGCTATTTACTGCAATCTTTTAAAGCATCTATCCTCGTCAATGGCTCACCCGAGAGGTATATCAAATATGAGAGGGGTTTGAGGCAAGGTGACCCATTGTCACCTTTGCTTTTCGTCCTTGTGGCGGATGTGCTTAGTGCAATGTTCAACCAAGCCCTCACATCCCATGTACTTCATAGGGTCCCGCTTGGTAGGCACGGAAATGCTTGTCATCTCCAGTACGCGGATGATCTGATATGATTATCTTGACGGCTGGAGGGGCAGAAGACCTCAGGATCAATAAATTGATTCTCTTTATCTTCGAAGGGATCTCAGGCCTGGCCATCACCCTCACCAAGACGTGCTTGCTCTCGTCCACTTTCGGTTCCTTCCCCGATATGTCTGCCCTAGCCACTCTGAGTTGCTCCGCTAATGTTCTGGCTATCACCTACCTTGGCGTTCCGATCGCTGGTAGAAGGCCGCGATGGCAGGACTGGGAGGTACTTATTCTCAAAATTAGGAAAAGACTTACCTCCTGGAAGACCAACTTTTTGTCTCTGGGGGGGCAGACTCATTCTCATTAACTCGATCCTTACGGCCATAACCACTTACTAGATGTCAGTCTTCCGACTACCTAAATGGGTCGTCAGTAGTATCGATCGTTTGAGCAGAGACTTTCTGTGGCGTGGGCTTAATATTGATCAACCCAAATGCCGTTTGGTCAACTGGCATAGGCTTTGCCGCCCGTGGGATTAGGGCGGCTGGGGTATTCTCAATTTGGAGGAATTCAACTGCGCTCTTCTCGGGAAATGGTTGTGGAAAATTTTAAGGGACGATTCTTGGTGTGGGTGCAACCTTTGGCTGCCTCGCAGCCGTCCGTGCTCCTTTTCTGGCAAGGACTCTTCCCGTCTTTGGAGGCCTTCAAAGTTTGTCTTCGTTCTTTGGTTGGGGATGGCAATTCCACGCTCTTTTGGTTTAACAACTGGTACGATGGGCAGGCCCCAAAACATCAGTGGCGGTATGATTTTTTTTCTACGACCTTCCCCCTCGTGACTTTTAGGGAGTTTCTTGTCGGCCCCATTTCCAACGAAATGAGACACGATCTGACCATGGCTGACCTCACCTCCAGATTCAACTCATCATCTAGGATTGTCCTCGACCAGAAATCTTGGAAGCTGATTGCGGATGGAGTCTTTAATGTTCACTCCTTCTACAGATTTCTTATCGACAGGGGGTTGAGGTGCAGTGTCACCCTGGTGATCATTAGATGCCCCGTTCCCCGTAAAATCGCCTCCTTTTCGTGGTTGGCCTGGGACTATAAGATCCTCACGCTCGACACACTCTTTGCACGTGGCTAGATACCTCTGAGCTTGAGTCGCCCAATTCCCCACAGCGACTTGCCTTCTGTTCTATTCTGAGCTTGAGTCGGTCGATCACCTGTTCTTTAGATGTCACCAGGCTAGATACCTCTGGCACCGCCTTGTATCCCTTTTCTCTTTCTCGAGGATCCCCTCATCCTGTGTTGATCTTTGAAGTAACTGGTTCCGGGACCTCAGTCCCGCCCGTAGGTTACCCCTGTTCCCTGATTGCGAGAGTGGTTATGTGGCAAATTTGGCTTGTTAAAAATAACTGTATTTTCAATTCAGTGTTTATTTCTCTGCCTGCTTTATTTCTGAAAATTTGTTACATGTACCATTCTTGGATTCCAGCTGTTCCGCCTCGTGAGATGCACAAGCTCGAAGAATCGATCACTATGGTTCGGCGCTGCATCCATTTCTCTGGACCTGCCCGTGTGGATCAAGACCCTACTAGGCATGACGACCCTACTAGGTATCTGATGCCAAGGCCCCCCTCAGGCTTACTTTTTTTTATACAATTCCAATTCACATTATGGATGCCCGTTCCATTGCCATCTCTGTTCCAAAATAATTTTCTAATCACCTTAGATATCTCAGACAAAATAGACTCAGGAACTGGATAGGCTGAGAGAAAATAAGTTGGGATGGAAAGCAAAGTAGAATTGATCAGGATTTCTTTTGCAACAAAAGAGAGATGGAAATTACTCCATCTACTGCACATTTGACGAATTTTATCAACCATTGGCTGAAAGACAGAAACATCAATTCTCTTGGGGGAGATTAAAATGCCCAGATACTTGAACGAAAATGAGGCAGGAATAAGGTGAAGGATAGAACAAATGCTCCTCAAAATATGCCTGTTAAACCAGGAAGGGAAGAAAATTTAGGACTTCGTATAATTGGGGCGCTGGCTGGTTATTTTCGAATAGAAAGAGAGGTAGAGAATGATGTTCCTAGCGGCTAACTTGGAGGCTTAAGAAATCAAGATAAGGTTGTCAACGTACATCAAATGGTTGAAGTTATGAGAAAGATTGGAATTGAATCTGGGAATCAAACCGTTGGTCAGGCTATCGTTAAGCATTAAGGTTAAAACTTGGGAGAATGATGAATAAGTAAGAGGAAATTGGAACACCTCTTGATGGACACTCCTGGAGGGGGAGACCCAGGGAGAAAGGACACCGTTAATTAGATTAGAGAACGAGCTAGAATGAAGGCAAGCAGATATCCAAGAGTGCCAAGTAGGAAAATAATTCATTTTGGACATAATGGCAAGAATCGCACTCCAATTTATAGTATCATAAGCCTTTTCGATATCCAGCTTAATTAGCATCCTTGGGGGGCCATTAGTATCATTTTCAATGGTATGAACAATCTCTTGAACAACAATTATGTTATTAAAAGAACAACGGCTAGAAATAAAACTGTCTTGCTCTCGACCAATGAGATGGGGGAGAACAAGTTTTAAATGATTTGTAAGAATTTTAGTAATGATTTTAAACAAACCTTGCAAAGTGAGATGGGTTCGAAGCTAGAAACCAACTTAGGGGTGTCCTTCTTAGGTATAAGAACGATGAAAGTTTTACCACAAGAGGTTAGTAAAATAGAGCTTTCAAAAAAATGACGGATGGCAGAAAAAAGCTAATCTCCAATAATGGACCAAAAATTCCAATAAAACTCCACATTAAAACCATCAGGCCCAGGGGACTTACCTGTAGGGAGATCAAGGATGGTCAGATAAACCTCCTCCCTAGTAACATCGCGAGTAAGGAGGGCATCCTCTATATCATAAATTTGAGAAAGATTGTCTGGAAAAGCATTAGAAATATTCAGAGAATTCCCGGGAGGGGCCGACCAAAGGTTCTTATAGAATACGAGATATATCGTAGTAAGAAAAGCCGGATCAATATTGTCGTGATTGCTCAACACGTTGCTATCCAGATCTTCCACCTGAGAGATAAAGTTGGCATGCGAACGAATACGAGATATAGAATAAAAGAAGTTAGTACTTTTGTCTTCATCCTTGATCCATAGTAAACAGGCACGTTGAGCCCATTTGGTGGTAGACTGAAGCTACAAAGCTGAGAGCCTACCATATTGTTCTGTAAGGAGGAGATGAGAGCTAGAATTAAAATCTGAGAGCTCAAGCTTAGCGATTTCGGCTTCGATGTTAATCAAGGCAGATTCAACTTTGTTAACACCAGGGCTGAGATTAAAATGGGTTTGAGACAACAAATGGGAGAAAACTTGCATTGGGTTACCATGAGGAGAACATCTCTAGGCTTCCTGAACTGCAGAGTGCCAACCCAAATAGTCGAACCAAAATTTCTGAATTGGAAAACATTTTTCTTTTGAAAAGGGAGGAAGTTGGGGAAGAGAAAAAAGGGAGAGTGATCAGAGAAAGAATGGGGAAAATGCTTCAAATTATAAGATTTAAAAATATTGGTCCACTCCAAATTTACCAAGCAACGGTCCAGTCTAGCTCAGCAACAGGCTGGGCCAACCTGATTGTTGCACCAAGTGAAGGAGGAACTGGAGAAGCTCAAATCAATGAGGTTATTTTCTTCTATGAAATCATGAAAAAATGACCAGCCATTATGCTTAGTCTTGGAGAGAACAGAGTTAAAATCTCCCACGACGAGCCACGGGAGCCGCAAATGAGTGATTTTAGACAACTCGTGCCATAAAAACACTGACTTATAAGGTGAATCAAGTTATAAACCACAGAAATGATAAATTTTTTTGAGAAATCACAAGAGAAAACAACATACAGAGCTCTGGCGAAGTAGCGATGGGGGTAACTTGACCAATAATCTTATTCCAGCACATGATGATACCGCCGGGGAAACCATCAGCCAAGATTGCAACCCAATCCCATCATTTAGGGATTTTTTTGCAAAAATGGTCAACTCGGTCTGAGTTTGCTTTTGTTTCATTTCAGTTACCGATTTTTAATTTGCATCAAAACAGTTATCCATCTTTGATTTTGTATCAACGGAGTCACCCGCGGGTAACCAGATTCAAATCACAAGTAGTCTTATTATGTCTATGCACCATCTTTCCATAAAAAAAAAACATGTAAACATGGAAGGATGGTGCATGGACATGATAAGACCACTTGTGATTTGAATCTGGTTACCCACGGGTGACTCCGTTGATACAAAATCAAAGATGGATAACTGTTTTGATGCAAATTAAAGATCGGTAACTGAAATGAAACAAAAGCAAAGGTAAGTAACCTCCTGGGCATTTAACCCATTATATGTATCATGCGTGGAACTTTGACATTGATTTGTTCTGATGAGGAACACAAATTTCTTGTTGGTCTTTAATTGGTGTTATAGGAACACAAATATTGGAACACAAATTTCCAATATTTAATTGGTTTTGGCATTGTTGATTGTTCCCTTCATATATTGTATAATTAGACATAATTTAACTTTTGCTAGTTAGAAGAACTGCATTTGAAATAAAGTATTTCTTTTTTAGATTTATTTATGCTTCGAATCCTTAATTATTTATTGCCAAACTCCTTTTTGAAGTTTTCCTAGTGTAACCTTTTTCACTAACCTTGGAAAAGGCACATAAATATCATTGTGTTGACTCTTAAAACTTTCTGTCTTTTTCGAGCTTATTGTTTGCAAGTGTCTTCCTACCATGATGACTGTTTATTTGTGGGCATGTTGAGTTTTTTTTGGGTGACTAATGCATTCCTAGAACATGCTCTAAAGAAACAATCACTTAAAATTACATTCTATGATGAGTTGTATGTTTGCGACTCTTAGTTTTCCTTCTTTATATGGCTACTTGTAGCTGCATAGTTTGTTCACATCTAGAGTTGGATATACCATGCATTATTTTAATAGATATTAGTCTATGATTTTAGTTTTAATGGGGCCTCTGTGTGATCTTTGATTACAACCTTCTCACACCACAAGGAATACCATTTTTTCCATCATTAGAAAAAGAGTCCCTGAGATCTCCTGTGGGGGAAGTTGGAAATCCAAAAGCACATCCCACTGTATTGAAATCTCGAGTGAGTGGATATATACAAATGAATTACTTTAAACATAATTAAAGTAAAATTAAAGATGAGTTAATTTTTCAAGGCATCTGAGTTCCATAGATAGACGTTAAATATAATAACATTTTTGTCTTTTCTCTCAGTTGTTAACTGAGCATCTTGTTGATAGACTTATGATGATGATGATGATTTTGTTGTTGTTATTGTTGTTTTTTTTATGTGCTTTTTTTTTTTTTTTTTAATGTTTCTTTGAGTGTTGTTTTGGAATGGGTTGAAGGTTTAGAGCTTGGATTTTGGGGTTAAAAGTTTGGTTGTTTATCTCAGATGCAGGACGTGATTCACTGGGAGCTCATTTTGACAGTTAGGCTTTGGGTGAAATAAAAATCACCTTAATTAACCTATATATGCTAGTGTGGGCTCCTTTCTTTCCTCCCGGCCTTTAATTGGGGTTTGACTAGGTAAAAAGTATGGATCACAAATCAAATTTTAATATTTTGTAGACTTCAAGGGATTATGGGTTCATGACTTCCATTAGGGGCAAGCTCCTGATGTTAATTACACAGGACATTGTCGTAGGAACCTCCGATTAAGAAAATAAGTATGAACAAGAAAATAAATTGTGGCAAAATAAATTTTATTTATTTCAACAAACTTGAATTCATAAACTTCATTAAAAGTACAAGACGTTTGGAATTTGATCATCTTGACACACAATGATTGTAGCATTTCATTTCCTTCCGACTATTTCACCAAAAAGCGCGCTTTGACTTTTGTTGACTTTTGGTCTTCTCAACAGTTGAAATATGCATCTTGAACATGATTTAGAAACATGTGAACTTGTATCTTGGATTTGAATTTGCATCTTGAATTTAATTTGGAACTTGATTTGACTTTTCATAAGCTTCGGCTTTCAGGCTTGTGAAACTTTTTGAAACTTATGAACTCCTCAACGCTTTAATCTTGAGGTTGTTAAGCTCATTTGTTGATTAATTGGAACTTGAGTCTTGAACATTTGAACTTGCTTCTTGGACATTTAAATTTGCATCTTTTTTTTATCTGATTTGGAACTTGATTTGAATTTTCATATGCTTCGGCTTTCAGGCTTGTGAAGCTTTTTACAACTTGTTGAACTCTTCAACACTTTAGCTTTGAGGTTGTTGAGCTCATTTGAAACTTGGAACTTGGACATTTTGAATTTGTATTTTTTTTATTTGATTTGGATTACAAACTTGATTTGACTTTTATAAGTTTCGGCTATCATGCTTGTGAAACTTTTTTGACAACTTGTGAACTCTTCAACGCTTTAGCCTTGATGTCGTTGAGCTCATTTGTTGATTTGCTTGAAACTTGGAACTTGGACAATTTGAATTTGAATTTTTTTTATCTTGGATTTATTTTTTTATTTCAAGTTGTGAATCTCTATGTTGATAAATCACAAACTTGATTTTGACATAATTTTACTTTTGAAAAGCTCCGGCTTTTGTGCTTGTGAAGCTTTTTTTAGGTCTTAGCTTGTGAAACTCTTTGAGTCTTTGACTTTTGATGTCTTGAGATTCCTGAGCTCAATTGTCGATTCATTTGATTTCTCTTTCCTTTTTTTTGTCTTGACTTGTGAAACTCTTTGAGTCTTGACTTTTGATGTCTTCAGACTTCTGAGTTCAATTGTCGAACAATTTGATTTTTTTTGTCTTGACTTGTGAAACTTTTTGAGTCTTGACTTCTGACGTCTTGAGACTACTAAGTTCATTTGTCGATTGATTTGATTTTATTTTTATGTCTTGACTTGTGAAACTCTTTGAGTTTTGACTTTTGATGTCTTGAGACTGCCGAGTTCATTCATCATTGATTTGATCCTTTTTTTTTTTTACATCATCAAGGAGTGACTTTTTGTGTGATGACTTTAACTTGCTTAGTCTTGGATTGGACTTCAAGTTGTAATTTTGAACTTGATCTCTTTTAATTTTGGCATTTGAGGACTTCGGCATTTGATGCTTATGAAGGGCTTCAACATCTCATGCTTAAGGTGCCCTTGTGCTTTTTTGTCTCTACTTGGAGAAAAGCTTTCTTTCATTTGATAAAAATCATTTTTTTTTTTTAACTCCCAAGGGTGGCATGTTTTGCACTAGGCCACATTTTGGTTCAACATCTTCAAAGAAGAATCCTCAATAACCTCTCTATGAGTGTCAAGAGGTAATGGGGGTTCTCTCGAAGAGAGCTATCGCCATGTGTTAGAGCGAGCTTTTCTTCAAAAATCTTCATCAACTTTTTTAGCTTGTGTGATTGTCAAGAGGCAATGGAGAGACTCTCTTGAGGAGAATATACACTCGTCATGCATTGGACATCAAAACTAGCTTTAAGAGGGTCTTTAAGAGTCTTCAATATACCATTCACTTCCGTGATTGTCAAGAGGCAATGGAGAGGTTCTCTCAAAGAGAGCTATCGCCATATATTGGAGCGAACTTTAAGAGAGTTCTTCAAAAGTCTTCATTCACTCTTTCAGCTTGTGTGATTGTCAAGAGGCAATGGAGAGGCTCTCTCAAGGAGAATATACACTCGCCATGTATTGGACATCACAACTAGCTTCAAGAAGGTCTTTAAGAATCTTCAATAGCCCATTCGCCTCCGTGATTGTCAAGAGGCAATGGAGAGGTTCTCTCAAAGAGAGCTATCGCCATATATTGGAGCGAACTTTAAGAGAGTTCTTTAAAAGTCTTCATTCACTCTTTCAGCTTGTGTGATTGTCAAGAAGCAATGGAGAGGCTCTCTCAAAGAGAATATACACTCGCCATGCATTGAACATCACAACTAGCTTCAAGAAAGTCTTTAAGAGTCTTCAATAGCCCATTCGCCTCTGTGATTGTCAAGAGGCAATGGAGAGGCTCTCTTGAGGAGAATATACACCCGCCATGCATTGGACATCACGGTAGACTTCAGGGGTCTTGTAAAATTACCAAAATGCCCCTTATCTTTGCTAAAATCCTTTTTTTTCTTTCTTTTTTTTTGCATTTAAACCCTTTTACTTTTCATCATTTTTTTTATTTTATCAAATTTTTCACATAACACCCCAAACTTTCACATTTTCATATTTTTCATGACTTTTGCAATTAAGCCCTCGAGCTTTCATATTTTCACACTTTTTCATAATTTTGCATATATCCTCAAATATTTCATTTT